>ML798285.1:107669-135325 GCA_009831015.1 Picea engelmannii | reverse complement strand
TGTATGTGTATGATTGTTCATTTGTTCATTGCTTATTTACTCTGCAGTTATTGGATAATAATGCTTCATTGATATAACACTTGGATTATATGGTTAAATTTCTCTATTACTGATTCACCCCCCCTCTCAGTAATCCAACAGAGGAAACTTAACCAGACAACTTAACCAAATCTTAAGAGGGAATTTCGCAGGTCATTGTCCCAACTTAACATAGATTCACATGGTTCTTAACACAAAAAGGTGTGATATAGAACACTAGAAAGAGTTATACAATACACACATAAATTTTGTGAAAGTTTATGCAACCATTCAATAAGGATGCCACACTACCTACACAAGACTTATTATTAATTCAGTTGATTTTCATATGAATAAATATCTTTTGTATTGACTTGATAGGGTGTGCTCACTTGCAAGTGAACCTAGGGATTTGTTGATTTGGTAATCTCATTTCTTGAATTTCGCAGGTCATTGTCACCCAACATAGATTCGCAGTGGTTCTTAACACAAAAAGGTGTGATATAGAACACCAGAAAGAGTTCTACAATACACACATAAATTTTGTGAAAGTTTATGAAACCATTCAATAAGGATGTCACACTACCTACATGAGACTTATTATTAATTCAGTTGATTTTCATATGAATAAATATATTTTGTATTGACTTGATAGGATGTGCTCACTTGCAAGTGAACCTAGGGATTTTCTGATTTGGTAATCTCATTTCTTGAAGTTGGTTGGGCATTTTGTCACATCAAATATAGTTGCAACTTTACAACAACATTTTTATTCGCCATGTATGAGGCATGATGTTGAGCACCACCTCAATTGTTTTTTTGCATGTTCGATTGCTAAATTGAAAAATCACCATTTAGGTATGTATAATCTTTTGATTATGTCCTCTAGATATTATGGATCTGTCAGTGTAGGTTTATGGTTCACCAATGGATAAATTCCAACATGAATGTATGGTTCATCGTATCCATAAGAAAATGATGGTTCATTTTCCATCCCCATGCTATCATATTCACCTCATGCCTTCAATGGTGCATTTCAGCTAGAATCAATGGCACATGCCCTCACTAATGTCACCTTACAATTAATAGTAGTTCCTTCAATGGTTCATTTTCAAAATATTGATAATATCACCTCACCATCATCAATGCCTTTGATGGTTCCTTTTAACATCATCACTTCATGTCTTCATTCATGTCACCTCATGATAATTCCACCTCTAATTCCCTCACCAGTTGTAGGCTAGCATTTCCAAATTTCACCCTCCCTCATAATAGTTTTTTCCTCTCACCTCTCTTTCCTTCACTGGTTCAACCCTATGGTGTTAATCTTAAGAGGGAAGTTGAGGAAACAAGGCTTCATCATCTAGACCAAGGTGCAACAACATGTTTTTGAAGAAGTGAAGATGTTGAAGCTATGCACTACACCTATGTTTGCACTATTATATGATGTTCATCCTTTTGATATAGAAGATGATGCATATGACTATGGGATAGGTATTTTCTGACACAACATTGTCATTCCATTGTGTTTTACTTAGAGACATTCAATGACGCAATCCACAAATTTTGAAGTTATGATAGAGAGGTGTGTTCCATTGCTTAAGTAGTTCACTAGTGGAGACACTATGTGTAGAGAAAAAAAATTGTTCTTCAATCTAACCATAAGACACTATAGACATAGAGAAAAATTGATAACACGCCACGTATGAAATAGAATTTCTTATAGCAATTCCAATTGGTTATAAAACATTTACATTGAAAAGATAAAAATGTAGACTACTATTCAAGTCGACCACCAATAGCATTTGTAGTGGTTCTTAACACAAAAAGGTATGATATAGAACACTAGAAAGAGTTCTACAATACACACATAAATTTTGTGAAATTTTATGCAACCATTCAATAAGGATGCCACACTACCTACACAAGACTTATTATTAATTTGGTTGATTTTCATATGAATAAAGATCTTTTGTATTGACTTGATAGGATGTGCTCACTTGCAAGTGAACCTAGGGATTTGTTGATTTGGTAATCTCATTTCTTGAAGTTGGTTGGGCATTTTATCACATCAAATATAGTTGCAACTTTACAACAACATTTTTATTTGCCATGTATGAGGAATTATGTTGAGCACCACCTCAATTTTTTTGTTGCATGTTCGATTGCTAAATTGAAAAATCACCATTTAAGTATGTATAATCTTTTGATTATGTCCCCTAGATATTATGGATCCGTCAGTGTAGGTTTATGGTTCACCAATGGATAAATTCTAACATGAATGTATGGTTCACCAAGGGATAAATTCTAACATGAATGTATGGTCTTGATCATTGATCTTAGTACATGTAAAGAAATATTGCATCTTATTTAGAATTGCATAACTAAATTGAAAATTTCATTTTGAAAAGCATATCATTTATTGGGAATTGAAGTTAGGACTTTGCATAGTGTTCATATTCATTTATTTTACTTGTTGAGTCATAAAATCATTAGTTTCACAACCACAACTTTTTTAGTAAGCAAGGCCACTAAAATTAACACTTATAATTTAAAATTGATTAGTAATGATTTTATTTTCTAGGGTGCACAAACTAGCTTAGGACTTAGAGCCTTGGAATAGGATTTTGTGAGTAAACTTCTCCAAGGCTATTAAATCAACATATGTGTCTGACTAAGGGAGTGGATAAATCCATTGTATAATTGGTAATATCAGGAGGCTTCACTTACATCGGAGTTAAGCACAAGGTCGCGTGAGGTTGGTTGAAGGGATATCTCCCCGATACCTTCTTAGAATCAGATATATTTCTGGGGATCTATTTGTATATGGGGATCTTGCTAGTACATTTACCTCTGTGAGAGGTGATGCTATCAAGGTTTCAATATTTGTTACCCTACCCATACGGTGGATCTGACTTACAATTGTTCGCATGTGCATCAGTTATATCATGGTTGCTTAGTTTCTTGACTTAGGTACCACATAGGTTACTTGCAGGGGTTATTCTGCAGGTACCCTGGGTCAGATAAGGGTCGAACAACACACAACCTTTATGGAGGATTACCTCTAAGGGGGGATATGACCGACTGGTTGTTAAGCCCACGAGGGCCCTTATTACTGATTTTGTTACCTCCAATCTTTAGCAAAGGAGTCTCAAGCCCCTCTGGGGCGAGGCATACCTACTTTAGAGATGGAAGCCCCTTTCGGCCACTTTATCATGTTTGTGTGCATATTGGCCTTTTGTTTATTTTACTTTTGTGTTCTCTTTGATTACTAGTTGGCCTTAGCATTTTTTTTTTTTATATCACGAATTTTGAGTCATCGTGGAGATAGACCAGCTTCCCCACAAGTCTATCCACTTGTTACAGTTACCACCGAATTTTGAGTCTTTTCCTTCTAAAAGGTGTAAAGATATCATACGTGGTACATACACCTCCACTTACCATACTTGTGATCGTACAAGGATTAGTACTGAATCGAGTCAGAAAGATACTAGGAGTCCTGCAAATCCCATACCCACTATAGTCAATGGTACTCCTTCAACACCTTCAACCACTATGGTTGTAGTGTCGGAGGTTCCTATCATCACACATGTCCGTCCTATAGTGAATACTCAACCTATAGCCATGACATATTTTGGGTCCATTTGTCACTCGCTAAGCTACAATATCAAGTCCATATAAGGTCCCCCAGTCTTACTAATTAATGAGCAACAAAGGTTTCTAGATGAAGGGAAGATCGGTGGTAAAAATCAAGCTCAATTGCTCAAGGGAAAAGGAAAGATAAATTAGAAGGAAAGAGGACGTTATGATGCTCCTGTACACAGACAAGAATGTCTCAACCAAAAAACTACATTGAAGACTGATGAGTCAACATCCATTTGGAGGAATTGAAAGAAGGAAACATGTCTATATTGTGGAAAGTCTAGACATGTGGAGAAAACCTGCTAGAAGAAGAGGGACAACTTAGAGGTGAAGGTTAAGAAGCTCGAAGGAGACGTGTTAGTTTTCAATCAATCAACCGACAATTTTACTTTCCAAGTCGAAACTTCTCAAGCATTTCTTACTCATACCTCACATCGTGTGTGGGTAGTTGATTCTGGTCGTGCTCATCATATGGCCAAAGATGCCTCTCTGTTCCCGTACCTGGATAAAGTTGTCGAGCGAAAGATCTATGTTGTTTATTATTATGTTCTCGACATTGTTGGTCATGGTAATATTCTCTATCGATATGGTAAAATTGTCGACGTATATCATGTGCCAAACCTAAGTTCAAATTTTTTGTTGGTTTCTCAAACTAACAGAGACAAGTAATATTGTTGAGTTCTGGCTAGATCGGTTCTTCGATAAGGATTTTAAGAATGACAAGTTGATTTTTGTTGAAGGTTTTCTAAACTCGAAGGATGGACTGTACAAGTTTTGTGACCTCCCTTGACTTGAATCTAGACCGGCTGCGCTTGTTGCTCACACTGATGAACGAAGCATAATTTGGCACAAACAACTTGGACACCTAAATTTTTTAAGTCTAAAGTCAATGGCCACACTGAATATGGTTGTTTTTCTTCCCAAATTTCTTCCACCTGATGGTGTTTGTAGAAGATGTGTTGGGCAAACATCATCAGATCCCATTCAACTCTGGAAAAGCATGGCGAGCACAGAATCCACTAGGAGCATATTCACAGTGATCTATATTGCCTCAATCAAACCTCCTTAGCAGGTGAAAATTATATTTTGACCTTTATCGATGATCTCTCTAGATTTAATTGGGTCTATTTATTGAAAAAAAAGAATCATGTCTTCAAAAAATTCAAGGAATTTAGGGCATTAACTGAGAAGAAATGTAGTCGACCTATCAAGTGTTTGAGATATGATTATGGTGGTGAGTATGTGAATTGACAATTTGAAGAATACCTTGCTCGATTTGGTATTTCTTGGAAGAGGTATGTCCCTCATACTCCTCAATAGAACAGTGTAGCAAAACGAAAGAGCCAAACATTGGTCCAAATGGCTCGTTGTTTTTTGTAGGCCAAATATCTATTGACTTGTTTTTTCACTAAATATGCTTACTATTCCAAATATCTCTTGAATTGTATTCTGACTAGAGCTGTCAGTTTTATGAATCTATTCGAGAGATGGTGCAGAAAAAATCCATCGGTCAGTCACCTCAGAGTCTATGGATATGTTGCTTGGGATCATATTTCAAATTATTGCAAGAAGAAATTGGACGCAAAGATTCATGTTTGCATCATGATGGGATACTCTGAAGAATCCACAACCTATGGACTATTTGACTGTGTCAAACAAGAGATCATTATCAAAAGAAATGTGTTTTTTGATGAGAAGTCTTCAGGCATTAAGTTGTTGAATGCTTCCTCTAGTTTTTTATAGGATGATTCATTTGATGTTGTTTTCAACAATGGTTCACCTATTCCTTTTTTTAGTGTTTCGATCAGGCATTCAAAGTTTGTTATCGTTTTTACAGGGTCGTCAACCTATGTTCTCGAGTTGAATAGATATTCGATCATTGTTTTGACTAGGCCTATGTATCCTTCGATTGAAATTGTTCCTTCTTCTGATCAACCTTCTACAGAGGATATTAGTTCACCTTTTTCCTGCCTCTCTAGATGGGCCGCTAAAATGATTGAAGTTGTTAGATTTGATGTTGGTGATGTCTCTTCAGGTCGACAAACTCATAGTCACAAGAAACGAGATATTGGTGCTTTGATGGCTCTGTGTGTGTTCTTGAGACTTGTGATCCTATCTCTTACTCAGATGCACAAGGACAACATGAATGGGAACAAGCTATGCAAGATGAGATGAATCATCTTTTGAAGAATCATACTTGTTATTTTGTGACTCGTCCTCGAGGGAAGGACATTGTAAAATTTCCATGGGTCTATAAGACCAAATTTACCTCCGAAGGTGTTGTTGAGTGTCATAAATCTCGCTTGGTTACAAAAGGATTTTCTCAACAAGAAGGCATTGAATATAATGAGACCTTTGTTCCTATTACCCCCCCATGCCTAGGGGTAATTATAGGATACCATGTATCATGGTCTGCAACAAAGATAGTGATCCCAACCATGATGATGATCAACATGTCCACAAATATCATCCCAATATCCCCCCTCAGAATGCCTCTTATACTTTAGATCATCCAAGCTCATCACATCCTATCAACTCAGTGTATGGGACATGGTAAGCAAGTGTCACCATGAGGTATGTTAGTCATTATTTCATGCAAAGTGTTGTGCTTAATATAATAGGCATGTGGATGACGATCATTGGTTGAAGCTGTGGATAATGGATCACTAGCTCAAGAAGTTATGTGTGTTTCCCTGTTTCACCTTGGTCGCCAACATGTGTGCCTTAGTCCTGTGTTGTCACCACCCAGAGAAAAGGGGTACCATTGGGGGGCCCTCACAATGGTAACATTCATTTTTCCCACCATACTTAACAATTTCCCTCTTGGACCCTGTAACAGTTTACTAAGCTTCAGTAATGGGTCATGGTCCATTTTCTCATGAGAAGAGGAGTTGAAGGCCCAAAGGTTGATTGCAACTACTTAGCAAAAGAAAAATACAAAAAAAATAATGCTAAAGAAAGAAAGAAAGAATAGAAAAGGAATCTAAAAGCCAATCTAAACTTGAGCTCTACCCTTTCCTCATTCACCTCAGTTCCAAAGCAATGATGTTATATCTTGAAACCTTATGAAGGGGACTTGCAAATGTGATAAGAGGACAAATAAAAATTCAGATTAAGGGGTTTGGAAAAACATAGTGCTTAGAAAGTGGTAACTCAAAGAAAGTGCACCCTCCACAAAGGATTTCATAGAAATGGACTCAATGACACCATAATCTATGAAGTAACCCCGATCCATATCACTATCACACTTACTCTTCAAGGGTTCATTTCTTTCACTAATTCTCCCGGGACATATTCGTCTACTTGGGTATTTTCTTTCACTGCTTCCCCCAAGACATATTCCTCTTCTTGGGTCTTTTCTTTCATTGTTTTGGTTGGCACACTTCATGCTAGATGAAGGTCCTCCCATATTCAAACTTTCCAACTTACATACAATCCTGAGCTAGTGTGAAATTTGAAAGGGATACTGATGTGAATTGTTCATGTGGCTTAAATCTTAAGTAACAATGTACGTTGCATGATTTAAGGACTAGTATATATTATGATCATTGGCTTTAATTGATTTCATATTTATTTTTTTATCGTGATGCCCCTGATATGGTTCTTTGAAGGATGCCCCATTTTTTCGCCTAGGATGTTGTTCCTCTATTGCATGATATGGCACGTGTCATGCAGAGCAGTGAGTCTCCAGTGACTTAAAACATTTATACAATGGGTCTCACATCTTTAGGATGATAATAGACATGTCTATCAACCAAATTATGGTGGGTGTGCGTCTTAATAATTCTCTCAAATTTAATTGAGGATTGTCTCCTTGTCATTACATTGATTGTGACCCCTTAGGACTGAGTCTGTGTCTAATCGCATCCGTTTTGGGGTATTCCAACTAGCATCGTGTCCTATTAGTGCCACTTGTTGGCATGTGTCATTTGACTCCAAACATGTCCCTATAATTCCCAGATAGTATACCAATAGTAATAGAGCATAATACAATTGTGAAAGAGTAACACTATGGTAATCATTATGAGTGTACTGTGATACCAATAGGATACTAGTAATGAACTAGTGTTACATCTTGATTGACTAACGATTTATGTCATTAATGGTGTTATATAATGTACAAGAAAACAAGTATTTGTCAGATCTATCTTCATTGAGTGAGGGAAGTTCAGGTAGAATATAGGAAAGTGAGACATCTAGTAGGTCTATCAGGTGGAGATCAACTAGAGGTGAGAAGATCAGAATAAAATTCCATAGACACATGGAATTTTTTCTTGCGAAAGGGGGATCATGTTCTTATGATCATGAGAGCACATATGACATCGAGGTTCCCTTGAGGTACAAACATATAGTGAAATGATGGGTACCCAAAAATCTTCCTGAAATAAACACTGATTTTTGTGTAAATGAAAGGATATACTAGATTTCTCCATCATCATTACATGGTTTGGGGATATTTTCCATGGATGGCATAAAGGTCTGTTATGATGGATTAACTGAATTGATGGAGTACGTTGGACCCTATTATATCTACAAATATTGGATAAGAATAGTCCAATATACAAAAATTATGCGAAGATATGGCTTGGCTGCAAATTATATACAACTAAAAGACAATGATCAAAATAAAGGAGCAACTATCTATATTGACGGAATGCCAAAAGAAATAGGGAATATTGCAGGGTTTATAAACAGTACACGACCTGCGACCACAAATAAGTGACCCAATTGCATATTTGAGGGGCGTGAAGGAAACCATGTATTTGTATGTGTAATAAAATCAATAGTGCAGGGGAAGAGTTATTGATTGATTACAATTTGAATCGAATAGATACAAATGTTTCTATTATGGGGGTGGTACATATACTAATCTACCCAACCTATAAAAAATGACTCTCATATTTTATGATTTTCATTATGTTCTTTACATTGTTAATCCATTCGGAGAGCTTCGGTATGTTTACTCACTCTGTCCTATTTTTGTTATCAAAAATAACATTCTTCCTTGGATGTCAATAAAGAGGGAAGATTTCTCATACATTTGAATTTATTTCTCATGATAATGATCACGGTTCTAATTTTATTGTAATGTGGTAGGATGATTGTGGTAAATCAAAAGCACCCTCAGAATAGGTAAACGAACAACAATTTTTGAATTGCATTTAATGTGCATTTTATTTATGTGGCGATCAGTTATTTTATTTGTTTACATAACTGAATTATCATTTATTTTTTCGAATATGTAGTCGACGGGACATGATATTGTTGATGATGATTAGCTCGGGGAAAGGGATTTGTATGAATCCCCCAACCCTATGGGTTTAATTAGAAAAAATATCAATAAAGCAAACAAGGAACTAGCTCACTTGTTAGATATTCTAAATCAAACTCCTGAGGTCGAAGAAAGGATCAAAGAAGTTATGACAAGGCTTAAGACACATAAGATAATAACCATAATTTCAAGTGATTTTATTTTTATGTCATAAGATCAATTATGAAAGATTGATTTTTAACTTTTACATTATCTAAATGAAAAAATGTTTTCCTTCTCATATATATATATATATATATATATATATATATATATATATATATATGGATCTTGTTGACACCGACACGCATGGTGTCGGTAGTATTGGCATTGCATAGACGCCACAAGGTCCTGATGCAAGCCCTTGTATAGCTTCCAAGACGCATCTAGTCAAATCTCCACCTTCCACACCATAAGGTGGGAGCCACCACATGCACACTGAGGAAGTGGCCACACTTGTAGGCTCTAGAGGTGGTGATGGAGATGAGGTTGATGATTTGACAAACTGTATGGTTTATTTCCCTAAAGCAAGACGTGTGACTAACACAAGGACCCTTAAGGGAACATTTACAGTCAACGAGGAAGGGTTTCCATTAAAGCAAGTTAAAGTCCCAGGTAATTTTTAAAATTTTAATTGTTTCATGTTCTCTATGTAGACAAATATAAGTCATCTAAATTATTATTTTTAAATTAATAATCATATAATCATTTTGCGTGTAGGGAATAACGATTTTTATAGGTCCTTGGAAAATAAGGCGTTGCTGATTTTTGGGCCCACCATACGAGAGAGGTGGAATTCCCAGAATTCCAACCTCAAAAAAGAATTGATGGATTATCTCAAAATCCTTTTTGGTGTAGACACATTTAATAAGACCTTGGCCACCGCCACAGCTAGCCAATATTTAAAATATACGCGAGAAACATATAGGAAGAACTTGAAGAAAAATGATCGGTACAAGCATCGTCTGATGATTCCAGAGAGGGAATGGAAGGCCCTCATTGAGGACTCAAAGGAGAAGAAATTGACAGATGAAGGAAAAACACCCTCTGGTCCCAAAAGGTAAATTAAAATTTCAATTCAATACCTTCAATTTTTTTTAGATGTAAATAAAATTGTGGTATATATTAACATACTTGAAACTTTTGATGATAGGTTGACTGACACGTCAAAGGAAACAAAAGAAAGGCTTGCCAAATGTGTCCAGCACAGGCTACGCCAAGGCGGCTACTTGAAGTTGCAGTCACGAATTCTAAGTACCTAAATATCTTATTTGTATTGCCTTAAAACTTTTAAGTAATTGCAATGAATAACATTAAAAATACATACTCTTATGTAATGCAGGGTGACGAGTTTGGTACTGAAACCACGGAGGAAGACCTCCAGCTTGGTACAAGTATAGCTATAAAGATGTAGTTGAACACCAAAAATGCTTGGGGAAGTTACCAAGAACCACTTTGCAGGATAAGGTAAATAAAATTCAATCCACATTAACCTTTATTATTATTATAATATAGTCATGTTGGATATTATTAATATTTACAACTTTGTTTTAATCAGGGGAGCAGCACTGTCAATGAACGCACTAGTATTGGAGAGCAGTGTGTTGATAGCAGTTTGCAACCAGAAGATGGTTCTCCCATGCAGTCCCAATATTCCATGGGGGTGAAGCCCCATGATGGTGCTACGACCGAGTTGGCACATGATGGTAATATGACTATATTTTAATCATATACTTAATAATTTCGTAGTTATACATTTTTAATTCTATTTTTTTTTTTACTTATACATTTATGACTGTCCTTATAAATTTTTTGGTCTCAATGGAAGAGAATTTTGTACTTGAGGCTCATATAGTTGAAGAGGATCATGCGGGGGCAACCATTCCAATGGTGCTGACCAGTGCACTAGGTAAATAATGACATTGCAGGTGTTTTTTTTAATATTATTAAACTAGTTCAATGATATTTAAAAATTAGCCATCTGAATTTTGTATTTATTTTTTTGTAGGTGATGCCTCATCACAGCGGCCTCCATTACCACATGAGTATCCCACAACTAGGCATGCTCTGCGTGAGAGGATGCAATCACAATCAGATTTTGAAGAGCACCCAGAGAACGAAGACGTATATATTGATGAAATGATTAGGAACTATAGAGCTAAGAAGAAGAGGTCGGCTAAAAGTACTAAATGATGATGTACATGAATATTTTAATAACTATTTAATATAAAATCTATTTTCACCATATTTTTCTTTCCCGCAGCCTTACATTAAGACCATTTTCATGATTACATATGAGTTTAGACCTATT
The DNA here is from genome assembly GCA_009831015.1 of Picea engelmannii. NCBI lineage: Eukaryota > Viridiplantae > Streptophyta > Pinopsida > Pinales > Pinaceae > Picea > Picea engelmannii. Next base: position 124,043 of record ML798285.1, on the reverse strand, counting down.
ATTCTCCAAAGCATTAATTTTAGTATTTTGAGTGAGTTTATGATTAAATATTAGAAAAACAACATGTTTTCACTTATATATCAAAGTGGGATGAGTTCTATGATGTTTACAGGTACATTTTAATACTCCAACCAAGTCATATGATGGAATAGAATAAAGCCTATTTTCACATCAATTTCCATTCTCTAGTTTTTAGATGTATAGTGCTTTAGTGTAGCATATGATGTTATGGAATAGTTGTTACTTTTAGCTTAGGAAAATTGAGCTCACTCCAAATGGATCAAGGAAACATTTTATTTCATTGTGAACAGTTGTGAATATTGGTATGTATATATGTTTGTTTTTGTTGTAAATATTTCAATAGATTTATATGTTGGGTATTGGGGAATTGAGAGTGATGTGAGGGGGGGAGGGGCCATAAGATATTTCTCCTTCACGTGGTTGGTCATGTTCAGTAGAGAATAATTTATTGGAGACATTTAATCTTGGAGCAAAACTCCCTCAATCCAACAAAGCAACAACAAATTTAATGTTGACTTCGTTGTTGCTACTTCAAATCAAGGGAGGTAGTTTGATCAAATATTAGACGTGTGGCTACAATAAATTATTCTCAAAACCAAGAGGATCTCATTCAGGTATGTTCTGACACTCTCGTAAAAATACATCTTATAGTAAATAATGCACTACAAATATGACTTGTATTGATTTTTTAGATATTTATGGAGGTTGAATGATTTTGGCAGGTACTTTAAGATCTTTCTTCATCGATTGAGGGAAGCTCAAGACTAACAGAGGGTCATACAACTGAAGATAAGAACGTAGGGTCAACCATTCCAACTGTATTGTCGACCAGTTCATCAGATCAGGTGTGATTTCTCCTTTCATCATCGTTTATATAGCCATCAATTCTAGTTATGTTTAATGTTTTATGAATTTTTATGTGATTATTTATTAATACAGGGTTTGCTATGTGATAATTTATTGAGATATATCATTTGTTTAGTACTTGTCATGTTCTCGCCTTGCATCCAGTAATGGTAGATACGCGTCCATTTATATTGAGTTAAAGAAACCTTGGCTTCCTGTAGGTACTGATGAAGTTTTAGTTCATGCATCTACTGCTAGGGGTCCTCCTAGAATAAGGCCAAATGAACTGAGAAAAATTTCCATAAATAGTGGTGTTGTACTATGCTTCTTTTTTTCTAGGCATTGTTCTATATCATGGAGCATGTACTTTCCATCCATCCTAAATATCCTTGCATGTTGATCATGAAAACCCAGAAAGTGCTTCAACGATACAATTTTCCCCCTTTACGCAACGATACAATTTTCCTCCTTTGGTACAAGATGGAAACTAAGTAGAGTGGCTATATATATATATCAATTAGAATAACATGGTTATATCATCTCCTCTGTTTAGTGAAAGACTGAAGATAACCATCATAAACTAGAGGATAACTTAGGTCAAAGGGAGTGATTTTTTTGGTTATGATGGGGTTGCAAAAATTAGAGCATCCACCGAAACAATCTTAATATAAAAAACACTTTCCTTAACATCCTTATTGTATAAAAAGGTATCAATATGTATTGAATTAGCTAATGAGAAGTGTGAAACAGTCTTTAGCAAAATACAAGCCAAAACCTAGAATCATGCCATGGACTCCTCAACTGATGAGATCAAACCCTACAAGTTCCACAACCTCTCCAAGAAAATAACTACAACCCAAAACTAAAAAAAAACCAAGATGAAGCTCCAATGGAGATCCTGGATGCATCCTCTTCCTTGTCTATCTAGGATGGATATTGCACCACCCAAACTATACCTGCAGTGGAAGGGTTTTTCTAAAAACCCCAATGAAAATGTTGGCTACAAGAGAACTCAATAATATATCAAATCATAATACCAAAGTGAGGCTCTACCCCTCATTTTCTCATTTTTCAATGCCTTCTAGAACTTTCCCCTTTTTTACCAAATCAAATGTAACTTCTAGAATTTCTCCTTTTTAATTAAATCAAATATAACCTTTATTTTCCCTCCACTTTTCACTTTAAGATTAAAAGTCACTTTAATAATGGTTAAGTAAATTATTAATCTAAAGTTATTTTACTTCTCTAATGTCACTTTAAAAACTTCACATATCCTAACTAAGTGACATTAAATGACCCCCCTTTTTACACATGTTTCTCCACTGCCAAGCCATGGAAATCCCTTCTACTACAAAGTAGGGGAACCCAAAAATGGGGACATGAAATTAATATATTATATAACTAGATATTGCTTTAATATATTAGATGGATTTCTTATTAAAAATAACTATGAAAATAAATGACAAGAATAATTTAGCACAAATAGGAATAATACACAATTGCACTTGAATAGGATACCATCCAATGTGCCATAGGTCCCCCTACGAATACCTTGGTATTGGGCCCAAGGACCATTCCTTCACTCAATGCATATGGCCAAGCCAATTCTAGTGCATTCAAATATAGGAGCACAAGCCAGGATTGCAACAAGGTGAGACATCTCTTTAGGGTTCAAAGCCTTAGAAAGACATGGGTTTTGGGTGGGAACAAATTAGGGTTAAGAGTAGTTGTGAGGATCCACCCTAAATATGATACCATTATCATCATCAGAATCTGATCGGATTCATCATCATCTTAAATTAAATTCAAATCATTATAATTATAATCATCCTATTTACATTCATCATCTTCTTCTGAAAATCGAGAAGGAAGAAAGAATAGAAAAGGACATAAAAGAAAAAGCAATGTACATTAAATCATATTCATAATTATCATTAATATATGAATATCTATTATCAACATATATATCCAATAGGAGAAGGAAAAAGAGAGGGGAAGAGATGGATAGATATGTGTCTATGACCTAGATAAAATAAATAGATAGATACTTCAAGCTAATGAAATGAAAATGTGAATAAAAGAGATGATATGTCAAACCCAATGATCACCATAAGCCTCTCTTTTTTGAAGAAATAGGTAGGGGTCATAGAAGAACTAATCGATTTTAAGATTATATGATAATATGAAGGTATGTATCCCTACTCCCATATCATTAATGAGAATATCAGTGCCAATTTTGAGATCTTTCCATGCAAAATTGGCTAGAAGCATGCACCCATTGTTGGATTGAAATCCATTCATGCCCCCTTAATTCATCTATTGATTCAACCTCCCACATCTTTATTTACTAATTATACCTAAAGAATAATGAAGGTTGAGTTTAGTTTGATTAGAGAGGAGTTTTACCTGCTAATATAGGTCTCAATCTAATTTTCATAGTCTTGTACCCTCCCATAGTCTTTTATTTCATACATTAGAGAGGAATTTTACCTGCTAATATAGGTCTCAATCTAATTTTCATAATCATGTACCCTCCCATAGTATTTTATTTCATACCTAAATTTTCCCTCCCTTTGATCAGCCCCTCGTATGTTAGGGCCAACCTCTAGGGGCTTTGAACCGAAAATTAGGTGTCAAGGGCTACCATTTATCACCATTTCTCAACCATTTGCTTATTTCGACCTAAAGACCAACTAATGTAAGCAAATTAGCTATGCCAACACCTTATTATCCTATAGGGATATAAGATATTATATAGATATTATGCCTACCATTATGTATTAATTAATGTTCATCTCACTCATATCATTGTGTATTAATATATTTATAAATAATAGATACCTCACCTTCCTATAGTTATTCATAGTCTTGTATTTCCTTACCATAGTTTCCTTAGTACCAAAAGACCCTTCAGTTGGCCCAGTTGGAAATGGAACTTAAGTTTTAATTAATTATTATACACTTCTTTCGCTTGGCCTTCATATGTCCAATTGGCCTTTCATAGGTCAAGGTAAATGTAGCATGTCAACGGGGAGGAGCTAGGTTATTATATAGATATTATTTCCATTTTGTATTAATGCTCACATTAAAGCTTTCTAATACACTTTAATTATTAATACATACATTAACTTGTGTCTTTCCCATCCCAACCATCACAACGTAGTATTGAACATTTATGAATTGTTGTAATGTTTTTCTTTATTAGTGGCAGGCCAAGTTAATTTGAATGCTTTCTTTTGCGTAGAGTCGAATATCTCAAGTATGCACCATTGATTCCCACCCAAAACCTATGTGAATGATATATGTACATGTTCTTCTGCATGTGCATATGTATGCACTTGTGTATGTGCATATGTTTGTGCTCATGTATGTGCATGAGCCAATTTCAAAACTATAGGTGGGCATGGTTTGGTTTCAAAACCATATTAGTGACTTTTTTGGTTTTAGAATCCCAAAATGAGGCTAGAGACCTTCACTAGTTCCTAAGGCCCACAATGGAATTCAAATGAATAAACATTTCCATTACAAGTAGGGCCCTGCCTTTTAGCTATAAAAATATGCTATAAAAAAAGGGTAAAATAATACCCATTCCCTTTTCATACCAAATAGGTACCTAACCTATGTCTTTGAAAATGGCAATAGTAGATGATATCAGGGCACTGGTGATATTAATACATAAGGGAGGTCAGATAGGAAAGGAAAGTGGGGCCAGCTCCCAAATGACCATAGAAAGGCCACCATATGGCCAAGTTCAAAAAAATCATAGGGAGGGCTTGCAAGGAACCAACTAAAGTTTCTAACTAACCCAATACCTATAAGTAAGATAAGGTTTATAACTAAACAATTGTATAAATTTTTCAACATACCTAGCTAGTTAAGCTTATTAACTAACCTACATAAATAAGCTCGCTAAGGTTTTCAACATACCTCTCTAGTTAAGGTTATTAACTAACCTACCTAAATACGCTAGCTAAGGTTCAGAACCCAAAAAAGATAGCATTGGTTCATATACACATACCAAGTTAGCTAAGGTTCCAACCAACCATATCGCATTGTGTATTAACGCATTAAAGCTTGTTAATATCATTAGTTTAGTAGCAAAAGAAATCTTTTGAATTCCCCACTACACCTCTTTATATCGAAGTCAATGGGTTGAGGGTAGTGTTCCAATGTATGGAGGCTTGGAAGACAGACGGTCAGCCCTTCATGAGTGATTGTTCCATGTCATGATTTTCCCTCATTGAAATTGATTCAATGTGCATGTGTATTCTCCATAGTGAGCTTACCCATATTAATAGTCTCTAAGGAGATGGAACTAGATACAAAACAACTAGATCTTATCTCAATATTCAGTAGTGTCTCCAACTACAACTAAATTTGAGAGTGGACTTTGGCACATGATCTAGCTCATATGCCATTGTATGATCTACATAATTTGGATCTAGAATTATCAGTATGGTTGGTTGCATGTTTCTATTGAATATTATGCAACTGATTCATTCTAGTGGTGATACTTCATATGCATAAGGATCACCAACCAATCAATAAATAGAATTGAGTAAAGATAAGGATCTATTAATTCTATTGATGCAATTGGATCTACAATAAAATGGTAACTATGTTATCTTTTCTATAGAGAGCGACATCTAAGTAGTATATGTGATGCTTAAAATGGTAAATTATAATTTTGACAACTGGATAAATATATTCAACAAATCCAACTTCTATTAAATATGCTTTGAATGATGATCAAAAGTGGTGGAATAGGTGGCAAGGGATGAATGCAGTCCCGAACAATTATTAATTGGTCTTGAATGATTATTCAAATGGCAATTTATCTTGTTAACATCGGAAGTTGAATGAATGTTAGGAAGGACAATTTATTGTCCATATAGAGACTGATCAAAATCACTTTGCCTAACTATTATTTATAAATGTGTCATATTTAATAATTTTTCAGGGAAATATTGAATGATTATTAAGTGGTTTTCCTTTCTTAATTGAGGGTTGTGTACTTATTTCATAATCATTCAGGACTGCAGGATAGGACACCCTTGTTGGTCTCTTGAAGACCAAGATAAGCTAGAGTTCCTACCTTACTTTTACTAAGCATTTGAACTATACCATAGCCACTAATTAATAATGCTTAGTTGTGTTCTATGTGAATTTGTTGCCTATGACCCCTTAGATAAAGCATATCTTGACTTTTCATATGTTTCCTTCTTTGCTCTTTTACTAGAATAGAGGTGTTCCCATTTCTGGTCCTTTTCTTCCCTTACTTAGAGTCCCATAATATGATGTAAGTCTAATGTTTATGTGATTCAAGATCATAACCTGTAGTTCCTAAAAAATATCTAATATACTCCTAATGTTGAATAAGAACTCATTGATATAGTTTATTTCCTTGACCCATATCATAAAGGGGATAGGAAGTAGGAGTAAGATGTGGAAGGGGACAAAAACCTAAAAAGTACATGATTTCTCTATTTAGGTGTTCCCTTTACCTTTATTATTACAACTATTATTACAACATTCAATAGGATATAAACTAGACTTTGATCTAGCATTGGCCAACAACTGGAATTGTTGATGCAAGTCCTTTGTCTCTTTACCAATCATTCAAGACTAGCATTATATTTTTCTCCTGCTTGCTTGGAGTTTCAAAATCATGTATCATGTTGTCAATAGAAGATCAAGTCAAATGTTTTATCAGTTGGAGGATGACCACACAATCAATTAGTTGGAATTTCTCTATCAAGTCATCATTGATCTCAAATGATCAGTCCTCTTTAGGAGGTGGGATCCTCATTGTGAAGCATTGATTCTATCCACGAATAAATTCATAATCATTAAATACGTTGGCCTTATTGTTCTTATTAAATGTCAAGGAATGAATGCTATGCACTACACCAAAAACCAAATTTCAATGTTTGGTCGTCATTTCTCTTGATTGTAGGGGGGTGGGAATAAGAGTAGGCCTAACCACAAGATAGTAGGTACAATTATTCTATGATATATAGGTTGGGAAGGAGAATGAGTGATCGATTATCGAATGCATGAGGTTCCAATCCAATTTGAGGAATAGCACACTCCAGCTATTAAAGCCTGCCCCACCAAATTGGTTCTACAATTTCCATGAAGATATATGCAATAGTAGATTTCTTCAAGATATTGTGGGAATAGCCATGAGCGATATGTTTAAATATGTGATATCCTTATCTAATATATCTCAAGATATCAATCATTTTTATTATGGAAACCACATAGTCTTAAATGATTATTAATTAACGACCCACCTCCCTAAACCAATGGGCCTATTTTGAATCAATTGAACTTTGTATATCTTTCATTCAATTCTAACACATTCAATGAATTATTATTAATTAGGAGTGATATGTCAAAATAAATAATGAAATAATTTGATTGGAGTAAACCAACAATGAATACTACAAAAGTAAAGAAATTTTCAATTTTCATTGAAATTTTTGATTTCAAACATTTATTTTTTTGTTAAAATACCTACAGGTCGTCGCTATTGTGGCATATTGTAACGTCACTCCCATGGCATATACCTCGATGATATATAGCTTAACGGCAGTTGAGCGACATTACAATACTTTGGAATTGTGACATCGATAATGTCGCTCCCATGGCATATACGTCAATGATATATAGCTTAACGTCTGCATTACGACATCGATAACGTCGCTCCCATGGCATACCATACATTGGTATTACGACGTCCATAATGTCACTCCCCATGGCATCCACGTCATCTATATATAGATTAATGTCGATTGTGCGACGTTACCACACGTCGATATTACAACGTCCATAACGCCACTCCCATGGCATCCACGTAGTGGAGATCGACGAAATGGGACGTTGGAATTCCGATGTCTCTGGTGTCATTGTGGCGATGGCTATATGGGGTTTGGACAGTCAAATCCGAGATGAAACGTGTCCACATGAAACGTTGCAAGAGAGATGATATATATGGCAATGGAAAAGAGACATCATGTGAAATGACGTTTGAGGGGGTCCTATGTTTTTCGTTCTCCCAACAATATAAAGTGGCAATTGCATCGAACGCATCATCGGAATTTGACCCAAATGTACTAGTGCTAGTAAACAGAAAAGAGATTGAAGTGTGGGTCGAATCACTCCATGAGGAGCCTGAATTTATTGTACAGGAGGTTGATTTGATGCCATGGGTTGAATTTTATGAAGAGACGTTCAGTTGCTTTCTAAAGAGGTCAAAATACCTCTGTTGGGTATTTCCTCTTTCACTATAAGTTGATTTATCAACTTGTGAGATGAGATTTGAGGGATAGACTCCTAATAAAGGCATTGGGACTTTCTTCTTATCAGAAATTATGTGTGCTTGTCTTGGGAGCTGATTTGTGAGTGTTGGGAACATACGTTGGGACAGGAGCTAAGTTTTGGATTCCATCATAAAGAGAGTGCACTTTGTCTACAACCTACAACAACGATTCTCATCTATCAAACTAATTCTTTATGAACTAGTGCAAGTTCCCTTGGTGAAGTTGACTACTGTGTGTGACTATGTTGTGTGTACATTTGTTGCTACATGGGTCACAGTTTATAGATGATAAAAGGACCTGAATATCCATCTTTTGGGACTATGGAACAAGAAGAATTCATGGGGGATAATAATGAGGACAGATCTATACAAATCCAAGAAGGTTTGGCTGCTAGGTAGAAGCAATTAGCACACTTGTTGACACAGTTAATTGCTAGTAACTAGGAAAATCAGAACCATGGGAGTAACAATGGTGTAGGGGGTTCCAATGTGAACATTGGGAACAATGGTGAGGGAAGCCATCATGACATTCATGCACCTAAACACACTAGGATTCCTATTCAGGTGGGTTCTAGGACCAATAACAGGACAATCTCCAGACCCCTTATGCCTCATTTCTTGGGAAACCAACAAACAAAGAATCAAGGGCAGCAAGTTTTAGGTGAAAATTTTCAAGATTATTTGAGAGAGTATCAAGCTCTAGGTGATGATTTTCAAGAATCCATGTAGCTATAGAACACTTTCACAATCAAATATAGGAATAGACCAAGGGATCACAATAGGCGGCAATAGAATAAGGATCTATCACGGAATGTGGGAACGTTATCCATTGTTTCCTTCAATGGGTCTAGCAAGAGCACATCTAGAGCATGGGTACAAAATCTAGATACATACTTTCATCTCAATCCTATGACAGAGGTTGAAGCGATAGAATTCACAACTTTGCACCTTGATGGAGAATCCCACAAGTGTTGGTATCATGGATTGGTCACTCTAGGACATGCTACTATCACCTCTTATTTCGAATTCACTCATAATTTAATGGAGAGGTTTGATAAGAAGTACCTCGAGCTACATTTTAGGGATTTGGCACATATCAAGTAGGAGGGAACACTAGATGCCTACATCAAAAAGTTTCAGAGACTTGCAGTCACCATGACAGATATCTTTGAGCCGAGATTGGTGATGTTATTTATTGAGGGTCTATCTGGACCACTTTGTGGTTGGGTGAAGGATTTCAAACCAAAGACATTACAGGATATTATTGTCATGACATGGGACATGGAGGGTGTAGTCCCAAAGACAAATACTTTCTCCAAACCATTCATTCCACTGAAAGGAAAAGATAAGAAACATTCAATGAAAGAAGGGACAGGTAAGGAGAGGTTAGATGAGGTGACTCAGAATGAGTTGAGAAAAAATAATATTTGTTTCATCTACAAAAAGACTTGGGAACTGGGCCAAAAATTCATGGGAAAAGGAAAGGTTCACAACATAGAGGTGCATTCAGATAGTGATGACAAATAAGATGTTACACCGGAGCAGGGCAATGAGTAGGGGGAATCTACTGAGGAGAAGCCTCAGGAGGAGGAAATGGAGGTGGTAATCGCCAATTTATCAGGAACACCTAGATTCCACACCTTCAAACTCAGAGGAGTACCATGAGGATAGTGGATTACCGCTCTGATTGATGGTGGGGCAACCAACAATTTCATTGATGTAACTTGTGTAGCTAGGAGACAGATGTATATTGAGGACTTTGAGGGGTTCAGGGTAGCACTGGTCGATGGGTATAATGTGTCATGCATGAAGACGATTTCCAATTTGGTCATGACATTGAGAAACTACACCTTGACCGATGACTTTTATGTCATCGATTTTGCAGACTTCAATATAGTTTTTGGAGTCCAATGGCTTCAAACATTGGGGGACATCATGTAAAATTATAAAGTGATGATAATGAAATTATTCACACCAGGAGGTAAATAGGTTGTTCTAAGAGGCATGTCAAATTATACCCCTATGGTTGTGTCAAATAAAAGGATGGAGGCCATTTTCAGGCAAGGAGATATAGCATATGCAGCAGAGTGTTTTATCACAGCACATGTAGATGCACAAGGTTGGGAGCATCATCATGCAGATATGCAGGCCTTGTTGAGAAGACATGACAAGGTATTTGGACAGATACCTCCAGGGATACCATCGGATAGAGGATTTGAGCACACTATAGAATTGGACTAGGGAGCCAAACATCTCATAACCAACCATTAATGGCACCCCAATAAATTCAAAGATGAAATAGAAAAAGTCATCAAGGAGTTGCTTGAGATGGGGTATATTAGACACAGTTCCAGTCCTTTCACTTCTTAGATGGGTTTGGTTAAGAATAAGGATGGAACTATGAGGATGTTAATTAACTATAGGGCCTTGAATAATAAGACGATAAAAAACAAGTACCCTATACCAAGGATTGATGAGCTTCCATATGAGTTGCGTGGAGCAGTATAATTTTTGAAGATTGATCTTTGATCTGGTTACCATCAAATCAGGGTTAGAGAGGAAGATATTCACAAGAATTATTTTAGGTGCCATTATGGGAACTATGAGTTCTTGGTCATGCCATTTTTTCTTACCAATGGACCAACTACATTTCAATCATGCATCAATCACTTATTCAAAAAGTAGCTGCGAAATTTTGTATTGGTATTTTTTGATGATATGTTGATATATAGAAGAACATGGGAGGAACACTTGGGACACTTATAGGATATTTTGAGTATCATGGAGGAGCATTCATTGTATGCCAGAGATTCCAAGTGTGAATTTGGCATGACAGAGATTCTATACGTGGGACATGTGGTCAATGCATAAGGAGTTGAGCTGCACAGGAGAAGATACAGGCTATACTAGATTGACCACCACCCAAAAGTATCACACATTTGCGTGACTTATTTAGGATTTGCAATTATTACAGATGGTTTGTGAAAGGGTTTTCATAGTTTTCTGCACCACTCATAGACCTTACAAATAAAGGAGCATTCAAATGGACCGAAGAGGCTCAGAAGACATTTGACTGCATGAAGGAAGTGATGAGCACCTGCCCAGTTTTAGCACTTCCCGACTTCACTTAGCACTTTTTTCTTGAGTTTGATGCATCAGGTAAAGGGATAGGGGTAGTTTTAATGCAACAAGGGCATATGATTGCATACAAGAGTAGGAAGCTCTCAGAGAGGGAGAAAATTTATCCCATATATGACAAAGAAATTTTCACCATCATGCATGCCTTGGCGAAGTTTCAACAATATTTGGTAGGTGGGAAATCCATGGTTAAAACATACCATAACAGCTTGAGACACTTCATGGGGAAAAAAGACTTGAACAAAAGGCAACAAAAATGGGTTAGAAAATTACAGGCCTATGACTTTGACATCGAGCATGTCAAAGGGAAGAAAATTGTAGTAGTTGATGCTCTTTTCAGGAGGCTAGAGATGTGTTCACTTACAAATATTTCAGTTGATTGGAAACCCCATCTAGTGGTGGAATATTCCAAGAAAAAAAATTATTGTGAGGTGATGGACCACAATACACAGGAATGGGTATAATGTGGCGGATGACATCATCTACTACAAGGATCATATATATCTATTTTTGGAATCCACACTAAAGGAAAAGATCATGGAGGCTATGTACAATACATTGTTGGCAGGACATCCGAGGTATTTCAAAACCTACAAGCAAATCAAGGAGAGGCTCAATTGGAAGGGCCTCAAATATGATGTGTTGAATCACGTGAGAAAGTGTGTGACTTGTCAACAGAACAAGTCAGAGAAAACCCATCCTGTAGGACTATTACAGTCGTTTCCCATTCCAGAGAAGAAATGGGAGAGTATATCTATGGATTTTATCACAGGGTTGCCAAAGGTCCAAGGAAGAGATTGTATATATGTGGTGGTCAATCAATTGACAAAATTTTCACACTTCTTTTCCATATCCTTAATGTATAAGGCAGCAGACGTAGCGAAGCTATTCTTCATAGATGTATTCAAACTTCATGGGATGCCAAAATATATTTCCAGTGACAAGGACAGCATGTTCCTCAACGCTTTTTGGCAAGAGTTGTTCAGATTGGTTGGCACGTCGTTGACCTCTAGCACTTGTTACCACCCTCATAAATACGAACAAATAGATATTATGAACAAATGGCTTGAGGGGTATTTACGTAATTATGTGTTAGGGTAGCAGCAAGCATGGATGAAGTGGTTTCACCTAGGTGATTATTGTTACAACGCCACTCATCACATGTCCATTGGCATGACACCATTATGAGAATTATATGGGCATGTTACTCCTTCCTTTGTTGACTTGGAATTTGGGGACAACAAGGCTCCCAAAGCCAAGGATTGGATACAAGAGAGCTAGAACATACTCAAGACTCTCAAGGATAACCTACAGATGGCCCAAAATCAGAAAAATCTATATGCAAACAGGCACAGGTTCAAATGCACTTTTGAGGTGGGAGACTTGGTTTTCTTAAGGTTACATCCATATAGACAGTCTTCATTGAAGAAGAGAAAAGTATAAAATATTAATCCATGTTTCTATGGGCCTTACATGGTGGTTCAGAGAGTTGGAGAAGTGCCTTATGAACTGACATTGTCAGAGGGAAGAAAAATCCATATGTGGTTCACGTCTCATGTCTCAAAAATGCATTGAGGCAAGAGGTCACCACTTCAGAGAGATACATCCATTAGATGAGGAGGGGCAATTAGTATTGGTTCCTAAGGAGGTATTGGAGGTTCGAGAGAGGAGACTGTGTCACAGGGTGATTCGGGAATACCTCATCATATGGTGGGACTTACCAGTAGAGGATTCCACGTGGGGAAGTGATCATATCTTGCAACATCCAAATTTGTAGTTGCTTGAGGACAAGCAATATCAGGAAGGGAGGACTGTAATTTCCCTTTACAAATGAGTCATCTATATGAATTGACTAAATGGCCTAAGTAATTCACGTGGGCCATAGTCAAGGAATTAATTATTTTATTAATGTCACCAGAGCAGGAATTAATTAAATATAAAGGTGGCATTGAGTAAAGTGGAAAAAGGTGCCTAAGTGACTATTGAGAATATGAAAATTCACTTAAATTGATTAAAAGGTAAAAAGGTTGCAAGATATTCAACTAATGAATAAAAGGGGGAAAATCGGCACCCTCTCTCATTCTTGCATTGGTAATTTCTAATTTCTAGTTGAGAGAGCTCATGGTGATTTTGGAACTCTTGGGACGGAAACCCTAGAAGGATTTTAAGAGATTGGCTTCGGTTGTGAGAAAAATCCACCCTAGTTAGTAATTTCGAGAAGAGATCATATAAATTTCTTCATTGTGATTCAACATGGATAATTTCTTCTTTTGGGAAGCTAGATTTCACAAATCGGTGGCTTGGTTTTGTTTATTTTTATGGCCAAGTTTCTTGTCGACAACAAAGAGATTGAAGTGTGGGTCGAATCACTCCATGAGGATCCTGAATGTGTTGTGAAGGAGGTTGATTTGATGCCATGGGTTGCATTATCTGAAGAGGGGTTGAGATACTCGCTAAAGATGTCGAAATACCTCTGTTGGGTGTACTACTAACACAATACTCATCCAACATAGATGGAAACTCAAATATTTCGTCACAAAATCCAACAAAATATTGTCAAATTAACCAATTGCAAGTATTAATTAATAAATTGTAAGTGGCTCCAAAATTGGTCAATTCAACAAATATTGTGTTCAAGGGTTGCAAGGCTTAGGTTTTTCAAAAGATAAATATCCATAACAATTTTAGCAAAACAGACCAATTTTGGGGCTCATCATGCCCACAAACTTAACGGTTGCACGCCCCCTACACAATAAAAAGTAAAGAAGGCAGGACCACTCATCTACCCTTTCTATATCTCCTCCCTCCTATGGAATGTTTCATTCATCAATTGTCTTGGATGTTGGTTGATTTTCTTCAGTTGTTGTTGCATTCTCCATATTTGTGCTTGCCTCTATGTCCTTCATTTTTATCTATGCTTCAACCTCTATTTTTATGTATGCTTATGATTTTGAGTTTGAATATGGTTTTTGAATACTAATTGACCCAATATTGACAAGTACCAATTGTCCTTGATGTCCAATATCCATTTCAACATCCCTTTATGATACTAGACATTCAGCCATAAAGTCACAAGAAGTAAAATGGTTTGTGGCATCCTTTAGATGATACCCTGAGATCTTGACAATTTATTTCAACCTCATTCTCTTAATAATTGTGCCAAGTTCTCCATTCCATTTATATTATGGAATGATGAAAAAAAAATTGAAAATCTGATTTTTAAACCTATCTAGTTGAATTTGATCTAACAAATGTCTTCAATACATAACTCAACCCTAAATAGAAGAGTTGTCCTAATTCTAGGAAATGAATGAGGCTCTCTTCTATGTAGCCTCTTTGGAATTTCAATCCATCTTAATTCAATACTTTGCAGTGACTTGGTCTTATAAGTTTCCATTAGTCTTCTACAAAGTAAGGTTGCTTCTAATTTCCTCCTCTCCAATATGGGGAATGTGATAGGATTTATATAAGAAACATAATAATAATAATAGGTTAATGAAAAATCAAAGGTCACACACCCCTTCACCTCGTGACCAATGAATGTCTATAATTATATCATCATGAGTCTTATTGTAACATCATCAATTCATATAAATAATTTATTACTCGATATTATATGCATCAGTTGCATAAACACTTTGAAAATTTAGTGATAAAAAGGGTTGTTTGTCCCATCTGGTATCAAAGCCAAAATTCCTTGGCTAACTCATGGGTAAATGCCACAAGAATTCTTCCATGCAACACCCATACCCTGCTTACCTCAATTTCCCATCATACCATAACTGCCTTCATCTATACAATGGTATGATATCTCATACGCTTGGTTGTCACTACCATTCCATACAATCTACTACTATCAGAAGCAAAGAAAGTATGTTGTCAAAGAGCATCAAGGTTTCACGTCAAACAACTAGGTCAAAAGACTTCAAAATATGATGCATAAACTAGAAATGAACCTCGCCAACACTCAAATTGAGAACCAAGTAAATCCACTACAACCAAACAAAGACAAATATGGCACTACCAAGAAACATGCTCGGATAGAGAAAATCTTATTTATTATTCTTTCAGGACAAAACATTCCTTAAGGGGATGGAAATGTAACAAACATAATAATAATAATTATGTTAATGAAAATTCAAGGGTCACACACCCCTTAATCTTCTGACCAATCAATGCATATAAGCATATCATCATGAGGCTCATTGTAACGTCATCAATTCATATCAATCATTTATTTATTTTATACTTCAATTGCAAAAACATTTTGAAAAATCGGTGATAAACAAGAATGTTTATCCCAACCTGTTCTCAATTGCACATGATTCATCCACACTTTCATAAGTTTGATTCTTTCACCCCTTAACATCAACTCAAGTTCCATCTCATTAATCTTATACTTCTTCATCACCTCAAATTTGATCTGCTCATTTAGCAACCAAGAGATGGAGGTTATCAGTTGTACATCTCCAACATATAGATTTGGAGACCATCTCAGCATATGGGGAAGCACATAGTTATGCATACAGAATTCACATGGTAATTTTTTTATTTGGGAGTGCTATCAAAATAAACTTCACATAATTTCAGTGGATTCTAGATATGGATGGCATGATGAGAAACAATCCTCTCAGTGATTAATTTGTACTTAAATTCCTTCAAATACAAGGCATACACTCTTTTTGGTGGTATGCAAGCTAACATCTCATATGCATACTCTGCAATTTTCTCACACATGGTTGTCAACCTAATTACTTTGTCAACCTTATCCCTATTTTCTCCTAGTTGTTTTACCATTTCAATTTTTAATCCAATATTCACATTCATCAAATGCTTTAAACTATGAGAATAGTCTAAGGAAGTTAAAGAAAAAATTCAATGAATGAATTAAATAACTCTCGGTACTCCTAAAAATGGAAATGATTGTTGGCATTTCACTTCAACAATTGCATTCCACTTATCAACTTCAACCTAGGTAATATGAAGTTATTTCACTAGACTTTAACTTCATCATTTGGTGTAGTCTATGGAATGTTCTTATTCAA
>ML798285.1:44671-98426 GCA_009831015.1 Picea engelmannii | reverse complement strand
ATGGGTGGACTTTCTCTCAGCATATAAAAGGGAAAATTGGGTGTACATTTTAAAATCAATTTTTCCTTTCTTAAATATACATACACCTCCAATGGGTAACGAGTTGCTCCGCCTCCACAAGTAGGTGGAACAGACCTTCGCTGGCTCCAAGGCTTCAGAAAATTTGACAGAGAGAAAAAAGAACAGTGTAAGGCCCTCTTCCAGTGAGTGGTGTTCCTCTTCTGTGGGCGACCTTGTCCTCTTCTGCTCATGAAACCAGCAGACACCCGAACCCTTGGCTCCGGAAATGACCTTCTCACGGACAGAACTACTTGGCTCTTTTTTCCTCTGCGCGCAAATGAACTCGTCGGTTTTCCTCACGAGCAATTCTTTCTTCTTCGCTCACTGATTCCCAGCGATCAAAATTCTCTTCTCCTCACACACAAAGAACACAACAATTTACTTGGTAAAACTCTTTAACCATCATGCTTTCTAAGTTAATCGTCATTTACTTGGTTGTGCGGACAATGCTTTCTAAGTTAATTGTCATTTTATAAATCTGCATGGAATTCAAGTAATTTGTGGTTTCATGGTTCTCTACCATCCACGCAAACTTCCCATGCATATAACATCCACTAGCTACTACGCATAGAGAGACGAACAATGGATAAATTGTGATAGAGATCTATTGGGCAGCGGAAGCATAAACTCAACAAGATTTAATGGAAAATAAAACACAACATCAATAACACACAAAGAACGCAGTGATTTACGTGGTAAAACCATTTAAAGGGAAACATCCACGGGGAAATGATAATCGGTATTCTTATTGATCAAGGGAGAATTACAACAACCAAAGATAGGCTTGCAAACCTCACATTCATTCCACATTGTGCCTTTGCCTCTACTTGCATGCATAGATATATAGAATCTATCACATAGTTACACAAATTGATCCCAAACTGATCAAACATTTACACAAATTAATTAAACAGTTACACTTATCCATATTCTATTTTTAGTTGATTTGGTTCAACTAACTGCAGAATTCTAGGAGTCAAGAAATCTACCCATATCCCAAAAATCATGGGAAATTAGCTAGCACATTTTGAAAATTTCCACTTTGACAACAATTTACCTGATATATCATGCCCAAGTTTATTCATCGCCTTCCTTACAAGTCAAGAGAATCCAAACACCATCACAGCTACGCAACTTCTCTAATAGTACTATTATGTGAACATGTTTGCATGATTTTCTCCAGTATGGACCATTCTACCACTATTGGTAACTTGTCTTATAAAATGATGCAGTGTCCCATTTTGATATGTTGGACTATTAGTCAAATGCACAATGCTTTGACCACCACAGAACACCTCATCATGTACTTGTCCAAAGTTACCCAATAGATCCTTGCATTCTTGCAAGACATAACCTGAGGTAGGTCTCCTCTTGTCCAAATCTCCTGAATCATAACCATATACTAAATCACTGCAACCAGTGTAGGTGATACTTGTGCTTCTATTCTTCTAAGATATTGAAGCACACATTTCCATGCTCTTCACCTGGTTTTTTCATGTGTCTACTGATAACACCAACTACATGTGAAATGCTGGTCATTTCATTGCATACATCAAACGTCCTACTAACAGACGATATTCAAGAAAAATAACCCTTTTCTTGTTCATTAGTTAGGACATAAACCTGAAGAAAAATTGCAATGGAAAGCCAAAGGGATTTGACCGGTTTCACATTATTCATACTGAATTTCTTTTGTTGTGATAACCAAAGCTTACCATATTTCTTGTCCATGTGTATTTCCATGCCCAAGATTTGCTCCATTGCTCCTAGATCATTCATATCAAACTTCCTAACCAATTGAGGCAACATGTTGATCTCAAACATGTTTTTTCTTGCAACAAGCATAACATTTAATGCCAAGATAATAAATATACCATAAACACAATGGTTATACTCACTTCTTGTAAAATTTGGCTCACCATGAAGGAATCAAACATCTTGTACCATTGTTTGGTTACCTTAGGCCATACAATGATTCCCGAGTTTGCAAACAAATGTTTTATTGTGATCTTGAACTAACCTTTCTGGTTGTTCCATATACATCTCCTTATCTAAAAACTCCATGTAAAACCTTTTTAACATCTCGCTGTACTAATTCAAGATCAAGTAACACAACTAGTGTTACCACAACATGAATGGAAACAAGATTTTAACAACTGGTGAGAAACTTTGTTTGATTTTATAAAAGGAGATTCATCAAACACTTCATCTGTATCCATGATGATTTTGTGGCCAGTAGGATCCCACAATTTGCATCCCTTAACATCATCACCATATCAAAGATCTACATGTTTGATTTGATTCCTACTTAGAATGTTGATAAAAACATAAGCATCACAACCAAATAATTTCACATTTGAGTAATCACCAGATGACATGTTCATACATGTTCTGAAATCTTCTAGTCTTTTGCAACCAATGGTGACCGAGTTACCAAATAGCACAATTGCTTATGCCCACAACTATTCCTACAACTTGACATTACTGAACATGCTCTTTCTATCCTAGCTTCCTTGAAATAATTCAAGATCAAGTAACACAACTAGTTGTACTGAACATCTAGTTGTACTAATTCAAGATCAAGTAACACAACTAGTGTTACCACAACATGAATAGAAACAAGATTTTAACAACTGGTGAGAAACTTTCATGGAAATCAATACCTTCCAAATACCCTTATGCTACCAGTAATGCTTTGAACCTTTCATATTTTACTATGTTTGATTTTATAAAAGGAGATTTATCAAACACTTCATCTCTATCCATGATGATTTTGTGGGTAGTAGGATCCCACAATCCGCATCCCTTAACATCATCACCATATCAAAGATCTACCTGTTTGATTTGGTTCCTACTTAGAATGCTCATAAAAACATAAGCATCACAACCAAATAATTTTACATTTGAGTAATCACAAGATGACATGTTCATACCTCTTCTGAAATATTCTATTATTTTGCAACCAATGGTGACCGAGTTACCAAATAGCACAACTGCTTATGTCCACAATTATTTCTACAACTTGACATTACTGAACATGCCCTTTCGATCCCATCTTCCTTGCAATAATTCCCAAGTTCCATGGACATCAACCTACCTTCATCGTATTTTCTCAAACACTTGATAGACTTGTCAATGTTCATTTCGCTACAAATATCTAAACGCATCAGCCTTTCTACAGACCCACATTTCTAACCTAGACACATTGCTCCACCTCGAATATTGCATTTAAAAAACCTTGACCAAATCTAGCCAAGCCGACCCAAGTGAACATGTGTCGCTCACCTCCACGGACTTTACAATGGAATCTCAGTGCTCCACCTTAACATGAGCATTCCCTTGACCCAATCCAGTCAAGCCAACCAAGTAAGCCTTCATCACTTACCGATTTAACTCGTTAACTCTTTCACCGAGTCAAGGTTAACCCAACATACATGCCCCCCACATCTTCATAGGTGACCCAATAAACAAAACTTCATTTGCCAAACACAAATGAATGGTACTAAGGGTTCTTGAATCAAACTCTTCATAGTCCTCGTTTGTCATGCATGTTGGCTTCTTTGTCTTTCCCGCCAATGTATTTTGCAATCCTTGTTGCACAAGAAAATCCCACATCTTAAGCTTCCATAGCTCAAAGTTATTCTTGTCGTGACACAAATCAAATAAATTATATATATATATATATATATATATATATATATATATATATATATATATATATATATATCTTCACTTTAAAAGAAAAGGGTGGAATTTTAAAAAATGGGTGGACATTCTCTCTGCATATAAAAGGGAAAATCGGGTGTACATTTTAAAATCAATTTTTCCTTTCTTAAATATACATACACCTCCAATGGGTAATGAGTTGCTCCACCTCCACAAGCAGGTGGAACAGACCTTCGCGGGCTCCAAGGCTTCAGAAAATTTGACAGAGAGAAAAAAGAACGGTGTAAGGCTCTCTTACAGTGAGTGGCATTCCTCTTTTGCGGGCGACCTCCTCCTCTTCTGCTCATGAAACAAGCAGACACCCGAACCCTTGGCTCCGGAAATGACCTTCTGACAGACAGAACTGCTCGGCTCTTTTTTCCTCTACGCGCAAATGAACTCATCGGTTTTCCTCACGAACAATTCTTTCTTCTTCGCTCATTGATTCCCGGCGATCGGAATTCTCTTCTCCTCACACACAAAGAACACAACAATTTACTTGGTAAAACTCTTTAACCGTCATGCTTTCTAATTTAACCGTCATTTACTTGGTTGTGCGGACAATGCTTTCTAAGTTAACCGCCATTTTATAAATCTGCATGGAATTCAAGTAATTTGTGGTTTCATGGTTCTCTACCATCCACGTAGACTTCCCATGCATATAACATACACTAGCTGCTACGCATAGAGAGATGAAGCCTAACAATGGATAAATTGTGATCGTGATCTATTGGGCAGCGGAAGCATAAACTCAACAAGATTTAATGGAAAATAAAACACAACATCAATCACACACAAAGAACACAGTGATTTACGTGGTAAATCCATTTAAAGGGAAACATCTAGGGGGCAATGATAATCGGTATTCTTATTGATCAAGGGAGAATTACAACAACCAAAGGCAGGCTTGCAAACCTCACACTCATTCCACATTGTGCCTTTGCCTCTACTGGCATGCATAGATATATAGAATCTATCACACAGTTACACAAATTGATCCCAAACTGATCAAACATTTACACAAATTAATCAAACAGTTACACTTATCCATATTCTATTTTTAGTTGATTTAGTTCAACTAACTGCAGATTTCTAAGAGTCAAGAAATCTACCCATATCCCAAAAATCATGGGAAATTAGTTGGCACATTTTAAAAATTTCCACCTTGACAACAATTTACCTGATATATCATGCCCAAATGTATTCATCACCTTCCTTGCAAGTCAAGAGAATCCAAACACCATCACAGCTACACAACTTCTCTAACAGTACTATTATGTGAACATGTTTGCATGATTTGCTCCAGTATGGACCATTCTACCTCTATTGGTCACTTGTCTTATAAAACGATGCATTGTTCCATTTTGATACGTTGAACTATTAGTCAAATGCACAACGCTTTGAACACCACAAAACACCTCACCATGTACTTGTCCAAACTTACCCAATAGATCCTTGCATTCTTGCAAGACATAATATGAGGTAGGTCTCCTCTTGTCCAAATCTCTTGAATCATAACCATATACTAAATCACTGCAACCAGTGTAGGTGATACTTGTGCTTCTTTTCTTCTAAGATATTGAAGCACCCATTTCCATGCTCTTCACCTGGTTTTTCCATGTGTCTATTGACAACACCAACTACATGTGAAATACTGACCATTTCATTGCATACATCAAACTTCCTACTAACATACGATACTCGAGAAATATAACCCTTTTCTTGTTCATTAGTTAGGACATAAACCTAAAGAAAACTTACAATGGAAAACTAAAGGGATTTTACCGGTTTCACATTATTCATACCGAATTTCTTTTGTTGTGATAACCAAAGCTTACCATCTTTCTTGTCCATGTGTATTTTCATGCCCAAGATTTGTTTCACTGCTCCTAGATCATTCATATCAAACTTCCTAACCAATTAAGCCAACCTGTTGATCTCAAACATGTTTTTTCTTGCAACAAGCATAACATTTAATGCCAAGATAATAAATATACTATAAATACAATGGTTATACTCGCTTCTTGTAAAATTTGGCTCACCATGAAGGAATCAAACATCTTGTACCATTGTCTAGTTACCTTAGGCCATACAATGATTCTTGAGTTTGCAAACAAATGTTTTATTGTGATCCCGAACTAACCTTTGACAGAGAGAAAAGAGAACGGTGTAAGGCCCTCTTCCAGCGAGTGGCGTTCCTCTTCTGTGGGCGACCTCCTCCTCTTCTGTGCCCGAAACCAGCAGACGCTCGAACCCTTGGCCCGGAAATGACCTTCTCACAGACAGAACTACTCGACTCTTTCTTCCTCTGCGCGCAAATGAACTTATTGGTTTTCCTCACGAACATGCAAATCCTTTGCTCTTCCCAACGATCAGAATTCTCTTCTCCTCAAGATTTAATACTACTTATTGGGCAACAAAAACATAAACTCAACCAGATTTAATGGTAAATAGAACACAACAACAATCACACACAAAAAAACACAAAAATTTACTTGTTAAAACTCTTTCACCCAACCAGCTTACTTACAATATCACACACTACGTATACACCTATAGAGCTAAACATTTTATACCTAGACACTTACACTGTCACATACATTAAGCAAGCACACACTACGTATACACCTATAGAGTTAGACATTTTAGCCCTAGACCACTCGCCTCATTAATTGCTTAGGAAGTACAACTAGAGAGTGATTGGAATGAGTGAGTGATCAAGTGATTGATTGATGATTGATCGGATCGAGTGATTGAGTAGACTCAACTAAGCTTCTCGGAGCATATTTTTATGGAAAATTATAACAATCAAACACTCATATCATATTGCATGTCTTTATAGGCATCAATATATATATATATATAGTATCTATCATACAGTTATACAAATTGATTAAACAATTATACAAATTAATCAAACAATTACATCTATCCATATTCTATTTTTAGCTGATTTGGTTCACCTAACTCCAAAATGTTAATAGTAAGAAATCCACCATATCCCAAAAACCATTGGAAATTAGTCGGCACATTTCAACACAGTGAACCTCATGATTGAATATAAGCCATTGCTCAGAGCGGCATCATGAAGCTCGTAAACAAAAAGTGTGTTGTCTTCAAACTATCTGATCAATTCAATTGAAAGACCAATTATTTGAGAGATCTACTACACCGATTCGAGCTCGCCCTCCCTCTTCTTGTGGCGCTTAATGAGCAGCAAAGCTTGATCTGTTCATTGTGCCCTAGCACCACTGATCACCTTTTGATCGCTAACGTGGTTGATATTTCTCTTTCATATAATATATGATCAGTGCATGAAAGAGATATTTTCTCCTTCAGATCTATGCTTGGTGCATGACAGATGTCTAAGAAGCGGTTGCTCCTGTGTATTCAGAACGTAGCTACAGCACTTTGACAGCAACTTGGCCCTCCTCACATGGGTTTCCCCATTTGCTAGATTCATAGCCATTGAGTCCCAATTGCTTGTTGCACGAGTTCATTCTTATTTCGCCACTGTCCACAAATTTGCAAGGCGTCATTCAAGTGAAGCGATTTTATCACTCGAAAGCACTAAATTTCCGCCTCTCCACTCTCCCTCAGCAAGTAAGAAAGTTCCATAGAGTATCTTCCTTTCGAATCAAATAATCTTAAAACCTAAAATCGGCCATTGGCATGGACGCAGGCACTGAAGTTTAGTGTTCAAACTTTGGAATTATTTGAAAGTTGACAATTACATAAATTATTGGCAATAATGTATTTTTCAAGTTTCAGCCAATCATATGATTTTTTTTGGTATGAACCTTGAAACTGTAAGGAAAGGCGTTCACCTTATGCATTTGACTTATTAGTCCCTGCCCTTTGGGCTGTAGGGACTAATAGTAATCGATTCTTCTTTCTTCTATTAGTTTGGGTTGTAGGTGTAGGGACGAATAGTAATCTATTCTTCTTTCTTTTATTAATTTTAGTTTTGCACATAAACCAATGACGTTTTAATGTTTTAAGATAAAAAAATTTACAAATCATAAACTTCATTTGAAAATTCATATGTATTTTAAGAAAATTCATATAACGCATTCTAAGTTTTAAATTGAAGGTTTTATTTGGCCTCTTCCCGAGGAAGAGGCAGACTATACCTTAGCTTAAAAGGAGATTCAAACATAAATTTAACCAATAATTTCTAGCAAGTCAAGTAATGGTAGACTTAAATGTTAAGTCTAGCATTACTTGATATCATTAAATGTTAAATATTAGAGGAGAATTTTCCCAATCTTAACCTCTTGCAATTTAAAGAAAGATACACTCAATGGAATTGACACATACTCCCACACCTGTTCTTCAAACTCCCACACCTGCTCATGTTCATTCACTGATATGCAAAGTGTCATTCACAACTATGCAAAGTGTCCTCAGACAATAAAACCCAACCTCTTCTTCCTCTCCCCTATATGTGCTCAGACTCAGGCATCTCTTCTTCCTCTCCCCTGTATGTGCTCAGACTCAGACAGTAAACCCCAACCTCTTCTTCCTCTCCCCTATATGTGCTTAGACTCGGACAGTAGCCCCAACCTCTCCTTCCTCTCCTCTATATGTGCTCAGACAGCAGCCCCGCCCCAACCGATTTCTATAAGTCTTCCTCTATATTTGCTTTCCTTCCTCTCCTCTATATGTGCTCAGACAGTATAAGTCTTCCTCTATATGTGCTTTCCTTCCTCTCCTCTATATGTGCTCAGACAGTAGCCCCGCCCCAACCGATTTTTATAATACTTCTCTATATGTGCTCAAACAGTAGCCCCAACCGATTTCTATAATTATGCCTGCAATATAGTATAGACATTCTTCTTTCATTTCCTAATGGCCAGAAGAATCCTAGTCACAAGTAGAATCCTAGAATCCTGAGGCACAATAAGAAGGTGCAATCACACAACCTAGCAGAAAGCAGAGTCTCAGAATATTGCTTACCGAAATATTTTGTTGAACTCGATGATGTTGTGAGAACACAGGAAGACAAAGACTTCTAGACCTGGACATTCAGCAACCCTGGCTTACCCATTCCCTCAGGTTGCCTTGGCCAGAAAGTTATTGAAGGCGGCTCAGTCATTCACTGAGGTTGGCTTACCTACCTTCTTTCAGTCACGTTCCCTCAACCTGTACAGTAAGGGTTCGCGCCTCTGTACTGTACCTTGTTGGCTTCCTTCCTAGCTACTTGTTATCCATGTCGTTTGTTGCTTATATTGGGTTGGCCTGCTCTTCGAGATCTTTTCCACGGGGATTATTGGGGTGGTGGGTCTTACTCACTTCATACACGTAATAGTTAGTCTATTCTCCTCATTACGCAACTGAATCTGTTCGAACCGATGCTTATGCCTTTGGCTTAAGCCCACCTGCGGACATCAGGTTTCCAGTCCCGGCAATAGAGAAAACCCACCTGCAGACTTCGGGTTATTTCGGAAGTTCTTCTCACAATCTGTACTGCCGAAATTGTATATCTCAGACCGTCACTCTGATTCTGGAGGATAAGAAAAAAATACAGTATTGTTCAATACAACCATGCTCTGTTTAGACACCCTGCAATGTCCTGCTTTCTTATGCACCCTTGTGTGGGATCCTTGGGATCTATGGGTACAAAATCTACGGATGGGCACATGCAGTACGGGACTGTGTGATTGTAAACACACACTCCAAAGTTCCCACACCATCCATACACTTGGCATTGGTCTTTTACTGCACTCCAACCCAATTGCCATGATCCTGAGTTTTTAAACCACCCATAGGACCTCAAATTCCCATTTGATTCAAGCGTGATCCTTCACAATGTGATCGAGGCATCGGTGTAATCGTTGTTGTATGCAATCCAAATCTAAATATCAGAAGAATTAAAGAGTGTAAAAATCCCTTGATTGTTTAGACGTGCTCTGGAGCCATTAGGGGCACCCTGATTCCAGTATGTGATATTGTTCCTCCATTTCAATGTGAAATTGCCACTGGACTCCAAGGTGAATGAATAAGGATACATGTGGAGGCTCTGTCCCACCCCTAAAGTCTGATTAACCAAAAGGGTATCAGTAGGATTGGCAAAGCTCTCCCAAACACTGTTGGAATTGTTATTCTTCACTACAAAATTGTCATCGTCCTGCATGACAACAGACGATACGCTCTAGTTCGCGGTATTAGTCTGCCACACTCGTTATTCTGTGCAGTCCTGGCCCTGAAAGCATTCCTCATTATAGTATAAACATAATCAAGCAAATGTGGCTGAGTTAGACCACCTTCATCCATGCAGAGAATAACGTGTTTCTTGCAACCACATGCTTCGTGTACAGCTCATCCTGCTGGCTACGCTAATTATTTATTCAGGAGGCTATATTCAATTTTTTTTAAATAATTTATTATGTTGAAAGGCGTACATCTATTGACAATTGGCACAATTAATGATCTTTTAATCTTATTTAATCTTAAACCCTAATTTGATGGCTATGCATTGAAGATGCTGGCATATTTTTAGTGGTCCTCCAAAATCAATGGGTCAGATTTATTGTGCATAACTTTCTTACATTTATCAAGACATCCGTTAACATGTTTACTTTTTAAAAAAATTAACATTAAAAAATTACTGTAAAGATATGTAATTGCCACGCATTCTATTTATCAACCTAATACAACCAAATATTTCAGATTACCACAAACGAATTACCACAAACATTTTATATTGAAACACACGTTATCAGCCGATACCTTTCGACGTTCTCAGGGGCAAGTTAGCAGCTGTGCTAGTATATTATAAGCCAAACCACCTCACACTTTCTCAGCCGCGAGTTAGCGGCTGTGCTAGTATATTATAAGCCAAACCACCTCACTTTTGCGGTCACCAAGGTAGACAGACTTAAATATGCTGAGATATCACTCTTCCCCTGGAAATTTTATTTCATGAAAGGCTAGGAAATTATAATCTTTAATACTTTAGTGCGTTTAATCTTTAATACTTTAGTGCTAAAGCGATGGCTAACAGAAACTCCTATTTGATTCCATTAACTTTCCTAAATCGGTAGGATGAATATATACCCCTGAAGCTAGAACTAATTGTATATCTGGCAGCCTGCTCTCCTCTTCGTTTTCATTCACTCGCAGCCTGCTCTCCTCTTCGTTTGCTTGCTCTGTGTTGTTGCAATTAAGTATCAAGACAGAGCAGCAAGCCTAATGGCAGGTTAGGCTAAATCTCTCTCTGATTTTTTCTTTTTCATTCACTCGTTTTTATTTCGTTATTTGCGTATCTCTCACAGTTTTTTCTTCTTTCAGCGGTTTGCTATTTTTTATGTCATTATTTGCATGTCGAGATCATGATTAGAATGGATCTTTATATTATGTGACTAGCTTTAGGATCTGATAACACTTGTATCGACCAAAAATGGTTCATCTAAATACTCATCCCCAAGCTTGGTTCAGTGAGACACCCAAATTCTCGAGGTAACAATGCATTCTTAGAGCACAGGGAAATGAAGCCGTGTCATCAAAACACCGCAGGGGTAAAGGTTGCAGTTTCTAGTAAAACTATAAGAGTACGTTATGAGATCTCATGTAGAGGAAAATGGAACCGTAGAGGCAAAAGAGTCAGCAGGGCAGGGGCTTGTTGCTTTGCAGCTCCCCTTGTTTATTTATAAATTATTTTGATCAAAAAGTATTTATTCTAAAACGTCTTTTATCCCAATTTTGAAAACGTCTTTTATCCTAATTTTGAAAACGTCTTTTATTTTTTTAAAGGGAAATTTACATTTATTCTTGAGAGGTTTATTATATTTTTCTCTACAAGCTCCTCTACATCCAAGACAACGATTGCACAAACCATGGCAACATTTACACTTTCCAAATAGATGGTGGAACTTGCCAATATCACTACCTTGTTCATTGATAAGGTTAACAATATTTTTGTCAAGAAGTCATCTTCTCACGATGCCAAATGTAAGGTGCCAATTTATAATGGATCACATGATTAGAAAGTGTTCGATAATCAGGTCCTCAAATTGGACACATGGTTTGACTAAAATCCTATTTTTGAAGACAAGAAGGTTACATTTGCTAAGTTAAAGCTTACAAGGCTTGCCAAATTATTGGTTGCAAAATAAGCGGCAAATCAAAATCGAATCACCACTTGGATTGGGCTTGTGGAATCCCTTAGTTGTGTGTTCTATCCTTCTAGCCACTAACACGATATGAATTTCAATTGGCTTTGTCTATATCAACGATTCAACAAGTTTGTGCAAGAGTACATCCACCAATTCAAATGGTTATGAATTCTTCTCGGCATCACTGACCCAGTTGACAAACTTGTCCTCAAGTTTAAAAGTGGATTGTATGAACATTTGTATTGAGAGTTGAAGTACGTGGAAAACACCACCCTTGCTCCTACATACAATCAAGCATAGTTAGTTGAAGAGAAGTTTTTACATCAACATAGAGTTCAATAGCATTCATCCCCCTCTAATGTCTCCAGATATACACCTTCAAAGCCTGCACCTCCTATTACTACAGGATCATCATCATTTTTTGCAATGTTCTTCTTCTTCCACTAAGTTTTGTCGGTATTGTAAGAAACAAGAACATGATAAGTCTGAATGTTTCAAATTTAAGAAAACTTTGATTCTATAATGTCTTGATGATGGAGATGATGATACTCCCATCGAGGTTGTTAGTGAAGACACAAGTTATGAAGAGTTAAGGGGACTCAACAAAGTCACCTTACCATAACACTCCACTCCTTCAAAAGCTTGAGATAGTTTATTTATCACATGTGGACATCTCTCCCATGATTTCTCCATGATTTCTCCATTGCTTCTATCTTCAACAATGGATCACAAGAGAATTTCATTTCCAAATCCATCATCAATAAGATTCACTTGCTAGTGGACCCTCATCCTCATCATTTTTCACTTGGATGGAAGGATAATGGTTCATTTTTCCCTAATCACACGTTCTAAATTTATGGATAAAGTCACTTGTGATGTGACCAATATAAATTGGTGTGGTTTGTTGCTTGGTCAACCTTATCAGTATGATCAAAAGGCTCAATCTGATGTCTTAAAAAACATGAGACATATTGCATAAATATAACACCAAGTATTTTATCCATAATACACGTGAACTACCACATCAAGTTGTTTATTCAATTGAAAAACATTATTTAACCTTCATCCAACAACATTATTCAATCCTAGATTTGCAATTTCATGCCCCTTCAAAAGTTTTAAAAAACCTAGTACACCTCCTGATCTAGGTGGATATTGGCGGCCACCCACCTATTCCAACTGGCTCCTTTTGTATGTTTTTAGTTTAGCACGTTCTTCTATACTTCTTTGTAATTGTGGGTTCTACACTTTTGGGGTTGTATGGATCCCTACACATCTTCCAAGTGGATACCGGTGGCCTCTCACCTAATCCAACTAGATTATTTTGTATGTTTTCATGTCAACACATCTTGTTGTACTTCCAGGGTTGTTTTGGAGCCCTAAACAATGTTTTTTTGGCTCACCACAGACAAATTGTAGACGGAGTCAGAGTTTGACAGTGTAATGTGTATTTCTTTGAAATACCTTTCCAACGGGTTATCATGCGCCTAAAACAGAGGTCGTATGCAAAAGTTACGACCCCGAGAACTTGAGGTACCAACTTACCCATAGGAGCCCACATGACTTTTGGTGTTTCACCTCCTAGGGTTAGGTTTTTGGATGTCTAGGGTTTTGTCATTCACGAGTAATATCAAAAAGGCCTATGGAGCCTCATTGTAATCATTTTTCTCAGACGGATGTGTGTAGTAGCCACATCTCTTCTCAGAGTTAGCTACCACCATTTGAGCAAGTGTTTCAATTCTATAGTTTTACAGTTTCAGATTATTTCATTTATTCAATAGAAGATATTGTTTGTTGGATATCTGTGTTGTTCTTCATATCTCTGTGTTTATTGTATTCGGTCTGTTAATCAATTTGTTCCGCTCCTAAATCTGGATCATTGGTATTAGAGCAGTCTGCTCTTCATTTATTTTTCTTCGTGCATGTCCCCCACAAGATCTGGGTACAAGAAGTTGGGACTCGAACTAATCGAGTCGTTTCAAGATCGGTCGCACCGAGCCCGAAAACAACCCATGAGGGATGAAAAGAAAGATGATGGACCAGGAAATCCTACTAAAATGTTGCTCGAGGAAGCCCTCGCATGAAAAAAGAATGGAATGATGGACAACTTTGCGCAGATCCTTCGACAACTACCCACAGGAGAAGCGTCTTCATCAAGCAGCCATGCAACCCCCTTCAAGGTACTGGTAAATTTTGATATTCCATTATTTGAAGGACTGGTAGATGTGGATGTTGTAGATAAATGGTTGAATCTGCTCGAAGGATATTTTTCGGTCCACAATTTTTCCAATAGGGAAAATATTACTTTTGCACTCCTCAAGGCCATCCCCCATGTTAAGGACTGGTGGGATACTTACTCTGAGAAAAGGGTTGTAGAGGAATCTGCAATATTTGTGGTTTCCCCTACATGGGATTCCTTCCAAAATGCCATTAAAGAATACTACTACCCTATTGGAAGCTACGAGGACCGGTACACCAGATGGACTACCCTGCATCAAGAAGGGGACCAGACAGTACCAGATTTCACCAATATTTTCCATACCCTGCACACCAAATTGGGTATCAAAGAATCTGAGCGACATCTGGTGCTCAAATACCACGGTTTTTTTCATAGATACATTCAAACAGAAATAGATTTGCTGGACATCACCTCATTGGGTACGGATTATAGATACATTGTCAAGATCGAGTAGAAATTTAAGAAGAAGAGGTGAGAGTTCGGATCTACAAACTCCTCACAACCGAAGCAGGGAAAAGGTGGCCCCAACCCACATAGAAAGGAACAGAGAAAATATGGCCACTCTCAGGACAACTAGTCCAAGCCACAACACAAGAAGGGCAATGAGAAGATGAAAAAGGACACGGGAAAATGGTGTGAGTACCATAAAATCCATTGGCACAACACTGAAGAATATCACTCCAAGCAGTTGCTTGTGGTCGAGCTGAAGGCTTCTGATTCAGAGGTCGATTCTAATTCCGAATCAAATTTTGAAGGAAGGAAGCGGATTATCGATGTTGAACCCATTGCCACTGTTGCTACCACCAAAGTCTAGCCAAGCAAACCAGAAGAACCAGAGGAAGGGGAATGCCTCTTTCACGCACAAATGTGGGTAAAGGGGGCTCCGCTTCATTTCATTTTCGATAGTGGTAGTCAGAAGAACCTGATTTTAGTATAGGTTGTCAAGTGGTTGGACCTTCCAATGACACCGCACCCACATCCCTACACCATTAGTTGGATTTGCCAAGGAAGAGTTATTTGTGTCAACCAACAGTGTCTTCTACCCTACGGCATCAAGACTTTCAAAGATGAGGTATTGTGTGATATTTCTCCACTTTAAGTTTGTGATGTTCTTTTAGGACAACCATATTTGTGGAAGTGTCATGTTGTGTATGAGTCTAGACCCCGCAGTGTTACTATTACTTTGGGTAGACAATTGTACAGGATACCAGAGGTAGCGTCTCCTACTGCTATTTCTTTAATCTTTGCTAAGCAATGCATTAAGGTCATTTCACAGACCAGGAAGTTTGTCTTCTTTGTGATCTGTGCTCAGAGTAAGAATAAGGTCGTCGCCACATCAGTGGCCTCTACAGAGCCTCTCTTTGCAGCAAAAGCAAGTGGACGGGATCATGGAAGAATACATAGACATATTCTCCTCACCCATTGGGGTACCGATGCACTGCCAAGTCAAGCATCCAATTGATCTGACCCTCAGTGCACCTCTACCTAATGGACCAGTCTATTGTCGCTTGTTCATGGAAAATGATGAAATCAGGCATCAAATCCAGGAGCTTCTTCAAAATGGGTACATCAGACCCAGCTCCTCCCCTTGTGGAAGCTCGATTGTATTGTTGTAGAAGAAGGGCGGGACTTGGCGACTCTGCATCGTTACAGAGCCTTAAACAAAATCATAGTCAAGAACCGGTACCCAATTCCCAGGATTGATGGCCTTCTTGACCAACTCGAGGGGGGAAATTTCTTCATCAAGATTGACCTAAAGTCTAGCTACCACCAGATTCCCATCAAACCAACTAATGTATGGAAGACAACCTTCAAATCTAAATAAGGTCTCTTCAAATGGTTGGTCATGCCCTTTAGCTTAACAAATACCCCAACCACTTTCATGAGGTTGATGGATGATGTATTGAGACCCTTCGCCAACTCATTTTTGGTGGTATATTTGGATGACATCCTCATCTTCAGCAAAACTTGGGAGGAGCACATGCGGCATATTCAGTAGCTTTTGAGCACTCTACGGCAGCAGAAGCTATATGCCAACTTGGAAAAATGCTCTTTTGGAATGAGCAAGGTCTAATACTTGGGCTACATTGTTGATGAGCATGGGGTACATGTTATTCCAGCTAAGATCCAATTCATTTGTGACTAGCCCGCCCCAACCACACTAATCAAGCTTCGGAGCTTCTTGCGATTGGCCAACTTCTATCGATGGTTCTTGTTGGGATTCTCCCATATTGCATGGGCCCTTAGCCAGGTGACCAAAGGCGGTGGCAGGGAAAAGTTTGTGTAGGGGAAGGAATAACAATGAGAATTCAATGATCTGAAGCATCACTTGTGCTCAGCTCCAGTACTCTCCTTGCACGATCTGCAGCAACCATTTGACGTTGAGACTGATACATCTGACTATGTTGTAGGTGTAGTTCTCACTCAGCACAGTCATCTGGTGGCATACCATAGTGAGACACTCTCAGATATTGTCCGTAAATAGCCCACCTATGACAAGGAAATGTATTCCATTGTACAAGCATGTTGTCAATGGAAACATTACATTCTAGCAAAGGATACTATCATCCACACAAATCACAAGCCTTTGTAGTTCATATAGACACAGGGGAAATTGCAAAACGACCTCCAGCAGAAGTGGTCCACCTACCTGTAGCAGTTCCATCTCAACATCAAGTATAAGACAGGGACCTCAAATCATGTCGTCGACTGCCTCAGTCGACCTCCCATGGCTACACTCACCACTATGCTCCATTCCTATGGACATGAGGCATCTGAGTGGCCCCAACTTTATTAGCAAGATCCAGACTTCACCACCACTTGTCAGCTCTTGGGTACAGGCGCAAATGTCACCGATTTCCACATTCAAGACGAACTATTATGACATTTGGGCCATCTCTTTGTTCCTACAAGCGAGCGTGCAAATCTGATTTGGGAATCCCACTACAGTCGGATGGCAGGACATTTTGGCATGGAGAAAACTGTGGTTGTTCTTCAGAAAAAAATTTATTGGCTAAAACTTCAACAGGACGTCGGCAAGTATATCATATCTTTCACTTCCTGTGCCATTTCCAATCCATCCATCAAGAAGCAATGCTTATACACCACTCTTCCTACTCCTAAGAAGCCATGAGAATCCATCTCAATGGATTACATGTCTAGCCTTCTGTCAACTAAGCAAGGAAATGACTGTGTATTTGTGGTCGTTGATCAGTTTTCGAAGATGTCCATCCTCACATCCTGAAAGAATAATATCACAACGACAGATACTTCCAAGATTTTCTTCGAACGAGTGTGGGTCCATTTCGGGATACCACAGACCATCATCTCTGACCGAGACAGCAGGTTCCTCAACACATTTTGGTCGAGTCTCTGGTCATTGTTGGACACCAAGCTCACTAAATCCACTGCTTTCCACCCCCAAATAGACGACCAAACAAAGGTTATCAATCAGATGACTGTGCACATCCTGTGCATGTACAACTTTAAGCATCCACGTACATGGGATGAGAGTCTCCTATATGTTCAACACAGTTACAATAGAGCTCTCCATAGCTCCACCGACCATAGCCCATTTCAGGTGGGGCTGGGATTCCAACCCTTGGGTCCCATTGATGTTTCACTACCTCTTTCCACCACACAGACAAACTCTTCCCATGTTCAATCTGAGACCGAAAAATCCACCAGATTCATTGAGCGGATTCATCACATCTGCCAATAGGTACAGGAGATTTTGCAGAAATCCAATAAGAAATTTCCATAGAGTATCTTCCTTTTGAATCAAATAATCCTAAAACCTAAAATCGGCCATTAGCATGGATGCACACACTGAAGTTTAGTGTTCAAACTTTGGAAATCTTTGAAAGTTGACAATTACATAAATTATTGGCAATAATGTATTTTTCAAGTTTGAGCCAATCATATGATTTTTTTGGTTATGAACCTTGAAACTGTAAGAAAAGGAATTCACGTTGTGCATTTGAGTTATTTATTTTTAAATTATTTTTATCAAAAAGTATTTATTCTAAAACGTCTTTTATACTAATTTTGAAAACGTCTTTTATCCTAATTTTGAAAGGAATATTTATTTTTTTAAAGGGAAATTTACATTTATTCTTGGGAGATTTATTATGTTTTTCTCTACAAGCTCCTCTACATCCAAGACAATGATTACAAAAATCATGGCAACATTTACACTTGCCAGATAGATGGTGGAACTTGCCAATATCACTACCTCGTTCACTGATAAGGTTAACAATATTTTTGTCAAGAAGTCGTCTTCTCACCATGCCAAATGTAAGGTGCCAATTTATAATGGATCAGATGATTCCAAAGTGCTCTATAATTGGGTCCTCAACTTGGACACATGGTTTGATTAAAATCCTATTTTTGAATACAATAAGGTTACATTTGCTAAGTTAAAGCTTATAAGGCTTACCAAATTATTGATTGCAAAAGAGGCGGCAAATCAAAATCCAATCGCCACTTGGATTGGGCTTGTGGAATCCCTTAGTCGTGTGTTCTATCGTTCTAGCCACTAACACGATATGAATTTCAATTGGCTTTGCCTATATCAAGGATTCAACACGTCTGTGCAAGAGTACATCCACCAATTCAATTGGTTGTGAATTCTTCTCAGCATCACTGACCCAGTTGACAAACTTGTCCTCAAGTTTAAAAGTGGATTGTAGGAACATTTGTATTGAGAGTTGAAGTACGTGGAAAACACCACCCTTGCTCCTGCATACAATCAAGCATAGTTAGTTGAAGAGAATTTTTTAGATCAACATAGAGTTCAATAGCATTCACCCCCCTCTAATGTCTCCAGATATACACCTTCAAAGCCTGCACCTCCTATTACTACAGGATCATCATCCTTTTTTGAAATGTTCTTCTTCTTCCACTAAGTTTTGTCGGTATTGTAAGAAACAAGAACATGATAAGTTTGAATGTTTCAAATTTAAGAAAACTTTGATTGTATAATGTCTTGATGATGGAGATGATGATACTCCCATTGAAGTTGTTGGTGAAGACACGACTTATGAAGAGTTAAGGGGACTCGACAAAGTCACCTTACCATAACACTCCACTCCTTCAAAAGCTTGAGATAGTTTATTTATCACATGTGCACATCTCTCCCATGATTTCTCCATTGCTTCTATATTCAACAATGGATCACAAGAGAATTTCATTTCCAAATCCATCATCAATAAGCTTCACTTGCTAGGGGACCCTCATCCTCATCATTTTTCACTTGGATGGAAGGATAATGGTTCCTTTTTCCCTAATCACACGTTCTAAATTTA
Source organism: Picea engelmannii (assembly GCA_009831015.1). Classification (NCBI taxonomy): domain Eukaryota; kingdom Viridiplantae; phylum Streptophyta; class Pinopsida; order Pinales; family Pinaceae; genus Picea; species Picea engelmannii. The sequence continues at coordinate 78,999 of ML798285.1, read as the reverse complement.
TGGATAAAGTCACTTGTGATGTGACCAATATAGATTGGTGTGGTCTATTGCTTGGTCGACCTTATCAGTATGATCAAAAGGCTCAATCTGATGTCTTAAACAACACCTACATATTGCATAAAGATAACACCAAGTATTTTATCCATTGTACGCATGAACTACCACATCAAGTTGTTCATTCAATTGAAAAACATTCTTTAATCTTCATCCAACAACATTATTCAGTCCTAGATTTGCAATTTCATGCCCCTTCAGAAGTTTTAAAAAACCTAGTACACATCCTCCTTTGACATTTTCTTTTCTTTCTTTTGTCTCTCTTTCTTGGCCCCAATTTCTTCAAGATGCCCCCTTAAGAGTTCAATTTACAAACTTCATAGTTCCTCAGATGTTACAAAGTTATGTCCTTTCTTGGAAGTTTAGATTTGGTGGTCTCTTCTCACTAGTTCATAACCCAATTTGACATCGATAATCACATGAAGCTTCCCTTCAGGTTCATAGTGTTTTCTACCATAATCTTGCAAATCACTTAATTAAGCATCCACGATGTTGTCAACACTTATCATGAATCAACAATCATAACCAGTCATCCTCTAGATAGTGTTTCATGTTCCCATCTTCCACTCATTGCAAATTAAATTTTTGACATAAAGACTTGTCAGACTCATTAGGGATCTACCACTTCCTACCTTCTTGTTGAGAAAGGTCAGATATCGCATCAAGCTCGTTGGATTTCTCAGCACCATGTGCAAAAAAAAAAAATCCTATTTTATAAAATCATTGGAGGCCATTTCTTTTGTAGTTGGCATGAATGATAAGGATTACCTCAACTATTGCATCAAGCTCATTGGATTTTCAACACCATATGCAACAACACTTTTCCTCTTTTCTAAAATCATTGTAGGCCACTACTTCTATTGTTGGGAGGAATGATAAGGATTCTTAGTTCTTAGCATATAATTGTATTGTATTATTATTTGTATGGTATGCACATAGGAAATTAGTATTGTGGTTTGTTGTGGAAATACCTCTTGGTTTCCTATTTTTGTGGCTATTTAATACCTTGTCTCCAACTAGATCTATTATACATATTATTATTATTACTTAGGAGATTGTTGGAAGATTGGTTGTTGTCATTGATGTCAACCCTAGTCATGGGTTTTGGACCTCAAGATTTATGAAGGTATTTGGACATGAAGGACAATGCGCATGCATATACAACACCCATGGATGGATAGTATACATCATGTTGTTTTCAGTGGTATGTGGCACGTCACGTGGATCCTCATGGTTGAGGAGAAATGAATTTTTGAAGATAACAAAGTGAATTGAAGAAGGAAGTACATGTAGGCCCTGAAGATAATTAAAGAAAAGATTACAAAATAAGAAAGTGTCAGGTCGGCCCTAATTTTAAAAGGAAGTGACATAAATGGTATAAATACACATCATTATACATTCATTTGATACAAGTTGAATTTCAGAGGAAATCAGAAGTAAAGAAGGCCGGATTTCAAGGGAGGATGAAGTCTTTTGGTGATGTGTTCTAAGGTATGTTATTTTCAGGTCATCTTACCATTTTTTCTATAAATTGTTTTCTAGAACGATTCAGATGATAAAATTGCTATGGTATTGAGAAGACATATCAAGGTACTTGTGGTAAAAATTTCAACACTTGATTCGCTATAATTATGGAGATACACTTTGTGGAAGATAGGGTTTGTGACCAGTCCTGAAGCTAGTCAATAAATAGGTGTTCCAGGTTAAACAGTCATAAATTCTTCATCAAGAATCCAAATTATGTGGGACAAATTTCATTGGAAATATTACGGACTTTAGTTTCTTGTGTGCGAGTTTCAGAATCGGATGTTAAATATTGAGCGTGGGGCATTATGTGCAAGTTCACTCTCCTGAATAGACCAGAATTGAATAAAGTCTACCATTCTGATGTAGGAGCATCGCCAACAGCAAGCGAGCGCGAAGGTAGAAGACAGATGAGACGAGCAGCAACGCATTTTGCACATGTTGAAAGTACTTTTGAAGGTTTAAATGCGCAAATATTAAATGTAACAATTAAGAGGAAGCGCACTTATATATTGTCAACAAATAATGAGCGGTTTGCTCTCATCTGTAGTAGGTGGAGGCATTTATGCATAATTAATGTAAGTAGGTAGCTTTAAATTCCAGATTAGACAGTTTAGAGTGTAGGAGGGAAAAATGACTATAGACAGCCTCACCTTGTATCATTTGTAACAAGGATGTATTATTGAGCAAAGGGAAGAAGCAGATAGATGTGTAGAGAAGAACCCATGTACAGAAGTTTGAATAAATACAAAGAGTTTTGATTTAGATTCATGGTGTTATAGTGATTTCTGTGTATATTTGTTGAATGATATGCTTATGGTTGTTTACTCTCTGTTATGCATTTGCTTATTGTTTCTCAATGTGACTGAGTGAAATTCCTGCAAGGAGTGCAGTGAAATCATCCTCAAGGAGTGTGTTGACAAGGGTTCAGAATTTTATCTCTGAAAGCTCGGGAAGGATAACGTTGTTCTCAATCCTGCAGAAGTAAGCATAGAAGTCGTGCATGGTGTGCGCAGGCTGGTTGAAAGTTAGAACTTATAAATCAAGGGAAGAATTGAAGGATTGTTGTCGCAAAGGAGTGCGCAGAGTTGAAGAATTCAAATACTTGGAAGTATTTGAAGGGTTGTCGCAAGGAATGTGTGCAGGAGTCTTTTTGAAGACTCGAGTTTGTGGAGAAATCTCAAGAGGATTATCGCCTTCGAAATACTTCAAGGGGAGGTGAAGTAAAGTTGCTTTGCAGGAAGTCAAGTTCTGGCGAAGGAACATCTTGTTCATTTCGTAGGAGTTGTCAAGAAAGAAAGAAACGGTCAGAATTCTCCGTGGAGAATTCGCGAAGTCCCGAGAGCTGTCAGATCTTGCAGAAGAGCAAGGCGAGTTATGACGAGTGTTTTTCTAAGTTTAAGCTCAGGAGAAATAGGGTCGTAGGATCCAAGACGACGAGGGTTGTTGGATCGCTCGTGAACTCGCATTTCGAAGTTCAGAGGTTTGAAGGAGCAGAAGAATCCATGTCAAAGATAGAAGACAATGGAGAGTGGACAAGTGGCATACTTTTCGACACGGAGGTCGAACCTTCGTTGACCATTTCGGGGTTTCGTAATTTGGAGAACCGAAAGCCTTAGAACAAGATTCGCGAAATCGCGAAGTGCGAAGTCCCGAAGGGGCAAAAAGTTTCATTGTGGGGCCAGCATTGATAACGAGTCGGACTTCAGCATTTTGGCATTTCAGAGGATAGGAGGTTGAGACTTTTGTCTCGAGATACCCGAAATTGCGAAACGCGATATAAGTACAAAGGAGGACGTCGTCAACCATTTCGGCGAATCGGCATTTCGGGTTTCGGTAGTTGGAGAGTCGAGACACTCGAGAGGAGAGGTCGCAAGTTACGAGATCTGAAGTTCCGAAATTGTGAAAGGTGCGACCACATTGTTTGGTCAGGGGATTTGAATTGATGCATAATGTTTGATCATGCGGCTCAATTCATAAGGACCTGTGGAGAAGCACCATCGTATGTGCGTAGGATTCCCCAAAGAGGAATCAAAGAGTCAATAGAGACTCAAAGGGAAGTTTAAGAACGATCTTGAGTGGACCTTGACCCGAGGGTTGGGGGTCTGCGTCAATTGTGGTATCAGAGCCTGATTTTGTCATTGCATATCTCAGGCAGAGTAAGCGAGGGAAAAGGAGTACTCTGATACACATCAGTTGTGGTATCAGAGCCCTTCTCTGTTTGTATATTGCAGATAGAGGGAGCAAGAAATATTTTCATCCATGTCGCTGAGAAGAAGAGATAGGAAAACACTCGATCCACCAGAGGAAAGGGAAATGCCAAGAAGGAGGGGTAGGCAATTACTTGATCCACCAGGGGCAAGAGAGATGCGTGAACTACGTGCCAGGCTTGATGCCATGGAGACAACACATAGGTACACAGTTGGTGCTGGAGATATTAGTGAGTCTAAAAGTGAAGATGAAGTTGGACATGGAGGAGAAGAAGTTGTAGCCGAAGATGCAGCAGAAGAATGCCTATTCATGGATGTTGCGAGGATAGGTGCTAGAGAGAAAATGGACATTCCAGTATATGAAGGAAACCTAGATGTTGAAGAGCTTCTAGACTGGATTAGAGCTCTAGATAAATACTTTGACTATGAGGATGTTGAGGAATATAAGAAGGTCAAACATGTTGTCACAAGACTTAAAGGACATGCAACATTATGGTGGGATGAACTACAAGATGACAGACGCTGCAAAGGCAAGCAGAAAATCAAGAGCTGGGATAGAATGATTGCAAAGATGAAGGCAAAATTCATACCCAAGGATTATCAAATCACTCTGTTTTGGAGGATGCAGAATTTGAGACAGAAGTTGATGTTAGTGAAAGAGTACATTGAAGAGTTCTACAAGCTAAACATCAGGGCAAGTCATCGCAAAAGTGATGACGAAAAGGTTGCCAGATATATGAATGGTTTGAGATACGACATCCAAGATGAGATGAGCATGATGATCATTCAAAATGTGGAAGATGCTTATCAGATGGCTCTGAAGGCTGAAGAGAAGCTGAGCCGAAAACAAGGTCAGAGAGGCCGAAGAAGAAGTCAAGCCAGAGGAAAAACAATTGTCCAAGATAGGAATCAGAAACCTAAGGAAGAGTGGAAGAAACCTCAAACTCAAACTGAGAGAGGTGGAAGCTCACAGAGAGGACAGTATGCTGATAAGAACACTTTTCCTCGCGCTAGAGGAAGAGGAAGAGGCAGAGGTGGAGTAGTAAAATGCTTCACATGTGGAAAGAATGGACACAAATCTTATGAATGTCCAAACAAGAAGAAGGAAAGTGGTGAAACTCACATTTCCAAAGCATAGAGACATAATGTTGAGGCAAAAGATGTTGAAGGTGGAAGATCATTGATGATGAGGAAAGTTCTCTTAATGCCAGAGAAGGAGGTAGAAAATCCAGTCCAAAGGAACAGACTTTTTCAGACTGCTTGCAAGACCAAAGACAGGGTATGCAAGGTCATCATGGACAGTGGTAGCACATACAATCTCGTTTCTACATAGATGGTAGAAAATATGGAGCTGGAGACTATTGAACATCCAAGCCCATACAGGGTTTCATGGCTACAAAAAGGGCATCAGGTAAATGTCATTAAACAATGTTTAGTTGAAATTAAAATAGTAGGATATAAGGATGAAATACTATGTGATGTCATTCCCATGGATGTTTGTCATTTATTGTTGGGTAGACCGTGGCAATATGACAGAAATGTGATTCATGATGGGAGAAAGAACACATACACCCTAGAGAAGAATGGAAGAACTCACATGTTGTTGCCAATTAAGGATAAAGAAGTGACAACAAAGGTAATCAACACTGTACTTCTCATGAGTGGGAAGGAACTTCTTACTGAGGTTAAGAAGAAATAAGATACACAATTCATTGTGGTTAGGAAGCCTAGAATTTTTTTAACCAGCACAAGAGTGGATGATTTACCAGAGGAAATCCAGCAGCTACTAGAAGAGTTTCTCGATATAGTAGTGGACGAACTACCTCGTTCGTTGCCACCTATCAGAAGTATAATTCATCACATCGATCTTATACCTGGAGCTAGTTTACCAAACAAAGCAGCGTATAGATTGATGCCGCAAGAGAATGAAGAAGTCAAGAGACAATTCTAAGACTTAATGGACAAGGGGTTATTTAGAGAGAGCTTGAGTCCATGTGTTGTTCCAACAGTGCTCAGTCCAAAGAAAGATGGAGGCTAGAGAATGTGTACAGACTCAAGGGCAATTAACAAGATTACCATTAGGTATAGATTTCCATTTCCAAGGATGGATGATTTGATGGATTGTTTGAGGGGAGCAAGATTCTTTTCAAAGATTGATTTGAAAAGAGGATATCACCAGATTCATATGAGAGAAGGTGATGAATGGAAGACAACATTCAAGATGAATGAAGGGTTGTATGAATGGCTTGTTATGTCATTTGGCTTAACAAATGCGCCTAGTACTTTCATGATATTGATGAATGAAGTCTTGAAGGATTTCATTGGAAAATTCGTCATTGTGTACCTTGACGACATACTGATTTTCAGCAGAACAGAAACAGAGCACTTGAAGCATTTGGCTATAGTGATGAAGAGATTACAGCAAGAGAAGTTGTTGATAAACATGAAGAAGTCATCATTCATGAAGACAGAGCTCATTTATTTGGGATTTGTTATTTCTGCAGATAAGTTGAAAATGGATCCAAATAAAGTGGAGGTGATTAAGAATTGTCCATCGTCGAAGAGTATATTTGAAGTTCGAAGTTTTCATGGATTGGCTAGTTTCTACAGGAAATTTATCAGAAATTTCAGTGGAATTATCACATCGATGATGGACACGGTGAAGAAAAGACACAAATATTTTCACTGGACAAAAGAAGCAGAGAAAAGTTTCAATTTGTTGAAAATGAAGATTACTGAACAACCAATTTTGGTGTTGCCAGATTTCAACAAGACATTTTAGGTCAAATGTGACACTAGTCGATTTGCAATTGGAGCGGTTTTGAGTCAAGATGACAGGCCAATCGCATACTTATGTGAGAAACTGAATGAAGAAAAACTGAATTACTCCACGTATGATAAGGAATTTTATGCGGTCATACAGGCACTGAAGAAGCGGAGGCACTATTTATTTCCTAAAGAGTTCGTTATATACAGTGATAATCATGCCTTACAATTTGTAAATCAACGGGAAAAGTTGAACCAAAGACATGTTAAATGGGTTGAATATATGCAGAATTTTACTTTTGTAATTAAACATATTTTTGGAACTGCTAACAAAGTTGTTGATGCTTTGAGCAGGAAATGTTTGTTGATGCAAGAATTTAGAGTCAAAACTTTGTGTTTTGATAACCTCAGGGACATGTATAGAGATGATCCAAATTTCAAAGAGGTGTATGAAGCATCTGAGAATCCAATTCTCAGGGACAGAAGCCAGTGGAACAAGTATATGATCCAGGATGGATTATTATTCAGGGACAATCGATTATGTATTCCAAAATGCTCCATGAGGGAGAATCTATTGAAAGAAAAACACAGTGGAGGATTGGCCAGACATTTCGGTCATGATAAAACGTTCTCGAAATTAAATAGCTCATATTTTTGGCCAGGGATGAGGACAGATGTCAAAATATTTGTGGACAGATGCAGAATTTGTCAGCACACAAAGGGAAAGAGGCAGAACACTGGATTATATCAGCCATTACCCATACCAGGGAGGTCGTGGGATGCAGTGAGCATGGATTTTGTGTTAGGGATGACAAGAACACAAAGAGGGTTTGATTCGATTTTTGTGGTGGTAGACATATTTTCAAAGATGGCACATTTTATACCATGCCAGAAAACCAGCGACACAACTCACATTGCGAACCTGTTTTTCAAAGAAGTTGTCAGACTTCACGGCTTGCCAAGGAGTATAGTTTATGATTGAGACACCAAATTTGTAGGAAATTTCTGGAGGACTTTATGGAAGAAGCTGGGGACACATTTTTCATTTAGCTCAGCGTATCATCCTCAGACGGATGGGCAGACAGAAGTTGTCAACATAATCTTGGGAGATTTATTGAGGAGCCTAGTGACAGAACACCATAGTCAGTGGGATCACATTCTGCCACATGCGGGATTTGCCTATAATGATTCGTTCAAAAGGAGCACAGGGCAGTGTCCATTTCAGATTGTTTATGGAATGTAACCAAGAGGAGTCTCTGAACTCAAAGATTCGGAATGAGATGAATTCAGGAGTGCCAGCGCAGAAGATTTTGCAAAGGCAATGAAAGAACTTCACAGCCAAGTGAAGGAGCGATTGCAGAACTCGAGCCAAGAGTACAAGCGTAGAGAAAATCAACACAGGAGAGAAATTCAATTTGAGGTTGGTGATTTGATTCTTGCACATCCGAGGAAGGAAAGGTTCCCAAGGGGAACGTATAACAAACTGAAAATGAAAAATATTGGACCATGCAAGGTCTTGAAGAAATTTGGGGCAAATGCATATGAGATTGAATTACCCGATGGGATCGCAATTTCACCGATATTCCACATCTCATATTTGTACCATTATAGATCTAAAGAAGACAGTGAACAGACAGAGATTCAGTGGGCTAAACAAATGCCTGTAGCTGAAAAGCCACAGATGGAAAGTATACTTGACAAGAGAGTCAGCAAGAAGACCAGGAGAAAAGAGTATTTTGAATACTTGGTCAAATGGAAGGGACATCCAGTTGAAGATGCCAGCTGGGAAGATGAAACAAAAATTCATAAGCATGGACAGACCATGCAAGAGCTCATGAATAGGAGTCCATGAAAATTTTCAAGTGAAGGAGTATGATGCAGGAGCATCGCCAGCAGCAAGCGAGCGCGAAGGTAGAAGATAGGTGGGATGAGCGCCAACACATTTTGCACATGTTGAAAGTACTTTTGAAGGTTTAAATGCACAAATATTAAATGTAACAGTTAAGGGGAAGCGCACTTATATATTTTAAACAGATCATGAGCGGTTTTCTCTCATCTGTAGTAGGTGGAGGCATTTATGCATAATTAATGTAAGTAGGTAGCTTTAAGTTCCAGATTAGACAGTTTATAGCGTAGGAGGGAAAACCGACTATAGACACCCTCATCTTGTATCATTTGTAACAAGGATGTATTATTGAGCAGAGGGAAGAAGCAGAGAGTTGTGTAGAGAAGAACCCATGTACAAAAGTTTGAATTAATACAAAGATTTTTGATTTAGATTCATGGTGTTATAGTGCTTTATGTGTATACTTGTTGAATGATATTCTTATGGTTTTTTACTCTCTGTTATGCATTTTCTTAAACACTGTGAATGTATGATTTCATATTTAATGTTTGAATCTGAGAGAGAGAGAGAGAGTAAGAGAATGAGTTTCAATTGTTTCTCAACCTGAGTGAGTGAAATTCCTGCAAGGAGTGCAGCGAAGTCATCTGCAAGGAGTGCATTGACAAGGGTTCAGAGTTTTATCTTTGAAAGCTTGGGAAGGATAACGTTGTTCTCAATCCTGCAGAAGTAAGCACAGAAGCCGTGCAAGGTGTGCATAGGCTAGTTGAAAGTTAGAACTTATAAATCAAGGGAAGAATTGAAGGATTGTTGTCGCAAAGGAGTGCGTAGAGTTGAAGAATTCAAATACTTGGAAGTATTTGAAGGGTTGTCGCAAGGAGTGCGTGCAGGAGTATTTTTGAAGACTCGAGTTTGTAGAGAAAGCTCAGAAGGATTATCGCCTTCGAAATACTTCAAGGGGAAGTGAAGTAAAGTTGCTTTGCAGGAAGTCAAGTTCTGGCGAAGGAACATCTTGTTCATTTCATAGGAGTTGTCAAGAAAGAACAAACGGTCAGAATTCTCCGTGGAGAATTCACAAAGTCTCGAGAGCCGTCAAATCTTGTAGAAGAGCAAGGCGAGTTACGGTGAGTGTTTTCCTAAGTTTAATCTTAGGAGAAATAGGGTCGTAGGATCCAAGCCGACGAGGGTCATTAGATCGCTCGTGAACTCACATTTCAGAGTTCGGAGGTTTGAAGGAGCAGAAGAATCTGTGTCAAATATAGAAGACAATGGAGAGTGGACAGGTGGCATACTTGTCGACACGGAGGCCGAACCTTCGTTTACCATTTCGGGGTTTCGTAAGTTGGAGAACTGAAAGCCTTACAACAAGATTGGCGAAATCGTGAAGTGCGAAGTCCCGAAGGGGCGAAAAGTTCCGTTGTGGGGCCAGCATTGATGACGAGTCGGACTTCAGCATTTCGGCATTTCCGAGGATAGGAGGTTGAGACTTTTATCCCGAGATACCCGAAATCGTGAAACGTGATATAAGTATGGAGGAGGACGCCATCAACCATTTCGGAGAATCGACATTTCAGGTTTCGACAGTTGGAGAGTCGAGACACTCGAGAGGAGAGGTCGCAAGTTACGAGATCTGAAGTTCTGAAATCGTGAAAGGTACGACCACATTGTTTGGTCAGGGGATTTGAATTAATGCATAGTTTTTTATTACGCGGCTCAATTCATAAGGACCTGTGGAGAAGCACCATTGTATGTGCATAGGATTCCCCAAAGAGGAATCAAAGAGTCAATAGAGACTCAAAGGGTAGTTTAAGAACGATCCTGAGTGGACCTTGACCCGAGGGTTGGGGTCTGCGTCAGTTGTGGTATCAGAGCCTGATTTTGTCATTGCATATCTCAGGCAAAGTAAGCAAGGGAAAAGGAGTACTTTGATACACATCAGTTGTGGTATCAGATCCCTTCTCTGTTTGTATATTGCATATAGAGGCAGCAAGAAAGATTTTCAGCCATGCCGCCGAGAAGAAGAGATAGGCAAACACCTGATCCACCAGAGGAAAGGGAAATTCCAAGAAGTAGGGGTAGGCAATTACTTGATCCACCAGGGGCAAGAGAGATGCATGAACTACGTGCTAGGCTTGATTCCATGGAGATAGCACAGAGGCGCACAGTCGGTGCTGGAGATATCTGTGAGTCTAAAATTGAATATGAAGTTGGACATGGAGGAGAAGAAGTTGCAGCCGAAGATGCAGCAGAAGAATTCCTATTCAGGGTCGTTGCAAGGACAGGTGCTAGAGCGAAAATGGACATTCCAGTATATGAAGGAAACCTGGATGTTGAAGAGCTTCTAGACTGGATTAGATCTTTGGATAAATACTTTGACTATGAGGATGTTGAGGAAGATAAGAAGGTCAAACATGTTGTCACAAGACTTAAAGGACATGCAGCATTATGGTGGGATGAACTACAAGCTGACAGACACCGCAAAGGCAAGCAAAAAATCAAGAGCTGGGATAGAATGATTGCAAAGATGAAGGCAAAATTCATACCCAAGGATTATCAAATCACTCTATTTTGGAGGATGCAGAATTTGAGACAGAAGCTGATGTCAGTGAAAGAGTACGCTAAAGAGTTCTACAAGCTAAACATCAGGGCAGGTCATCGTGAAAGTGATAATGAAAAGGTGTTTAAATATATGAATGGTCTGAGATACGAAATCCAAGATGAGATGAGCATGATGATCATTCGAAATGTGGAAGATGCTTATCATATGGCTCTGAAGGCTGAAGAGAAGTTGATCCGAAAACAAGGTCAGAGAAGCCGAGGAAGAAGTCAAGCCAGAGGAAAAACAATTGTCCAAGATAGGAATCAGAAACCTAAGGAAGAGTGGAAGAAACCTCAAACTCAAACTGAGAGAGGTGGAAGCTCACAGAGAGGACAGTATGTTGATAACAACACTTTTCTTCACGCTAGAGGAAGAGGAAGAGGCAGAGGTGGAGTAGTAAAATTCTTCACATGTGGAAAGAATGGACACAAATCTTATGAATGTCCAGACAAGAAGAAGGAAGGTGGTGAAACTCACATTGCCAAAGCACAGAGACAGAATGTTGAGGCAGAAGATGTTGAAGGTGGAAGATCACTGATGATGAGGAAAGTTCTCTTAACGCCAGAGAAGGAGGTAGAAAATCCAGCCCAAAGGAACAGACTTTTTCGGACTGCTTGCAAGACCAAAGATAGGGTATGCAAGGTCATCGTGGATAGTGGTAGCACAGACAATCTCGTTTCTACAAAGATGGTAGAAAAGATGGAGCTGGAGACTACTGAACATCCAAGTCCATACAGGGTTTCATGGCTACAAAAAGGGCATCAGGTAAATGTCACTAAACAATGTTTAGTTGAAATTAAAATAGGAGGATATAAGAATGAAATACTATGTGATGTCATTCACATGGATGTTTGTCATCTATTGTTGGGTAGACCGTGGAAATATGACAGGAATGTGATTCATGATGGGAGAAAGAACACACACACCCTAGAGAAGAATGGAATAACTCACATGTTGTTGCCAATTAAGGATAAAGAAGTGACAACAGAGGTAAGAAACACTGTACTTCTCATGAGTGGGGAGGAACTTCTTAAGGAGGTTAAGAAGAAAGAAGATACACAATTCATTGTGGTTAGGAAGCCTATAATTGTTCTACCCAGCACAAGAGTGGATGATTTACCAGAGGAAATCCAGCAGCTACTGGAAGAGTTTGCTGATATAGTAGTGGATGAACTACCTCGTTTTTTGCCACCTATCATAAGTATAAGTCATCACATCGATCTTATACCTGGAGCTAGTTTACCAAACAAAGCAGCATACAGATTGACACCGCAAGAGAATGAAGAAGTCAAGAGACAAGTCCAAGACTTAATGGACAACGGGTTGGTTAGAGAGAGCTTGAGTCCGTGTGTTGTTCCAACAGTGCTCAGTCCAAAGAAAGATGGAGGCTGGAGAATGTGTACAGACTCAAGGGAAATTAACAAGATTACCATCAGGCATAGATTTCCATTGCCAAGGATGGATGATTTGATGGATTGATTTAGGGGAGCAAGATTCTTTTCAAATATTGATTTGAAAAGCAGATATCACCAGATTCGTATGAGAGAAGGTGATGAATGGAAGACAACATTCAATGAAGGGATGTATGAATGGATTGTTATGTCATTTGGCTTAACAAACGCGCCTAGTACTTTCATGAGATTTATGAATGAAGTCTTGAAGGATTTCATTGGAAAATTCATCATTGTGTACCTTGACGACATACTGATTTTCAGTAGAACAGAAACAGAGCACTTGAAGCATTTGGCTATAGTGATGAAGAGATTACAGCAAGAGAAGTTGTTGATAAACATGAAGAAGTCATCATTCATGAAGACATAACTCATTTATTTGGGATTTGTTATTTATGTAGATAAGTTGAAAATGGATCCAGATAAAGTGGAGGTGATTAAGAATTGGCCATCGCCGAAGAGTATATTTGAAGTTCGAAGTTTTCATCGATTGGCTAGTTTCTACAGGAAATTTATCAGAAATTTCAGTGGAATTAGCACACCGATGATGGACACAGTGAAGAAAAGACATAAATCTTTTCACTGGACAGAAGAAGAAGAGAAAAGTTTCAATTTGTTGAAAAGGAAGATTATTGAACAGCCAATTTTGGTGTTTCCATATTTCAACAAGACATTTTAGGTCAAATGTGACGCTAGTGGATTTGCAATTGGAGCGGTTTTGAGTCAAGATGACAGGCCAATCGCATACTTCAGTGAGAAACTGAATTAAGAAAAAGTGAAGTACTCCACGTATGATAAGGAATTTTATGCGGTCATACAGGCATTGAAGAAGTGGAGGCACTATTTGGTTCCTAAAGAGTTTGTTTTCTACAGTGATAATCATGCCTTTCAATTTGTAACTCAACAGGAAAAGTTGAACCAAAGACATGTTAAATGGGTTGAATATATGCAGAATTTTACTTTTGTAATTAAACATATTTCTGGAACTACTAACAAAGTTGTTGATGCTTTGAGCAGGAAATGTTTGTTGATGCAGGAATTTAGAGTCAAAACTTTGGGTTTTGATAACCTCAGGGACATGTACAGAGATGATCTAGATTTCAAAGAGGTGTATGAAGCATCTGAGAATCCAATTCTCAGGGACAGAAGCCATTGGAACGATTATATGATCCAGGATGTATTATTATTCAAGGACAATCAATTATGTATTCCAAAATGCTCCATGAGGGAGAATCTGCTGAAAGAAAAACACAGTGGAGGATTGGTCGGACATTTCGATCATGATAAAATGTTCTCGAAATTAAATAGCTCATATTTTTTGCCAGGGATGAGGAAAGATGTCAAAATATTTGTGGACAGATGCAGAATTTGTCAGCACACAAAGGGAAAGAGGCAGAACATCGGATTATATCAGCCATTACCCATACCAGGGAGGTCGTGGGATGCAGTGAGCATGGATTTTGTGTTAGGTCTGCCAAGAACGCAAAGAGGGTTTGATTCGATTTTTGTGGTGGTAGACAGATTTTCAAAGATGGCACATTTTATACCATGCCGGAAAACCAGCGATGCAACTCACATTGCAAACCTATTTTTCAAAGAAGTTGTCAAACTTCATGGCTTTCCAAGGAGTATAGTTTCTGATCGAGACACCAAGTTCGTAGGACATTTTTGGAGGACTTTATGGAAGAAGATAGGGACAAATTTTTCATTTAGCTCAGCATATCATCCTTAGAGGGATAGGAAGACAAAAGTTGTCAACAGAAGCTTGGGAGATTTATTGAGGAGCCTAGTGACGGAACACCACAGTCAGTGGGATCACATTCTGCCACAAGCGGAATTTGCCTATAATGACTCGTTCAACAGGAGCACAGGGCAGATTCCATTTCAGATTGTTTATGGAATACATCCAAGAGGAGTCTTTGAACTCAAAGATTTAGAACGAGTTGAATTCAGGAGTGCTAGCACAGAAGATTTTGCAGAGGCAATGAAAGAACTTCACAGCCAAGTGAAGGAGCGATTGCAGAACTCGAGCCAAGAGTACAAGCGCAGAGCAGATCAACACAGGAGAGAACTTCAATTTGAGGTTGGTGATTTGATTCTTACACATCTGAAGAAGGAAAGGTTCCCAAGGGGAACGTATAACAAAGTGAAAATGAAAAATATTGGACCATGCAAGGTCTTGAAGAAATTTGGGGCAAATGCATATGAGATTGAATTGCCCGATGGGATCGGAATTTCATCGATATTCAACATCTCGGATTTGTACCCTTATAGATCTGAAGAAGACAGTGAACATAAAGATGTTCGGTGGGCTAAACAAATGCATGTAGCTAAAAAGCCACAGATGGAAAGTATACTTGACAAGAGAGTCAGCAAGAAAACCAGGAGAAAAGAGTATTTTGAATACTTGGTCAAATGGAAGGGACATCCAGTTGAAGATGCTAGCTGGGAAGATGAAACTAAAATTCATAAGTATGGACAGACCGTGCAAGAGCTCATGAACAACAGTCCATGAAAATTTTCAAGCGAAGGAGTATGATGCAGGAGCATCGCCAGCAGCAAGCGAGCGCAAAGGTAGAAGACATGTGGGACGAGCGCCAATGCATTTTCCACATGTTGAAAGTACTTTTGAAGGTTTAAATGCACAAATATTAAATGCAATAGTTAAGAGGAAGTGCACTTATATATTTTAAACAGATCATGAGCGGTTTTCTCTCATCTGTAGTAGGTGGAGGCATTTATGCATAATTAATGTAAGTAGGTAGCTTTAAATTCCAGATTAGACAATTTAGAGCGTAGGAGGGAAAACCAACTATAGACACCCTCACCTTGTATCATTTGTAACAAGGATGTATTATTGAGTGGAGGGAAGAAGCAGAGAGTTTTGTAGAGAAGAAGCCATGTACAGAAGTTTGAATTAATACAGAGAGTTTTGATCCAGATTCATGGTGTTATAGTGCTTTCTGTGTATACTTGTTGAATGATATGCTTATGGTTGTTTACTCTCTGTTATGCATTTGTTTATACACTGTGAATGTATGATTTCATATTTAATGTTTGAGTCTGAGAGAGAGAGAGAGAGTAAGAGAATGAGTTTCAATTGTTTCTCAACTTGAGTGAGTGAAACTCCTGCAAGGAGTGCAGTGAAGTCGTCTGCAAGGAGTGCGTTGACAACGGTTCGGAGTTTTATCTCTGAAAGCTCAGGAAGGATAACGTTGTTCTCAATCCTACAGAAGTAATCACAGAAGCCGTGCAAGGTGTTCGCAAGCTGGTTGAAAGTTAGAACTTATAAATCAAGGGAAGACTTGAAGGATTGTTGTCACAAAGGAGTACGCAGAGTTGAGGAATTCAAATACTTGGAAGTATTTGAAGGGTTGCCGCAAGGAGTGCGTGCAAGAGTCTTTTTGAAGACTCGAGTTTGTGGAGAAAGCTCAGGAGGATTATCGCCTTAGAAATAATTCAAGGGGAGGTGAAGTAAAGTTGCTTTGCAGGAAGTCAAGTTCAGGCAAAGGAACATCTTGTTCATTTCGTAGGAGTTGTCAAGAAAGAAATGAACGGTCAGAATTCTCCGTGGAGAATTTGCGAAGTCCCGAGAGCCGTCAGATCTTGTAGAAGAGCAAGGCGAGTTATGACGAGTGTTTTTCTAAGTTTAAGCTCAGGAGAAATAGGTTCATAGGATCCATGCCGGCGAGGGCCGTTGGATCGCTCGTGAACTCGCATTTCGGAGTTCAGAGGTTTGAAGGAGCAGAAGAATCTGTGTCAAAGATAGAAGACAGTGGAGAGTGGATAGGTGGCATACTTGTCGACATGGAGGTCAAACCTTCGTTAACCATTTTGGGGTTTTGTAAGTTGGAGAACTGAAAGCCTTAGAACAAGATTCGTGAAATCGCGAAGTGAGAAGTCCCGAAGGGGCGAAAAGTTTCGTTGTGGGGCCAACATTGATAACGAGTCGGACTTCATCATTTCGACATTTTGGAGGATAGGAGGTTGAGACTTTTGTCCCAAGATACCCAAAATCGTGAAACGTGATATAAGTACGGAGGAGGATGCCCTCAACAATTTCGGTGAATCGGCATTTCGGGTTTCGGCAATTGGAGAGTCAAGACACTCGAGAGGAGAGGTCGCAAGTTACGAGATCCGAAGTTCCGAAATTGTGAAAGTTGTGACCACATTGTTTGGTCAGGGGTTTGAATTGATGCATAGTGTTTGATCACACAGCTCAATTCATAAGGTCCTGTGGAGAAGCACCATTGTATGTGCGTAGGATTCCCCAAAGAGAAATCAAAGAGTCAATAGAGACTCAAAGGGCAGTTTAAGAAAGATCCTGAGCAGACCTTGACCTGAGGGTTGGGGGTCTGCGTCACATTCTTTCTATAACTTATTTTTTAGGAGCATTCAAGGAGTGAAACTTGGAGGATTTTCAGAGAATACATTGAGTAATGTTATATACAGGATCAGAGTACTCCAAGAATTGAATAATTTCATAAATTGAAGAAGTATCAGGAAGCATTATCAGGTTCTATGTGATGATTGGTTGATGGTGATGATTTAATGTAAAGTTTTATTATCTCTCATATATTCTTGGGTGGAAGGAAGGGGAAAGGATGGAAAGTTAAACTCTCTCTTGATATTGGAGGATTGTATCCTCCTCTTGGAGGTTTGTCCCTCCCTTTACATTTGGAAGCTGTAGCTACTTTTGGAATTCATTACTTCCCTTGAACAATAACTATTGATTATTTATCATATATTGTGCATGGTGTATTGTGGTGTATTGGTGTAACTCTTATACTATTGCTCATTGCTCATTGGATATAATTGAATGGTTTAATTATAAGTTGAATTTTTTTTTAAATTGTACTTGATACTGATTCACCCCCCTCTTAGTATCAACAAAGATTGTTCAACATTTCTTTCCAAGTTTGTTGAGTTAGTTTTATTTATGTAAATCTATATAAACATATTCGTATCTAACGAAAATCAATCAGATATTTTTATTTACACTTTGGTGTAGAACTATGCTTGAGTGGTTTCATCCTACATCACCCTAAACTCTTTCGAAAAATGGCATTCAACCTGCTCTCTCAAAGATATGGAATGTTGTGGGATTGTTGTGTACAAGGTATATCTTCATAGTCTTGTTTTTGTTCAATCCTCCATCCATACTATTAGCAAATTATGCTTATTTGTTACAATTCCACTTGCAACCTTCCTATGTCCTTATGTTGTAAGCTCACTCAAATAATTATTTAGAAATGAATTTCAATAACACAAATGACTTGGAAAAACTACATCATGAAATTTAAACTCAACAAATGATAATTCCATGTGTAAAACCTCAACTAAAATATATCGCGGAAGTCGTAAGGCTGAAAGTCTTGCCTAGAAATCACATCAACTTGACAAGAACTTGGCAATTGATGGGAAAACCAAATTCTCTAATCACTAAGACTAATAGGAAAGGAAAGAACTTTTCATCTCATCAGAAAAAATGTTGATGAATGCGCCACCCCCCAGACCCCTCACCTCCCAAACTAAATATTTGGTTATCTATGGCCAATAGAGTAGGAAAGAGAGGTTGAGGAAAGGGTGAGAAAGGTGGGAAGAGATGTAGAACAATGTAATGGAACTATGGGTTGAGGACTGGAATGGATAGTGATAGCCATCACAAAATATCAATCAATCAAATATTCAAATATGATTCAATAGCATTGCAATGAAAATTATAGGAAGTATACATGAGTTACGTGTAGATGACGAGTGAAATGGAAGCATCGGGTAGAACCTTGGAGCAATCAAATAAACATTGTAGTGATGTTAGAACTGTATGCAACTAGTTGTAGAAAAAAATATATCAACAACAATAGGTTCATGGAAGTTTCTATCCAAGAAAAGATAGTAGAAGCAATAGCCACATTCAATCAAAAGAGAGAAGTTAGCAACTACTAGTGAACTCTTGAGAAAATGCAGTAGGAAGCTAGAGTGTTGTCAAAAAGATAAATAGAAAACTAGAAATAAAGGAAGTGATGTTGGTGTTGTTCTTATTTAGCTATTGTTATTCATTATTTTCATTTGCAATGGAGAGCTCGCCAATAACATAGTTTTCAAGATGTCCATGTCCCATGGTGCCCCTGAGGGTATTTTCACCAGAGGAGATTGTTTTCTTGAAAGGAGGACTTGTCAACAACCTGGTTTTCAGGAACTCCTAGTGTCAACACCCAAAAAAGGGTTTTCAACATAATTTGTTTTTTCTCTTTTTTTATTTTATTTTGGTGAGATGATGACAAAGGAAAATATTACTCTATGTTGAGGATAAAAATACCCTCAATCACACTCAAATGTTGTGTTTGACCTTGTAACGGAGACATGAACTCCTTTTTAGTCAAAGGATTCTTGTAAAGATTTAGCCTATGGACATTAATGAGAAGTGGACTCCTTTTTTCATAAATGGAACATATTTGAACAAAGCCATTGCTAAATATTATGTCAACCTCATAAGGGACAAGCCATATAGTTCATAGTTTACCCTTAAAATCCTTGAATTTGAAATCATAAAGCAGTGCTAAATTGCCAACTTGGAACTATTTGGTATTGATGAAGTGATCATGCCAACGAATTTGTTGGAATTGAACCACTTCTATTTGAAAGAGTGTCTTCTACCAAATCTCAACCAAAGCATTGAACTAGTAAACCTATTCACATTGTGCTTTAGAAAGGTCTAGTGAGACGAACAAAGTTCCTCATGCACAAATAATCCAAAATATCTGGAATATAGTAATCAAATCCATACGGACAAATGTATATATATAATGTATAAGAAAGAATAGTAAGATGATTACAAATGAGAATGAGGGCTTGCTTATATACCCACGCAGGGGTGTCCTTAACCAATAGTCATGTCCTTTGAGACATGTCCTTTCATTATTAATAATTATTATTTATTAATTATCATTTCATTATTGTGTTATTAATATCTATTTTATATGTATATTTATGTTCATAACATTGTTTTCCCCTTTAAAAATATTTTGTCCTCGAAGCATAATCGTTGGAAGGCTTCCCTTTTAACTTTTGTTCTGGCACTTAATGTCTTCTCAAATATTATGTGCTTGTAATTATGGCTCTTGATGAAACAAGATGATATAACCTTTGAATTCCTAAACTGATGTGTTTCATCTTTTGGGGAGTGATCCATCCCAAATCTACCTTCATTGGAACTGTTTGATTATCGATTGTTCTGATAGGGCTTCTCATTTCATGCTTCGATACAAGTTGTTGATTTTGTCTTTGTTCAATGTAATAGTTTAGTTGTCGGTAAAAAGAACATTGTTCATATTCCTCTTGACTTTGTTGTTGGTCATAATGACTCTTGTGATTTAGATGATGATAAGGCACTTGAATATCTTTTGAATATTGTTTGTTGGATCTATCTTCGTGATGCAGACCCTGAACCCTCGGGCCAAGATCCGCACAGGATCATTCTAATTCTCCTCTGAGTCGGATTGACTCTTCAATTTCCCTACGGGAAATTCTCACACACACAAGAGTGTATCCACAGGTCCTTCCTGAAAAACCCACCTTGTCCAACTTAACTCCAGGCGCGAGCCTTACACTTCCATATAACCACGACCTGGTCCTTGCGCAAGTGCCTTTCACAACTCATGTGTTTACGGGTCGAAGACCCTCGACTTTTCTTCACCAAACGTCGATACCCGAGATGCGATGGGATATGGATCCTCCTTGTCAACACCCTCCACGCATAACCGTTGGCTAGGGCTAAGTACTAGCGCCTCTCGCAACTCGCGACCTCGCGAGTTGGAGAGTCAAACTTTGGCACTCTCTCTTTTCAAAACCCTGAGAGGCGATGGTTGACTTCCTTTTCGCACTTCTCACAACTCGCAATCTCGCGAGTTAGAGTGTTGAGCCTTCGTGCTCCTCCTTTTCGAAAACCCGAGAGGCGATGGGTCAACTATGGGTTGACTCCTTCAATGCGGTGAGTACATGCCACCTGTCACCACTTACACCTTTCTCTAGGGGTTAGTTGTTCACGCCACCTGTCAACCTTGCGGTCCCCACTTGACAGATGTGTCGCGCATTCACACGAGCCCTCGACTCTCAACACGTCGTGATCTCACTCATTGAAAAGAACCTATTTCAACCCCCGAGTCTCTGATACACGATATCTCTGCGGGGTTCTAATTCAACGGTTCTCTCGTGCCTTGGATCCAACGGTTGTTCCTGCTCCTCGCTACTCGGAAGTTCACGCTACCAAAGAATTTGGTCTGCCCTCCAAACTCACGAACCCCGATTTGTCGAAATGATCCTGACGGCTCCACTATCACGATCAACGGTCGACGTCGAATCTTGAATCCAATGTGATGGGTTCTTCCAACCCTTATCAACCTTGCAACTCCTTTGGATCCTACGGTCCTCATGACTTCGCGAGTTCTCCACAGAGAATTTCAACCGCTCGTTCCTTCCTTGAAGACTTCTGTGAAATGAACTGTGTTCCCCGTCTGAAATTGGCTTCTGCAAAGTGACTTCGCTCTGTCTCCCTTTTAACACTTCAAAGGCACTAACCCTTCTGATATTTTACTTGCAAACTTGAGTCTCAGAAGGAATCCGGCATGCACTCCTTGCGGCAATATTTCAAATACTTCAAAGTATTTGATTCTTTGACTCTGTGCACCTTTTTCAAAAACATTCTTTCTCTCTTCAACCTTAGTTGATAAGTTCTAAGGCTTCAACTATCTTGCGCACACCTTGCACGGCTTATGTGCTTCACCTGCACTTTTGTTGGAATGAAAACAACGGTATCCCTCCTAAGCATTCAGAGATAAACTATGAAACCCTGTCAACGCACTCCTTGCAGGAACTTCTCTCACTCAGGAAGAGAAACAATTGAAACTCATTCTCTCTCTCTCTCTCTCTCTCTCTCTCTCTCTCTCTCTCTCTCTCAGACTTCAAACATTCAACATGAAATCATACATACATAGCATAGCCTCATAACAAATGCATAACAGAGAGAATAAAACAACCATAAGCATACCATTCACCATGTATAAACAGAAAACATCATAACACCATGAAATCTGATTCAAAGCTTCTTATATTAATTCAAGCTCCTGTACATGGGTCTTTCTCTACAACTCTCTGCTACATCTCTATGATAATGTTCTAAATAATACCATAATACAAAGACGAGGGTGTCTATATATGTTTTCCCTCCTGCTCTTCTAAACTGTCTAATCTATAATTCAAATCTACCTACTTTCATTAATTGGGCTTAAATGACTTTTACATTGACAGATGAGAGCAAATCGCTCACGATCTATTTACAACAGCCTGATATAAATGCAAGAACACTTCTAGATACTACATTAACATATGCTTCTTAATCTTTCAAAAAAAATTCAAAACGATGAAAATGTGTGTTGCGCTTTTCCTAGCTGGCTTTTGCTTTCATGCTCGCTTGGCTGCTGGCGATGCTCCTGCATCATACTCCCTTGCTTGAAAATTTTCATGAGCTCTTGCACGGTCTGTCCATGCTTCTGAATTTCTACTTCATCCTCCCAACTGGCATCTTCAACTAGATGTCCCTTCCACTTGACCAAGTATTCGAAATACTCTTTTCTCCTGGTCTTCCTGCTGACTCTCTTGTCAATTATACTTTCCATCTCTGGCTTTTCAGCTACAGGAATTTGTTTGTTCCACTGAACCTCTGTCTATTCATCCTCTTCTCCTTCTTCTTCATCTCTGTAAGGGTACAAATCCGCAACATTGAATATCGGTGAAATTCCAATCCCATCTGGTAATTCAATCTCATATGCGTTTGCCCCAAATTTCTTCATGACCTTGCATGGTCCAATCCTTTTCATCTTCAGTTTGTTATATGTTCCTCTTGGGAACCTCTCCTTCCTCAGATGTGCAAGAATCAGATCACCAACTTCAAATTGAATTTCTCGCTTGTGTTGATCTGCTCTGTGCTTATACTCTTGGCTTGAACTCTGCAATCGCTTCTTGATTTGGATGTGAAGCTCCTTCATTGCTTCTGTGAAGTCCTCTGCACTAGCACTCCTGAATTCATTTTGTTCTGATTTCAATTCAGAAACTCCCCTTGGCTGCACTCCATATACAATCTGGAATGGACTCTGCCCTGTGCTTCTATTGAGTGAATCATTGTAAGCAAATTCCGCCTGTGGCAGAATGTGATCCCATTCACTGTGGTGTTTAATCACTAAGCTCCTCAACAAATATCCCAAGCTCATTTTCACAACTTCTGTCTGCCCATCCATCTGAGGATGATACACTGAGCTAAAAGACAAACTTGTCCCCAGATTCTTCCATAACGTCCTCCAGAAATGTCCTACGAACTTGGTATCTCTATCAGAAACAATACTCCTTGGCAAGCCGTGAAGTCTGATGACTTCCTTGACAAACAGGTTCGCAATATGAGTTGTGTCACTGGTTTTCTGGCATGGTATGAAATGTGCCATCTTGGAAAATCTTTCCACCACTACAAAGATTGAATCATATCCTCTCTGTGTCCTTGGCAGTCCCAATATGAAATCCATACTCACTGCATCCCACGGCCTTTCTGGTATGGGTAATGGTTGATATAACCCTGTGCTCTACATTTTCCCTTTTGTGTGCTGGAAAATCCTGCATCTTTCCACAAATTTCTTAACATCTTTCCTCATCCCTGGCCAAAAATATGAGGCATTCAACTTTGAGAACGTCTTATCATGACCGAAGTGTCTGGCCAATCCTCCACTGTGTTTTTCCTTCAGTAGATTCTCCCTCATGGAGCACTTTGGAATACATAGCTAATTGCCCCTGAATAATAATCCATCCTGGATCATATATTCGGTCCATTAGCTTTTGTCCCTGAGAACTGGATTCTCATATGCCTCATATGCTTCCTTAAAATATGGGTCATCCCTGTACATTTCTTTGAGGTTATCAAAACCTAAAGTCTTGACTCTGAATTCCTGCATAAGCAAACATTTCCTGCTCAAAGCATCAACAACTTTGTTGGCAGTTCTGGAAATATGCTTAATCACAAAAGTAAAATTATGCATGTATTTGACCCATTTAGCATGCTTTTGGTTCAACTTCTTCTGTTGAGTCACAAATTGTAAAGTGTCATTATCATTGTACAAAACAAACTCCTTAGGAACCAGATAGTGTCTCCATTTCTTCAGTGCTTGTATGACTGCATAGAATTCTTTGTCATATGTTGAGTACTTGATCTTCGCTTCATTCAGTTTCTCACTGAAATATGCGACCGGCCTATCGTCTTGGCTCAAGACCGCTCCAATTGCAAATCCACTCGTGTCACACTTGACCTGGAATGTCTTGTTGAAATCTGGAAAAACTAAAATTCGTTGCTCCGTGATCTTCTTCTTTAGCAGATTGAAACTTTTCTCTGCTTCCTCTATCCAGTGAAAAGATTTATGTCTTTTCTTCACCGTATCCATCATTGGTGCGCTAATTCCACTGAAGTTTTGGATGAATTTCCTACAGAAACTTTCCAAACCATGGAAGCTTCGAACTTCAAACACACCTTTTGGTGATGGCCAATTCTTAATCGCATTCACTTTTTCCGGGTCCATTTTCAGCTCATTTGCAGAGATAACAAAACCCAAATAAATGAGTTATGTCCTCATAAATGATGATTTCTTCATGTTTATCAGCAATTTCTCTTGTTGTAATCTCCTCATTACTGCAGCTAAATGTTTTAAGTGCTCTGCTTTTATTTTGCTAAAAATTAATATATCGTCAAGATATATAATGAGGAATTTTCCTATGAAATCCTTCAAGACTTCATTCATCAATCTCATGAAAGTACTAGGTGCATTTGTTAATCCAAATGGCATGACAAACCATTCATACAACCCCTCATTTGTCTTGAATGTTGTCTTCCATTCATCACCTTCTCTCATTCTAATTTGATGATATTCGCTTTTCAAATCAACCTTTGAAAAAAACTTTTCTCCACTCAAGCAATCCATCAAATTGTCCATCCTTGGCAATGGAAACCTATATCTGATGGTAATCTTATTGATTGCCCTTGATTCTGTACACATCCTCTAGCCTCCATATTTCTTTGGGCTGAGCACTATTGGAACAGTGCATGGACTCAATCTCTCTCTAACCAATCCTTTATCCATTAAATCCTAGACCTACCTCTTAATTTCCTTATTCTCCTGCGGCGTCAATCTGTACGCTACTTTTTTTGGTAAACTGGCTCCAGGTATAAGATCAATATGATGGCTTATACTCCTGATAGGTGGCAACGAACAAGGTAGTTTGTCCACTACTATATCAACAAACTCTCCCAGCAACTCCTGGATTTATTCTGGTAAATCATCCATTCTCGTACTGGTCAAAACAATTTTAGGCTTCCTGAACACAATAAATTGTGTGTCTTCCTTCTTCTTAACCTCATTAAGAAGTTCCTTCCCACTCATGAGAAGTATAGTGTTTATCGTCTATGTTTTCACTTCTTTATCCTTAATTGGCAACAACATATGAGTCCTACCATTTTTTTATAGGGTGTATGTGTTATTTCTCCCATCATGAACTATGTTTCTGTCATATTGCCATGGTCTACCCAGAAATAGATGACAAACATCCATGGGAATGACATCACATAATATTTCATCTTTATATCCCCCTATTTTAAATTCAACTAAACATTGTTTAGTGACATTTACCTGATGTCCTTTTTATAGCCACGAAACTCTATATGGTCTTGGATGTACAACACTCTCCAGCTCCATCTTTTCTACCATCTTTGTAGATACGAGATTGTCTGTGCTACTGTTGTCCACTATGACCTTGCATACCCTGTCTTTGGTTTTGCAAGCAATCTGAAACAAACTGTTTCTTTGGGCTGGGTTATCTGCCTCCTTCTCTGGCTTCAAGAGAACTTTCCTCATCATTAAAGATCTTCCGCCCCCAGTATCTTCTACCTCAACATTCTTCCCTTGAGCTTCGGCAATGTGAGTTTCACCACCATCTTTCTTCTTATCTGGACACTCATAGGATTTATGTTTGATATTCCCACAGACAAAGCATTTCACTTCACCGCCTCTGTCTCCTCCTCTTCCTCTGGCTTGAGGAAAAGTATTTATATAAGCATACTGCCCTCTCTGTGAGCTTCCTCCTCTCTCATGTTGAGTTTGAGGTTTCTTCCCCTCTTCTTTAAATTTATGAGTTCTGTCTTGGGCAATTGTTTTGTCTCTGGCTTGACTTCTACCTCGACCTCTTTGACCTTGCTTCCGGCTCAGCTTCTCTTCATCTTTCAGAGCCATCTGATAAGAGTCCTCCACATTTCAAAGGGTTATCATGCTCATCTCATCTTTAATGTCATATCGCAAACCATTCATGTACCTGGCAACATTTTCATCATTGCTTTCCCGATGACCTGCTCTGATGTTTATCTTGTAGAAATCTTCAGTGTATTCTTTCACTGACATCAGCTTCTGTCTCAAATTCTACATCCTCCGAAACAGAGTGATTTGATAATCCTTGGGTATGAATTTGGCTTTCATATTTGCAACCATTCTATCCCAGCTCTTGATTTTCTGCTTGCCCTTGCAGCGTCTGTCAACCTACAGTTCATCCCACCACAGTTTTGCATGCCCTTTAAGTCTAGTGACGACATGTTTGACTTTCTTATCTTCCTCGACATCCTCATAGTTGAAGTATTTATCTAGAGCTCTAATCTAGTCTAGAAGTTTTTCAACATCTAAGTTGCCTTCATACACTGGAATGTCCATTTTTTCTCTGGCACCTATCCTAGCAACAGCCCTGAATAGGCGTTCATCCACAGCATCTTCGACTGCAACTTCTTCTCCTTCGTGTCCAGCTTCATTTTCACTTTCAGCCTCACTGATATCTCCAACATCAATTGTGCGCCTCTGTGTTGTCTCCATGGCATCAAGTCTGGCACGTAACTCACGCATTTCTCTTTCCACTGTTGGATCAAGCATTGGCCTATCTCTTCTCCTCAGCGGCATGGCTATAAAATGTTCCTCTTTTCTTCGCTACAGAAAGAAAGAACTTGTTCTGAGCTCCGATACCACTTGATGTAGACCCTGAACCCTCGGGCCGAAACCCGCACATGATCGTTCTAATTCTCCTCTAAGTCGGATTGACTCTTCAATTTCCCTACGGTAAATTCTCACACACACAAGAGTATATCCACAGGTCCTTCTTGAAAAACCTGCCCTGTCCAACTTAACTCTAGGTGCGAGCCTTACACTTCCATACGACCACGACCTGGTCCTTGCGCAAGTGTCTTTCGCAACTCGCGTGTTCACGGGTCGAAGACCCTCGACTTTTCTTCACCAAACGTCGATACCCGAGATGCGATGGGATATGGCTCCTCCTTGTCAGTGCCCTCCACGTTTAACCATCGTCTAGGGCTAAGTACTAGCACCTCTCGCAACTCGCGACCTCGCGAGCTGGAGTGTCAAACTTTGGCACTCTCCCTTTGCGAAACCCCGAGAGGCGATGGTTGACTTCCTTTTTTCACTTCTCGCAACTCGCAATCTCGCGAGTTGGAGTGTTGAGCCTTCGTGCTCCTCCTTTGCGAAAACCCAAGAGGCGATGGGTCAACTATGGGTTGACTCCTTCAATGCGGTGAGTACATGCCACCTGTCACCGCTTACACCTTTCTCTGGGGGTTAGTTGTTCACGCCAAATGTCAACCTTGCGGTCCCCACTTGACGAATGTGTCGCGCATTCACACGAGCCCTCGGCTCTCGGCACATCGTGATCTCACTCATTGAAAAGAACCTCTTTCAACCCCTGAGTCTCCAATACACTATAGCTCTGCGGGGTTTTGATCCAACGATTCTCCTGTGCCTTGGATCCAATGATTGTTCCTGCTCCTCGCTACTCGGAAGTTCGTGCTACCAAAGAATTTGGTCTGCCCTCCAAACTCACGAACCCCGATTTGCTGAAATGATCCTGACAGCTCCACTATCACGATCAACGGTCAACGTCGAATCTTGAATCCAACGTGATGGGTTCTTCCAACCCTTATCCACCCTGCAACTCCTCTGGATCCTACAGTCCTCGCGACTTTGCGAGTTCTCCACAAAGAATTTCAACCGCTCGTTCCTTCCTTGAAGACGTCTGCGAAATGAACCAGTGTTCCCCGTCTGAACTTGGCTTCTGAAAAGCGACTTCGCTATGTCTCCCTTTTAACACTTCAAAGGTGCTAACCCTTCTCAGATTTTACTTGCAAACTTGAGTCTCAGAAGGACTCCTACATGCACTCCTTGCGTCAATCTTTCAAATACTTCAAAGTATTTGATTCTTCGACTCTGTGCACCTTCTGCAACAACAATATTTCTCTCTTCAACCTTAGTTGATAAGTTCTAAGGCTTCAACTAGCCTGTGCACACCTTGCATGGCTTATGTGCTTCACCTGCACTTTTTTTGGAATGAGAACAACGGTATCCCTCATGAGCTTTTAGAGATAAACTTTGAAACCCTGTCAACGCACTCCTTGCTGACGTTTCACTGCACTCCTTGCAGGAACTTCTCTCACTCAGGAAGAGAAACAATTGAAACTCTCTCTCTCTCTCTCTCTCTCTCTCTCTCTCTCTCTCTCAGACTTCAAACATTCAACATGAAATCATACATACATAGCATAGCCTCATAACAAATGCATAACAGAGAGAATAAAACAACCATAAGCATACCATTCACCATGTATAAACAGAAAACATCATAACACCATGAAATCTGATTCAAAGCTTCTTATATTAATTCAAGCTCCTGTACATGGGTCTTTCTCTACAACTCTCTGCTACAGCTCTATGCTAATGTTCTAATGAATACCATAATACAAAGACGAGGGTGTCTATATCCATTTTCCCTCCTGCTCTTCTAAACTATCTAATATATAATTCAAATCTACCTACTTTCATTAATTGGGCTTAAATGCCTTTTACATTGACAGATGAGAGCAAATCACTCACGATCTGTTTACAACAACCTGATATAAATGCAAGTACAATTCTAGCTACTACATTAATATCTGCTTCTTAATCTTTCAAAAACATTCCAAATGTGGAAAATGTGTGTTGCGCTTTTCCCAGCTAGTTTTTGCTTTCACGCTCACTTGGTTGCTGGCGATGCTCCTGCATCACTTCAACTCTTGATACTATTAGTAATTCAACTAGATCGATGTTTATTCCCTTCTCTGAGGTCTTGATTTTTTTAACTGGAAATTTCTTGATTTCAATAGGTTCAAGTATTGTTTCTTCACTAGTCATTGTTTCTTTATTGTAAAATTGTTCTAACCTTTCCTTTTGTGATTTCTTCTCATTCTTCAACTTCTTGATTTTTGTAACCAAACTTTGATTATGGTTCTTTAGACGACAAATTTCTGCGTCTTTATCTATGAAAATTTTGTCATCTCAAGTGTTGATTGTTGTTTATCCGAAAGTAGCATTTTGGAGATCTCTGATCAAGATATTTTGATGTAGATATTGAATTTGACTTCACTGAGATGTCATGTAATGTTATTTTTTTCTTCTTGTAAGAAAAAATTAAAAACTTTTTCTCAAAGTTTAATATTAAGCTACCCAACATCTCTAATCAAGTTGGGAGAGGATTATATCAACCTCTTTTTAATATATAGTTGTAACCTCGAAATTCAATACGAGTTTATAATCTTCGAGTGTCAATGATAAGTCCTTGATGTTATATTTATTGCCAAAAAGGTCTTTTGATTCGATTACACTTGTCTTTGGAATTATTAATTGATTCATCAAATCGATATTGATGTGATTTTTCTTCTTAAATGGACAAATGTGGATGTTATTTTCTTTTTCTTGAATATTCCCTCTAAATATCAATAATTTGATGCATCTAGTTAGATGATTTTTACCAAAAATATTCCTTCCTTAAAATCCATTTTTTAATTTGAATTGACCTTATAATTATTATAATATCCATTTAATAATAATAAGACTTAAGCTTATTGACTTAATAGATATCTTCCTCTAATATTCATTTATACTCTTTTAAGAAAATAATCATTGATAATTCTTCTTTTTATATATAGAGTTTAAAAACTTTGAATATTTTCTTATACTTTACCAAGAGTACTTTTCTATTCACTTAATCTCTTCTTCTTTTTTTCCTTGGTAATTAATGACAAATAATTTAATATTACCTTCACACTTTTCAAAAGAACTATTTTAGTTATACTCATTCCTTAACTCACGGAATTTGTGAACTTTTAAAACAATGTAGAAGTTAATTTATTTATTTTTCCTTTTGTTTTAACAAAAGTCTCTATTTTTTGTTAAATAGTGGAAATTTACCATTTTACTTCTATGGCAATTGTATGGATTGATATAAAGAATAGTAGAGTCATTGCACTTAAAATCATACAAAAAATGTTGTATAGAATTGTAAATGGTGGATATTGATGTACGGGTTGGCTGGTAATAATATTTTGTTTTTATTCTTTTATTTTTCTTTATAATAGGAAAAAATATATTCTTTTATTTTTCCTTCCATATGTGTGTGTGTGTGTGTGTGTGTGTGTGTATTTTTTTCTTCTTTTTTTTTCTTTTTCTTTTTCTTTTTTTTCTTTATGGGGACGAAAAATTCTTGTTCAAAAAATTCTTGTACATGAATTCCCATGATAGAGATATTTAATTTTTGTGCTAAAGTAAGAGAGCTTGAATTTACCTGAAAATTTGTGGTAGTTTAAACCATTCTTTTACACTTTCTTTCTTTTCAATATTCTTGTCAATGCAAGGTGGAAGGAATCTCTTTACTTTTTTTTAATTTTTGGGTAATAGTTTATTTTTCTTCAATATTATATTCTGCAGTGGAAATTTTACACTTCAAATGGCCAAGGGCCAATTATGGTCAAAGACCATATTTTTGGAGAAACTATAAGAAGTATTGTAGTTGTGGCCAACAACCAATAGATATGTTTCCAAAGGCAACGTAATTTAAACCAAAGGTCAGATGGTCAAAGGTCGAGATCAAACATCACTCTGATACCAAATGAGACGAACAAATATATATATATATATATATATATATATATATATATATATATATATATATAGTAAGATGATTACAAATGAGAATGAGGGCTCGCTTATATAGCCACGTGGGGGTGCCCTTAACCAATAGTCATGTCCTTTGAGATATGTCCTTTCATTATTAATAATTATTATTTATTAATTATCATTTCATTATTATATTATTAATATCTATTTTATATGTATATTTATGTTCATAACATCTAGTTCCAGTTCCAATGTTCTTCAGAGAGTTTTTATCTCAAATTCTATGGGCGACATAACATTTTTTCCATACACCATATCATAAGGAATGAAGCCAATGGTAGTCATCCAAGTTGTGTGATAGGCCTAAACTACTTCAAAAAGTCCATTGGCCCAATTTTTTCTATGGGTATAAAGTATCTTGGTCAATATTTTCTCAAGCTCCCTATTTGTAACCTCAATTTGTACATCTACATGTGGATGATAGGAAGTATACTTCCTATGACGAATCTTGTATTGAAAATCCAAACTCTGAATCAATTGTGAAGTGAATTGGGGACCACATTATGTCAATATCTCTTATGGAACACTAAATCTAGTGAATATATTCTCATATTTAAACTCAAGTACCTTGTCTTCCTTGGAATTTGACATCACCTTGACCTCCACCCAATTTGTAAGATAATCAATGAAAACAAAAATATGATTCTTCTAGTTGGAAGGAGGCTCAATTGGTCCAACGAAGTATAAGCCCTATTTTTCAAATGGTTCCAAGAAAATTTGTGGTTGTAAAGGAATTTCATCAATTTTAGTATATCTTCCCATTTGCTAGCATTCATCACATATGCTAACATATTCCCCTAACATCTTTGTAAAAGGTAAGCCAATAATATCCAATGTGTAAAACCTTGAGAGCAACCCTTTTGGAAGCGAAATAGCCTCCATTTGATTCATCGTAACAAGCTATGAAGCACACAATAAACTTCATCCTAATGTATGGAACGATGTAGTATATGATGAGGTTACATCGTGAACAAATACCCCTAAATCTAGTTGTATGGGGTACTTTTTGTTACAATTTCATGGCATTCTTTATGAGAGAAGCATTGAGTAAACTTTGCAACTACAAGATAGTTTACAATGTCAACAAACCAATGGATTTAAAAGAACATAGAAAATATATGTTCATCTTGAAAAATGTCATCCACAAAGCCTTTTTTGGGTTGTTCTCTAACTAAGACAAGAAATTTGAAACAACATTTTCTTAGTGCAACTTGTCAAGTATAGTCAGATCAAATACTTGCAATAAAATCAATCATCTAATAATTCAACCACTAATAACAAGTTTATTCATGAGATACAAAATAGTAGAATGATCTACATGAATAAAAATGGGGTATATGGTAATGTAGTGTCAGAATTTATTAATAGCGTATATCATTGCAAGGAATTCCTTCTCAATAATAGTGTTGTTCAATTTAGCTCCAAAATTATTTTTGTTGTTGTAATAGATTTCATACTTTTCAACAACATCTTGTTGTCCTAAAAAAATGTCCAAGGCTTTTTCTAAAGCATTAGTGTGGATGTGAAAAGAAAGATTGTAATTGGGACCTCTCAACATAGGAGCTAATATCAATTTTTCTTTTAAAGTTTCAAAGACATTTTTACGCTCTACAGTCCAAGAAAATTCAACATCCTTAGTAAGAATTCCAAACAAAGACGTTTCATTTTTTCTCAAATCGTGATGGAATCCTCTATAGTAACCTACATGTCCAAGAAAGTGATTGATATCACTATGATTTTGAGGGATGGACAATTCTTGGATAATAGGTATTTTAGCAAGGTCAACTTAAATGCCTAAACTTGAGATGTGATGCCCCAACACTATTCCCTCATTCATCGACATAAAAAATGTATCATTGCTTACGGATAATTTTATATATTGACAACATTGCAACACACTTTTCATATTAGACAATGATTCTTCATAAGAGTTTCCATAGACTATGAAGTCATTCGTGTGGACTTCCACATTGTGATGAACTAAATCTAAAAATGTGTAGAGGAAAACTCTTTTGTTCGACAACACATGTATTCCAACAGAGGACGAACACCTTCATGAACCACTCACAAAACTAGATCAAAGATCAACACACCGATGTTTTGACGTGGTAAAACCCCTATGGGGAAACATCCATGGCCCCAGCCAATGCGGCCACTTGGAGCAGTTTATTAATGCAAAAGAAAAATATTACAAAGAGATTTTACAAGAGAGTTTCTCATAATTGATCATCGGAAAATGACCCTCCATGCTCTTTAAATAGATATCATGGACCAATCGGGTGTTAAGCCACGGATCAATGGTCATTGAGATTGAGAAGAATATGAATCATCAGATCACTCTATTTTGGGAACATATCGTGACCGTCAAATTTCCTAACCACAAATGCATATTAATGCATACTAAAGAAACACATTTTTAACTAATGACAAATTAGACCAAGTATATCTTAACTAAATCCTAAGTATATCGTAACATCCCCCCTTAAGAAACACTTGGGATAGGATTGAAGGATTTATAATAGTGACACAATAGGAGAAGGAAGGAGGCATTAGAGCCCATCCCCCCTTGATGACAACTTCTTGAACTCCTAATATAGATTGAAGTTTGGAAAACTTTGCTTCTGTAAGATACTTTGTGAAAATGTCTACAACTTGATCTTCTGTAGGGAAAAAGAACACTTCAATAGCTCGATCATGAATGAGATTTCTAATGAAGTGCATGTGTAGCTCGATGTGTTTGTTGCGTTGATGTTGAACTGGGTCTTTGGTGATCTTGATGGAACTCTGATTGTCACACCAAAGGCTGGTCGGATATTGTTGTTGGAATCCAAAATATGAAAGGATCTGTCAAAGCCAGAAGGATTCCTAACTTGCATTTATCGTTGCTCAGTACCCTGCTTCTGCTGAAGAAATTGCAATAGCATGTTGTTTCTTACAGGCCCAAGTGACAGGTCTTGAACTAAGGTTGAAAACATAACCTACAGTAGACTTATGATCATCAAGGTTGTTGGCCCAATGTGAATCATTTAAACCAACCAATAAAGGATTTCTCCCTGAACTGTAATGTATCTCGAACTGAATTGTACCACAGACATAGAGAAGTATCCTTTTAGCTTCTTTCCAATGGATTTCATGGGGTGTTTTCATATACTCGGCAATAATACCAAGATCAAAGGAAATATAAGGATGGGTATGATTCAAGTATAAGAGGATACCAACTAACTAACGGTACAATGTGGCATCAACTTCGGGAGAAGTACAAGTGGAAGCAATCTTGACTCCATACTAGAAGGGAGAAGGGGTTGTTTTACAATCTTCCATGTGAAAGCGACAAAGAAGGTCACAAGCATACATAGACTGGGAAATAAAAATTCCTTCATTGGTTTGGAAAACTTGGAGGCTAAGGAAATAGTGCAAAAAGCTTAAGTCTGTCTTTTCAAATTTCTTCTTAAGGATGGTTTTCAAATGTTTAAAATTTTTGAGTCACTACTAGTAAGGATAAGGTCATCAACATAAAGGACAAGGATTATTAGATGGCTTCCTACTTTCTTGGTATATACATTGGGATCAAAATGGAATCTAGAGAATCCAATGTCAATAAGAAGACTTTCCATTTTGGCATACTGTTAAGGTCCTAACCCACACATAGGTAGATCAATGTATTCAGATGTAATAAAGGTCAATATTAATAAGACCTTTCAATAAAATAGAATAAGGCGGATGTAAGAAGACCTAATAGAAGCTTCCGCTTCTAGAAGGATCTTC
>ML798285.1:22528-38654 GCA_009831015.1 Picea engelmannii | reverse complement strand
GCAGGCCAAGATATTTTCATCAAATTTATCATATCTTATAATAATAATTTCATTACAATGTGGTTGAAGAATTATATAACCTTTGACATATTCAGAATAACCAACAAATATACACTTCTCAATTTTAGGCTACAATGCTTTCATTTTCTCATCAGGAATGTGAGCCCATGCTATACATCCAAATACACGGAAGTGACTTACATCTGGTTTAATTTTAGTCCAAGCTTCTTCTAGTGTTATATTTTTAAGAGCCTTTGTGGGAGTGTGATTTACTATGTAGTTTTCATAGTGGATGGATTCCTCCCAATACTTTAGACTTAATCCGTTAGATTGGATCATACAATTAGCCATTTCTTTTAATGTGCGGTTATTTCTCTCAACAACACCATTTTATTGTGGTGCATATGGAATAGTGTGTTGCATTTGGATTCCCTGTGTAGTGCAGTAACTTGTAAAATTATTGTTCACATATTCAGCTCCATTATTTGTTCTTAACCTTTGAATTTGATATCTAGATTGTTTTTCTACAAGGGTCTTGTAGGCCAAAAACCTGTCAAAAGCTTTGCTCTTAAATTTTAATAAGTAAACGCAAGTACATCTGGAAAAGTCATCATTGAAAGTAAAAAATACTTGCACCCAAAAAAAGAAGGAGAAGAAAGTGGAACACACAAGTCACTATGAACAAGTTGCAAAGGGCTCGAGGTGTGCCAAGAGGCACGTTTGTCAAAATTGTCTCGATGATGTTTGTCAATAACACAACTGGCTCAAACACCATCTCTGCATGAAACAAGAGGAAGACCAACCACCATCTGTTGATTACATAGCTATTGCAATGAGCGATAGTTTAGATGACCAAACTGTTCATGCCAAAGTTTGCTCAAGTCATCGCTATGAGCAACAAAAACTGATGGAAAAGATGATGACCTAAAGTTGTCAAACTTGTACAACCTGGTAATATCAAGAACAATTCCAATTGCAAGAACATGCTTAGGATATTTCAAATCCTTGACTACAACTTGGTGAGGTGAAAACTCTACAGTTTTACCTTCACCCGAATGAGTGATTTGATATATTGATAGAAGGTTACAAGAAAGACTTGGAACACATAATACATCATAGAAATTACCATTATCTACTTGAATTGTTCCATATCCTACAACACCAAGATATCTATCATCACCAACAAATATTTTCTTGGTGTTACATTAATTTAGAGGAGAAAATATGTCTTTATCCTTATCCATATGATAAGATGCTCCAGAATCAATAAGACACTCATCATAAGAAGAAGTAGAAGTTGCATTGAAGGAGAAACCAGAAGCAGAAAGTGTATGTCCCTGAGAAGAAGAAGAATAAGTAGAATCAATATTAATGGTGTGCTTCATCGATGCTTCTAAAGTTTCCATATTCTTGAAACATTTGGACTCATCATGACCATCTTTATCACAAAAGTTGCAATTCCTGTCAGTCTTCTTATTTTTATGTTTTCTCCTTTGTCACCATTAGGAGTTGAAGTTGTCTGAGTGGGTTAGTTTTATTTTTATGTTGTTTGTTGTTGTGGCGAGGATTTTTCTTCTTGGGATTCTTGGGTTTATCTTTTTGTTGGGCGACTAAGGCTTTGTTGGAGGTAATTGTAGTGTTGATCACTCCAAGTTGTACAAGATTATCTTGCTCTCTAATCAAAGCATTAAAAAAGGACTCAAGAGTGGTTTTTTTATAACCTTTCCCTAGAGCCTCTCTCATGGCATAAAAGGTAGATACAAATATAGACTATGCACTACCTAGATTAGAAAGAATAATATAGACACAATGCTCTTCCTCCATCTTTATCTCACATTCTTCACATAAAATTATGTGTGTTTTAAACTTAGATAGATAGTCTTCAATGAAAGAAAAATCGTTTGGAATTAAATTCAATATTTTATTTTTTAACTGATGTGCTCGAATAATATTGTGTTTACCAAAAACAGTTTCAAGTTTTTCCCAAGCTTCATCGGGGTCATCAATTTATTTAAGGTGGAACCTTAAATTAGGAGAGATGGGCATTTTGATCATTCCACGTGCTTTGTCACTCCTATTAGCCCATTTGAATTTCTTATCAACATCAGTGGGTTCTTTTTCCTTTCCCAAGGTAATATGGTACAAGCCTTTATTTCTTAATAAATCCTCCATATGGGATTTTCATTGGAAGTAGTTTGTGTTGGTAAGCAAAAGATTACTAAGAGAAGCCATATTAAATATGTAGATAATATGGATTTAAAAACTAAAACTGATGACATGGATGGAGATATCTCGAAAAATTAGGCAATTTAAAAAAAAACAGTATTGAAAATGGATTTCGGATGTGAAAGTTGTGCCCTTTTTAAAAAACAGCATAAACGGTAACCAAAGGACCATGTGGTGGTGTAAGTTGTTTTATGAAATGAACCACTTTTATAAAAAGAAGTGGGAATCACTTTTACAAGGAAGTTAATTTATAAAAGAAATTTGCATGCAAAATAAATAACTCTATAATAAAATATTAAAGCTACTTATAGTGATTCACTTTTATACTTGAAGTGAAATACACTTTACAATGGAGCATGAACTTTTTTAAAAAAAATAACAAAAAGAGAGACTTGAACTCAATACCTCTTACTTAATAAAGAAACTTTTAACCAAGCGAGCTAGCAAAACATATTGTATTGTTTAGCAGGAGGATTGTTGTTGTTGTTGTTGTTGAAGATGGCCTTGGAGAGCGTTCTCATAAAAAACTATTTTCACACAAGAAAAAAATTTCGCTTCTCGATGACAACAAGGGTTAAATCTCGGTTAACTTCTCGGAAAATGCACATTTTCCTATATGTTTCTGATTTTCTGAGATCGTACAGAGTGCAGAGAAAAGAGTATATGTAGATCTAAAAGAGTAGCAATATGAAAACAAACAATATAAAGACAAAATAATACTCTGCAAAAATTTAAAAAGAGCATATTCAGGATTTATACTTCTGGATCTAGCTGAAATGGTCGTATATTGGGCAAACGAAAACCTTTTCGAGTGAAACGAAAAGAATTCCTGACTGAAATGAGTGCTCCATCTGAAATGAATCAATTCTATCAACCCATAAATGTACGGAAATAGCAAAAAATGGAGATGAGACAACTCGGATCACGATCTCGATCTACAACAAGAGTGGGTCTTTAAACAGGATCTGATACCATGTTCGACAACACAAGTATTCCAATAGAGGATGAACACCTTCAGTAACCACTCACAAAACCGATGTTTTTACATGGTATAACCCCTACTAGGAAACATCCACGAACTCAACCAACGCAGCCACTTGGAGCAATTTATTAATGCAAAAGAAAAGATTACAGAGGGATTTTAAAAGAGATTTTCTCACATTCGATCATCGGAAAATGACCCTCCATGCTCTTTAAATAGAGATCATAGACCAATTGGGTATTAATCCATGGATCAAGATTCAATGGTCATTAAGATTGAGGGGAATATGAACCTTCGAATCACTTTATGTCGAGAACATATCGTGACCGTCGGATTTCCTAACTACAAATGCATACTAATTCATACTAAATAAACACACTAAGAAACACACTTTTACCTAACAACATATTAGACCAAGTAGATCTTAACTAACTCCTAAGTGTCTAAATATCCTAACATCTTTGAAATCTGGTAGGATCATTTCATACGCTAAAAGGAAAAACACTTTAAGCATATGTAACCCACAGACACGTGAATGTTGTTTTGTCTTGGTTTTCAGAAGCAATTTGGATTTGGTTATAGCCACTAAAACCATCAAAGAAGGAAAAGTATTTATTCCCAAACAGAGAATATAGTCCCTAGTCAATAAAAGGTAAGGGAAATTGTTCCTTCCAAATATCCTTATTGATCTCTCGGTAATCCACACATACTTGCCATTTCCCCCCTTTTTAGAGATAATGACCAATGGGGAAACCCATTCACTCTCTGAAATTGGGTATATGAAACTAGCATCTATCAATTTTTGCAACTTTGTTTTAACAATATCTTTAAGGGTGAGATTCATTCAAATTTACGGATGTCAAATTGGATGAGAGTTTTCTACGATATAAATATGATGTCTTGAAATGTTGGGGTCAATTACCTTCATATCTAGATATTCTTATGAAAACCAATGCTATGGATTTGAAGTAATTCCACTAGCTCTTGTTGGTAGAGAGAATTAAATTTGATGTTTATGTCAAATGTTTTATCTAGAAATATTTTCTTTGTAGCGATCAATGGGTTGGAGAGTTTAGTGGTGAAAACATTATCCAAGTATGCAATTCTAGGCATGCCACTTATATTTTCATACTCATTTCTTGGTACTGTAGATTTCATCATATCTTTGTCAATAAGTTTATTCTTATCATATTCTTCGAGACATTCCCTAATTAGAACTTCTGAAGGATATAGGTTTTGCAAAAATTTGGAATCATGGTGTCCTTGCCAAGATATTTTAGTGCCTATGATTTATCAATTGTAATAATATGTCAAGAAACAACTCCAAAGAGTGCATCCCCTGCCTCCATATTGTTACAAGGAAAATATCTCTATGTCTAGGGGAAAACCACAACAAATGGAACGACACACAAAAATCAACTCTAATCTCAAGTATGCTAGATAAATAGAAATGCTAACAAGATCAGGCTAGAAGCCTACCTCTTCTAGACGTCCGAAGAAGACCACGGTTGAGCTCACTATCGAAAGCTTGATCCTGCAAGTTGTCCTCAACATGCAAGATACACAAGCATATATAAATTATATAGAATGTTGGCATATAAACTAGCATAATCCATTAACATACATAACAAATATGCCCATTGAAAGTAATAAAAATATTTGCGACATATAATTGGACGAGAAAAAAGTATTTCTATTAATGTAATGAA
This sequence comes from Picea engelmannii, assembly GCA_009831015.1. Lineage (NCBI taxonomy): Eukaryota > Viridiplantae > Streptophyta > Pinopsida > Pinales > Pinaceae > Picea > Picea engelmannii. The sequence goes on along the minus strand of ML798285.1, from coordinate 33,737 downwards.
CAGAAGTACATAGGTGACAAACTTTTGTAACGACACATATCGAAACTGAGAAACTAAGTCCCTCCAGTTGGGCCTTCACCACTTCAATCCTCCACAAAGTCAAGCTCACAAGTAGTAGGAGTGAATAAGGTTTTCCATCTCAAGATAGAAAGAGCTTGGGGGTTGAACACAAGAAGTTCAAAATTTCAAGGATAAAACGATGCAAACTCAATATGAGGTGAAATTTCTCCAGAGTGTCTTTGCTCTCAATGATGAATGTGATGTTCAAGGCTTGTATATGGCTCAATTTATAGCCTTCAAATGGAGTTGAAGGGTCAATTCAAAGTGTTTCCAAAATGTGAAAGGTTAAGGATCATGGATCTTGTGACATGGCATGGAAACCTGACATATTTTTTAATTTTTTAGCACAAAACCTGACGTACACTGGTTGTAATGGACAAAATTGCATATATGCTAGTTGTCTAACTATGGCTCATGTATATGGAAAAAAATTTGTATTTTTGACTATGGAGTGAGAAAAATGGAGGATTTGAATCTACAGAGGGAAATGGAAGGCCATCAAAGCAAGATGCATGGAGTGGAAAATTTTGCTATAACATATGCCCCCTAATGTGTGAGGTTAGAGGAGTATCCACGATGTCTTAAATACATCATAATTCCCAGAAGTGGTGTAATGAGGATTCGGTTAGCAGAATTAGTTTCTCATGAGAATATTACAATTCATATTCACTCTGTACTCATGGCTACCAAACTTGATTACACTGCATATCCATGTTGAATATAACAAATATTTATTCATGGCGATGAATAGGCAGTACAAAGTGGACATATTCCATAGGCTATCATAGTCATGAACAAGACACAGTTGAGTCCAGTCTCAAAATCAATTGAATATATTTGTATACAATGGAGTACACTCTGATCTTCCATGATCACTGGATTCATATAGATATTGGTCCGATGAAAAGACAGCACCATATATGGGATGTTGCTATTGCAAATTGGAGGTATTCTACACTATCTATCAAACGTGTAAGTCTACATTATGTGAATAAAGGAGTTGAATTCGAACACAATGAGACTTTGTTTGATTACCATTCATTGAGGTATACCGTTAATAAACGTGATACAAGCAACCAATAATGAAATTAGGTGTCAAGGCACCAAGTACATTCAATAAGTGTGAATAAGGGTGTTCAGGTCGAACACTTGAAGAATCCATCAATCAGGAGACATTGATTTATTCCCAACTATTGATGGCGGGAGAACCTGCCAATGATGATTGCAATCCTCTAGGTACTCATATGACTCTAGATCTCGATTCCAAAATAGATGAGTTGAAGTCAATGGAAGGAGACCCACTGAAAGGAGAGCATTGAGGCATCTCTCATCATCCAGCATGAGGTACAAATCAATATCTTGAAGATTAGGAAGATCTCGGAGGAATAGGATGTTCACAAACCAACAACCATGTGTGTCTCTTGCATGCACTAGATGCAAGTAGTACAGAAAAGAGACCCTCTGACTAGCAGCTAATAATGAAACTACCGACAAAGGTGAGGAAACCACCAATAGGTCTAATGGAATCCTAGACAATGCATGAATCCTAATGTGTGAATATATTTCTTTTCGTCGAACACAAGGGAAACCCCCAGTCAGGGACCAATGGGGAGATGTCATCTATTGGGTTCAAGGTCACCTACCAATTATGAAAGTAGGCCCAAGGTGCAAGGTATGACAACAGCTTCATGTGATTCTGAGATTCACTTGTAAGGGGATGGACGGCATGCAAAGTTGAGAGCTCTAAGGAATGGTCGACACAAGCGTAACTTCCTTTGAACAATAGCATGAGACAGATGGATAACTTAGGTAGCATAGAATTAACAGTGATCATTGACAAAAGTTTGTGATGCAGGCGGCATCAACAAAATCTCCATAGGGATTGGAAGAATAACTAGTCGGAGGAGTAGACTCTAAGTAACGAGTTCAACTCCCTAAGACCATGCTAAACCCAAAACTTGGATGAAATGGACTCAAGATTTTGTTCTATGTTCAAAGGCAACACGGTTGTTGTCGATAGGAGATGATATTTTTTTCTCATCCGTCATTTTTTGTTTTTCATAGTAAAAGAAATGCTATGATATAGGAGAGGAAACAAGTGTCTCGAGTAAGAAACTAGTTACATGAAGTAGAACATACCTATGCTCAATGCAAGGAAACACATGCGGGACATGGACACTCGGGGGGATGTTTTCTCTACGGGTAAATGGATGTTGAGTTGCAAAGGATATATGGAAGGCACTGCTTAGCTAATGTTGAGAATTGTTGGGGCAAGAGGCTTATAACGAGAAAGTGGGGAGCCAGAATTTGGCTCACCAATGCAAGTAGGATGATGGGATGCAATTACAACTTAACTCAAAGAGTGTCATTTTTTGTAGATTTTAGTCCCCTAGGCTCAAAAAAGTATAAAATAAGACCCAGGAGAACTCTTCTAGCCAATGGTGACTAGAGTATTCATTTTCCATAAGTAGTCTACTTGGTCCAAAAAAGGGTTAAACTTATACCAAAATAGACGTCCTTTCAAATCCATTTAACGAGTGTGAAAGAGACAAGTTCACTCAGCAATCTTTCCATTTTTTTGGTAGTCAGAAAAGAGCTTAACCAAGACTCGGTGGGAGTCCCATAGGTAGTGGTCAGAATGAGATTGAGTAAGAGTAATGAGGTTCAAATGAAAAGTCATATCGATACTATAGGGGACTCCTAGACCTATGGAGTAACTTCTGCATGGGCACAAAATGGAAAAAGTGTTCTAACTAGGGTACCCATGTTTGGTAAGTCTCTACCACTTAATAACAACACTTCTAGTAGCAGAAAGAAGGTTCTTTGTTGCTAAGAAATGGGTTTGTACATAGGGCATGTGAATCATGGTCATAGGACGATGCAAAAATGCAAAGCGGGGTGAGAACCTATCATATATGTCAGTCATGGTATATACCTGTCGGAGGCACAAACCGGTGAAAGAATGTTGGAAATCCATAAAAATCCTAGACAAAAGCACTTCAAACTAGGTCTTACACTGCACAATTAGTCCATATGGTCCCAAAAATAGGAAAGATAGGGTAAAAATTATATAAAGTGGGTAAAAATTGTCTACAATTAGTAAAAATAAGAAATTTTACCATGTCATTTGAGTTTTTCACCCACATAGTGATTTTGAGGCCATTTTACCCATGATCTTCCAATGTTGATTTCAAGCGCTACGATAAACAGAATTGGAAACCGTCTGGGAAAAGTAAGTGCTCATCCTATTCTCTTCAATTTCCATGGTTTAATTATTATATTTAGTGCTCAAATATTTAGTTTAATAGGTCGTAAAGTGAAAACTAGGGTGTACTCAGGCTATAGATCATTAGGTCATGTACATGACCCCATGTACGTGGGTAAAGAAAATATTGTCCACGTATATTGAGCCCTATACATAACTGTTAAAATGGTATCCCGCGTACAACTCTGCACATAAGTTTTTTAATAAAAATTGACTCAAAATTTGATGTTTCCTTTGCAGGATGGTCATCGAATGGGGAGAAAGGGAGCGTGAGGAGGTTGAGGCTGCAGTGGAAAGAGATATGAGCACCCAAAAATATTTGCAAATATGTGGGCTCTATAAATTTTTGACCATAAAAGGAATGAGGGCTCAAGTGAGGTTTCTCCAAACATTGATAAACTATTAGGATCTGGAGATCGAGGCCTTCAATATCGATGGGAAACCATTGAGAATTGAAGTGGACGATATCTACTTTATCACAGGATTTTCTCTCCGAGGTGAGATGGTAAATATCAAGACCCAAGGGGATAGAGGTGGGAGTACTATGGAGGAGTACATTTCCACCTATTGTGTTGCATACACAGAGAAATTGGGGAGCCAACTCCCTATCAGGGTGATTAAGAAACTGAATCTGAAGATCATTGTCTTAGTACTCACACAGATATCAGGATCATCCTCATTGCACCAGGCCTCGAGGTCGCACATGTTCTATGTTGTGTAGTGTTTGAGACCCACGATTTACGATTGGTGTACCTCACTACTAGCCAACATGAAGAGTCAACTGACAGACCACAAACTTGAGAGGATTAGGAACTTCGGGTTTGCATCCATTTTGTGTATTTTTTTCTTTGAGAGGGTTACATCTCTAAGCCCTAGAGTAGATATTACTCCACATGGTATACGTGATCCACCCATGTCACGGTGGACCGAGGTGATGAGGTGACTGGGAGGTGGTAGGGTGCCAACCCCCTACAATGATGAGTTCTTTCACTAGTGGCGAAGACAGATCATAGTCATCGATGACTATTCCTATGAGGGGATTGACTATGGAGGGTACTGTGACATGTCATTGCCACCAGGATCCGCCTTTGGAGAGATCGGTGAGAATTGATTTTTATATATTTCATTTTTTTGTGTTTTTCAATTTGATAAATGAAAACAAAAACGTAAATATTTTTGTATGGTATCATGTACGGATGATTATTTCCCTTACACAGACGTAGGTCCATGAGGACCAGAATAATATCCACAACATCGGTGCAGGGGACGAGGAGATGAGATGGTATGCGGGGATGTAGAGATATTTCTCCATAATGTGCATGGAAACCTATATCGTCTGACGCACAGGTTTCCTATGGTCTAGGTGGAGGATCTGCCAGAGGTGATGCAGAGGCAGGTGGTGGGTGTACCCCATGTGTGGGTGATATTCTTCTGATGTCTTGTAAATGCCATAGTGTGCTATCATGACATGCATCTGGGACCTCATGCTTAGATGCCACAGTTATGTTATGTATCGGTCGTATATGTATTTTGAGGGCTACGAGCCCAATTTTGTACTATGACACCATAATTTTTGGACTAAATGGATGAAATAAAAAAATATTTTGGTCTTCATCTTTACTTGCATATCTTACAATGGAAGAATGTATGAATGTGTGTTTTCTTTACATAGTTATGTGACAAATTCCAATCTAAAATATAATTTGCATGTGCATCGGATACTTGATTAGAACTTATATGGATGTGATTATAAGTAACAAAATCAAAATATCGTTCCAAAAGTTGTACTCGTAGGAAACATCAAAGTAATGTAGGATCTTGTACTCGATAACTGTCGTTAAATTGAAATAAAACTAACTGGGAATCTAGGAAAACCTCTAAAGATCAAACACCATGTGAAGTGGCATCTCGTAATATCTCTATAATGGCATTATACTCAACCACATTATTCTTTGATGGCTCCAGACAAACGCCACATGAAGACACCAGTTGTCCCTCGGGTCAATAGATAACCTAAGCGGCGAAAGTCATGTTCTGTGTATGACGAATGGCATCATCAAAGAATCCTAAGAACATCAAAGATTCCATTAACATCTGCCAACCAAGGGAAAACTCAATAAGAAATCCGGAGAAACAAAAAGATAAAGAGAATAATATATACACTACCATACACTAATATACAAAGGTCACACCCGAGCTTGAAGGCTCAAGCGTAATACCTTTTAAGGTAGAGCCCATTTCTGGGCTCGTCCAGCATATTCCCTTCATAATATTCTAATTCATAGGCTCCTTTTTCGAGGATACGTCACACGATATAAGAATCGTGCCACATGGGATTGAACTTTCCTACCCCAGTGCTTCTTTAGCTTGGTCATAAAGAAGGACCAAGTCACCCTCAATGCACTATCGAGGATAGGTAGACTTATCATATTGGACCTTAACATGTCGATTATTCGCTTCGATGTTTGTAGAGGCATATATAAATTGCGCATTGAGCTTCTATGTTAGGGACCTAACCCCTCACGTAGGTAGAATAATATATTTCCATGTAATAAAGGTCAATATTAATAAGGCCTAGCAATAAGGAAGAATAAGTCCAATGTAAGAAGACCTAATAGAAGCTTTCGCTTCTAGAAGGATCTTCCTCTAGATGGTTCTTTTGATAGACATAATTAGTATAAATAGGAGTCGAGGGTATGAGAACTTTTGTCTTGGATATTATTGTAATAGAGCTCTACTCTGCTGGAGGTTTCCCCCTGTCATGGTGTTGTTATGGTTATATTGTTGTTCATCTACCATTTCTAGCTATTTATTTATGTTCTGCATATTTTTTATACCTGGAATATTACAAGTGGTACCAGAGCACCTTCCTTGGCAGAAAATTATGGGTTAAAGTTTTTTTCAGGGTAGAGACGTATTTCGATGTCTTTAAGCTACATAGATATATCATTACGCGCATAAACCCACGGTCGGGGATTCATACACGCATGAAATACAAGTGGTACTTAAGCGCACATATGTTGCCCACCCTTATAACCCATGTCGGTACCCCTTCGAGTGGTAGCGCATCAGACAGCACATGTATATAGATCGGCCTATATCTCCTGAAGCCCTCCGTAGATAAACCGATCAGTTGCCTGACTGCTATAGTGCCACCGAGAACAAAACTCGGGAAGATACTCTCTAGTACCTGGGTAGTCGAGTAGTATGGCTAAGGGTATGGTCTAGCCTCCTTAGTTGGTTCCCTGAGATATTGGGTCAAGTACTACTGTTAGACCCCGCACGTATATGAGAGAGTTATAGCATAGGGAAAACCCTTGTCTAGAGAACCCTTGAATACCTAACCCTTGGGATGAAAATGAAAATAGAACAAATAATATCTATTGCGGCGCAACTGTGTCTCCTGCATTCGAGTTGCGAAATTACTACACATTTCTTCCTGTTAAGCATTTGGACATTTCATCACTGCAGTATTCTTCAGATCGGAGTATAACTCCGCAGGAGTAAAAAAAAAAGTGTGGATCTTGTTCGCACCATTATTTGATACCTATTCCGTTGGATTTCTCTCTTTTCCCTTATCGCATTCATACCTATCATTTTTCAGCAAAAAAAAAAAAATTGTGGACCCAACCCCCTTCCAACACCCTTAGTTGGACTTTACCCCTTTGGATTCAACTCATCGCCCAAATCGTTTTGATACACTTCACACATAACCCATTTTCTGTGTGGTCCCACCCATCCCTTTTTGTGTTCCCTCGTCATCATGGCCCATACCCGTAGCCAAGACTTGGAAGCTCACTTCAATACCTTGCACTCTAATTTCATAGAAACCCAACAATAAGTGCGACAGATCAGTGCCAATATTGTCTCCATCAATCAAAAAATGCATTCCTTCATCGTTTCTTCAGTCGTTGCCTCAATCGAGGAAGTCAAACAAGACATTACTACCTAGATTGAATCTGTCGCTACGATGATCTGTACCAAGCTGCATATCCCTGCAAATCCTCCATTACCTGATCCACCTTTGCATACCGAAGGTGAAACTTCCTCTCATTCCCAGAATTTTCATCCCCATCACTTTCAGCATGACCTACACCTTCTGCGTGTGGATGTGAGCAAATTTGATGGATCGGATCCCACTGGCTGGGTAACTCAAATGGAACATTATTTTTATTTGTATGGCATTACAGATGAGTTGGCCAAACTCCGGTATGGTGTTCTCCATCTAGATCAAGAACGTTTGCAATGGTGGAAATGGAGAAAAAATGTTTGCCAAGGGTATGTGGCTTGGACACACTTTGTGGCATATATTTATGAACGCTTTGACAATGACACCAACCATTTAGGTCATTTGACAAAGTTGAAACAATCTGGCACAGTGGAAGACTTTATAGTTTATTTTGAGCGACTAGCTTTTCATACAAAGGGCATGTCTTATGCTTTTTCTGAGAATGTTTTATCAGTGGCCTCAAGGATGAGATTTGTGCTCATGTCCTCATGGCTCGGCCTCAGAGTTGGGTGGACGTTACTAAAAGAGCTAAGGAAGCACAACAGGTTGTCTCTTCTCAAAACCGCAAACCCTCCTTTATTCCTCGCACTAAACCAGTAACTCCCACTCATCCTTCTACTCCACTAAAGATCAAGAAATTGACCAAGGCCGAAATGGTTGAATGCCAACTCAAAGGCCTTTGTTATAATTGTGATGACAAATATTTTCTGAGACACAAGTGTAAGGAACAAAATCTTGTTATGGCCATCTCGGAGGATGTTTCAGAAGTGGATGTTGAGGCTCCCCTTGTGTCTGTATCACTTGAACCCCTCCCTTAGACCCTCCTGAAGTAGAACTGGTCATTTCCCTAAATTATCTCACTAGCTTCTATGCTCCCCAAACCCTCAAGATAATTGGTTACATCAAGCATAGGAAGGTCATCATTCTTGTTGATAGTGGAAGCACAAATAATTTTATTCATCGCCGCATTGCCCAAGAAACTAATTGCTATATTTGTGCAGTCAATAATTTCCAAATCATGATTGCCAATGGTGGGTCCATAAAATGTGGAGGGCGTTGTGAAAATGTGTGTCTCCAAATTGGTGACTACCATCTGAAATCTCATTTGTTTGCTATTGACGTGGGAAGTTGTGACATTGTGTTCGGTGCAGAATGGCTAAGGACTTTGGGTCCCATTCTCATGGATTTTAAGGAATTAACCATACAATTCGACTAGGAGGGCCAAAAATATAAGTTCCAAGGCATCATTGTCGGTTCCTCGGAGATCATTAGTTCCCATCGCATGGAAAAGCTGCTCAAAAAAGGTCATTCTGGCATTATTTCCAAACTCCATTCCATACAAGCCACTAAGACACCCTATGTGTCGCAGGACCTCCAATCCATCCTCTCTAAACATCAAGTGGTTTTTCCACCCCCCAGGGACTCCCTCCTTCCCATGGTTTTCATGATCATTCCATTACCCTTGTCCCAGGAAGCCTTCCTCCCAATATATGTCCCTATCGTCACCCCTTTTCCCAAAAAAATGAAATTGAGAAAATGGTTCAAGAACTGCCCATTGCAGGTGTTATCCTCCCTAGTATGAGCCCCTACTCTTCTCATGTGGTCATGGTCCTTAAGAAAGAAGGTTATTGGCACATGTGTCATGACTTCCGCACCCTCAACAAACTCACCATTAAAGAAAAATTTATCAATCATGTCATTAATGACCTCTTGGATGAATTGAGTGGCGCCCAGTTCTTTACTAAACTTGATCTTCATTCAAGTTACCACAAAATCCATATGAAAGAGGCAAACATTCCTAAGACTACCTTTAGAACTCATGAGGGCCACTATGATTTTTTGGTCATGCCCTTTGCCTTGTGTAATGCTCCCTCCACTTTCCAAAGCCTCATGAATCATGTCTTCCGTCCTTTTCTCCATCATTTTGTGTCATTTTTCTCTAACGATATCCTCATCTACAACAAAACTTGGAAACACCATATTGCTCATGTGGATCAAGTTCTCCATCTACTCTCTCAACACCAAATTTTCCTCAAACAATCTAAATGTGCTTTTGGTGCCTCAGAAGTAGAGTACTTAGGTCATCTTGTTGGCAAGGACGACGTCAGGGTGGATCCTAAAAAGATTGAAGCTATGCAAGATTGGCCTCACCCAAAGACTCTCAAAATATTGCGGGGATTTATAAGTTTAACATGTTATTATCGCAAGTTTGTTAAGAATTATGGAAAGATTGTGGAACCTCTCACTGCACTCCTTAAAAATAATTCTTTCACTTGGACCGCAGTAGTTGCTCAGGTTTTTCAAACCTTGAAGATGGCCATGTGCACCACTCCAGTCCTGGCCCTTCCTGATTTCACAAAGTCCTTTGTCCTAGAATGTGATGCTTCCGGGAAAGGAATTGGCGTTGTCCTTATGCAAGAGGGTCATCATTTGACCTTTACCAGCAAACATATGTCCGAGAGAAATTTGGGAAATCAATCTATGAAAAGGAAATGTTGGTTATTCTGCATGTCGTGGATCTTTGGCGACCTTATCTATTGGGGAAACGCTTCCAAATTAAGACAGATCATCAAAGCCTCAAGTATTTTCTGGACCAACGCCTTTTCTACCCCGAGCAACAAAAATGGGTGACTAAGATATTTGGATATTATTATGAGATCATTTACAAAAAAGGCAAAGACAATGTGGTTATTGATGCACTTTCCAGAAAATATGAAGATGAAGGGTCCCTTTTTTCTCTCTCTTTCATTGTACCAGATTGGCTCCAAGTTTTTCGCCAGGAATGGCTACATGATCCCAAAAGTTTGCATCTGATACAATAATTGCAGTACAACTCTCTATTTTCCCCAGGGTACTCTTGGCTCAATGATGAGCTTCGATACAAAGTTCATTTGTATTTAAGTAAACAATCAAAACTTAAATCCACGGTACTTTATGAGCTTCATGCTACACCCACAGTTGGGCACTCTGGGTTTACAAAAACCTATGACTGGGTCAAACGTTCTTTCTTCTAGGAGGGTATGAAATAAGACGTTCGTAATTTTTTGGTTGAATGCGATGTGTGTCAACACAACAAGGGTGAAACTGTCAAAGCTCCTGGCACACTACAACCGCTTCTAATTCCACCTGCTATTTGGAGGGATATCTCTATGGATTTTATTGTAGGCTTACCTAAATTGAGAAATAAATCAGTCATCATGGTGGTAGTTGATCGTCTTTCCAAGTATGCTCATTTATGTGCTCTTCTGCACCCATTTACAGCATCTATTGTGGCTCAAATTTTCATGGATCATGTCTTCAATCTTCATGGCATGCCACATTCTATTGTTTTTTATCGTGGCCCAACTTTCACCAGTAAATTTTGGCGAGAAATGTTCAAGATAAAAGGCACCCAATTGCATCTCAGCACAAATTACCATCCCCAGACTGATGGTCAAACTAAAGTTGTCAACAAATGTTTGGAAACATATTTGAGGTGTTTTGCATCGGAAAGGAAGAATCAATGGGCTCAATGGTTACCACTAGTTGAATGGTGGTACAACACTTCGTACCATACAGCTGCAAGATACCAGTTATATAAAATATGCAGAACAGAAATAAAATGCTAGAAATGGCAGAATAACAGTAAAATATCCAGCATAATCTTCACAATACACATAAATGATATACGAAATAGCAATAGAAAAGCACTTTGATTCAGACAGCAATGTTCACAGGCCTCTTCGAGGGGGAAACCTCTAGTCGAGCAGCGCTCTGTTACAATAATCTCCAAGCTAGGGTTTTCATACCCTCGACTCTTATTTATACTAAATATGTCTATTAAGAGAAGCATCTAGAGGAAGATCCTTCTAGAAGCGGAAGCTTCTATTAGGTCT
>ML798285.1:0-17593 GCA_009831015.1 Picea engelmannii | reverse complement strand
CCTTCTAGAAGTGGAAGCTTCTATTAGGTCTTCTTACATCTGCCTTATTCTATTTTATTGAAAGGTATTATTAATATTGACCTTTATTACATCCGAATACATTGATCTACCTATGTGCGGGTTAGGACCTTAACAACAGCTACGTGCATGACTCCTTTTGAAGCGGTATATGGACAAAATCCACCTTCAGTCCTCTAATATTTTCCAGGTGTCTCGAAGGTCCAAGCGATTGACCAAACACTTACAGTTCGAGAGGCTATTCTCTGTACCCTCAAAGAGAATTTGGTCATGGCCCAGAATCGCATAAAGCAATAAGAAGATTAAGGTCACTCTAAACGTCAATTTGCAGAATGGGATCAAGTGTTTCTTCGACTGCAACCTTACAAGAAAACTTCCCTGAAGGCTGACCATTGTCAGAAACTGGCACCCAAATTTTATGGTCCTTATATCGTTCTCAAGCGTGTGGGACAGGTGGCCTATCAGTTAGTTTTTCCCAGTCATTCTAAGCTCCATCATGTTTTTCATGTTTCCTGCTTAAATAAGGTGATTGGAACTAAGTGCCAAACTCAAACCAACCTTCATGAGTTGGACGAAGAAGGCTCCATTTGGCTGCAACCACAAGCAGTTTTGGACCAGTGTAAGTGTCAGCTACGTCAGAGAACCATCAAGGAAGTGTTATTCCTGGAAAGATACAACTCCAGCAGATGCCACTTGGGAACCAGCTACCATTCTGCAACAATTTCCTCATCTCAAGCCTTGAGGACAAGGTTGTTTTTAAGGGGGAGGACATGTTAGGGACCTAACCCCTCACGTAGGTAAAATAATATATTTCCATGTAATAAAGGTCAATATTAATAAGGCCTAGCAATAAGGAAGAATAAGTCCAATGTAAAAAGACCTAATAGAAGCTTCCCCTTCTAGAAGGATCTTCCTCTAGATGGTTCTTTTGATAAACATATTTAGTATAAATAGGAGTCGAGGGTATGATAACTTTTGTCTTGGATATTATTGTAATAGAGCTCTGCTCTACTGGAGGTTTCCCCCTCGAAGAGGCAAGTGAACATTGCTCTCGGTAATCAAAGTGTTATTTTGATATCATTTTGATATTATCGTGGTGTTGTTCTGGTTATATTGTTGTTCATCTACCATTTCTAGATATTTATTTATGTTCTGCATACTTTTTATATCTGGAATATTACATGCTCTAAGTGTACGAGGAATTCTTCAAGATCGGTCATGTTAGGTAGGATCTCAATCGCCAATTTAAGGGAAGGGATTTTGCATTTAATAGGAAGAATCGATTCAATTTCGTTGACTAACTGAAATGGTGAGAAATCATTGGAAGTATTTACCATGGTTCGGTACACCCATAGTACAGGGTAAAGCATAAGATGCCAATTATATTACTATGCCTGACAGTTTTTTGCAAAATGGTCTTTAGAGATTTATTCACAGCCTCTACTTGTCCATTTTCCTGGGGATAATAGGGGGAAGAATGATCATGTGAAAACCCATGTTTTGATGCTAATTATGTCCTCATCTCATTCTGGAAGTGACTTCCATGATCAGTGACAATCTCCTTCAGGATTTTGATCCGAGCTATAATCTGATTGAATACAAAAAGTGTCGTAGTTTCCCCATCAAATTTCACGGTAGGCATGGCCTTAGCCCATTTAGTAAAATAATCCACGACCACGATAATACGATGGTTCCCTCAGTCGAGGTTGGGTTGCAGTCCATGAAGTCCACCCCCCACTTGGTGAAGGAACCGACTGTGACGACTGGGTGTAGAGGAGCAGGGTGCGAGCGCATCTTACAAGCGAACACCTGGAAAGGGTGACACTTCTTGACCACTTCAATGCAATCTTTAAAAATTGACAGCCAAAAATAACCATCTTGCAATATCTTTTGGGTTGTCACAAGCCCAGATAAGTGACCACCATGTTATCACTCTGTAAATTTCTCAGTTGTGAGAGGAAAGTCACGGAGGTAACCTCTAACCATCTTTAAGATCATAAGCTATCCCTTTCAATCTAGAGAGGGTTCTCTATTTGTATTAAGTCACTTAATGACTGGTTATTTTAGGCTCAATGGATAAAGGTTTTTAAGGTTTGGCAAAGCAGAGAGAGACATCCATTGGGCATGGAGTCAACTCAAGCATAAAAGATAAATATCAGTTACTAGTTTTGGAGCAATCCAGGAAGCAAAGGCAGGATAGATAGTGTTTTTACAGTCAATAATATCATTGCATAGATAGTGTTTTTACAGTCAATAATATCATTGCAGTATGGTAGCAGAAGGAGAAGAACAATTTATTATATCCAAAGTACCTAGCTAGGGATGAATTCTAAATGTAACTTTGAAGGAAAAGGTGAAATGTTCAATTGTCTGATTTAGAGCATCAAATAACACATGAATTCCAAATCATTTGGTTCCAATTAAACACCTGAAGATAAAACATTTAATGGAATAAAAAGAGAGCGAAAAAAACATACACATAGAAGGAAGACGAACTTCAAAACACCATCACAAGAATCTCTAGTAAGGCAACTCTGTACTTCTGCACTGATATTTTATTCATGCTCAGAAAATATTTACAGACACAATGAGTCTCCTCTCACACTCGAACCCACCCCTTGCACATCCAAATTTTCAAAATATATACAATTACATTCAAATTGATAATTTTCTTAATAGGTTCATATATGAATTAAACAAATCCTTTCATCTTCTCATCATGCATATTATCAAGGCCTTCAATCTTCATTGTCTTAAGCGATCCTTTCAGTGCAAATGCCAAAATTGTAGGAATCTCTACGAGAGCATCATGCCAAAGGGATACTGATGCAGAGCCTCGAGTCCATGTCAAATTGGAAATCTGAAATCCTGAAGTGTTGGAAATAAGCAGCTGCATAAATCTCCAAACATATTTAATATTTAGCACATTTTTGAAAAATATTTGTCCACGTTGTTGACAGCCCACCATTGATGAGAATTAAAGAGCAGTGCATCTCTACAGGTTAAAAAATTTGATGATTCAATGTTTCTGAAATATAACCATCTGCATTCATTCTGTACAGGTCCCTTGCTAACTTACGCAGATCTGACCCTACTAGAATTTGAAGGTGCTCTTGCAGCAGATGGCACCTCTAATTGTTGCAATGTGCTAGCCGAAAGGACCATTTCATTTTTTGCTTGCAGCGTGTTACTTATCGGCGTTCTAATATTGCAGATGCACTCGAGCTCGTCTTTCTCTCGACAATTGTCATCTGAATATGGTGTTGTCGATACTTATAATAATATCACCAACATCTTGACACCTAGTGGTCTTCTATTTCAGCGTTATGCGTGCTTCTGGGCGTTGTATTTTTGTTTTTCATTGGGGGGAAATAATCCCACATTGGTAAGATGAACGTAAGATTTGATGTGTATATATACCAATGATTTAAATTTTGGACTACGCGTTGTGCATGGAAGTATCGACTAATAGGCTGACTTCAGACTTGTGTTTGCAATTGACACAAGACTTGTTAAGTAGCTTGGCTGAGCTTGAATGACGTGGACTCTGGTTTAATTGGTAAGTAGCTTGGCTGAACTTGAATGACGTGGACTCTGGTTTAAATGTGAATCGAGACAACTTTTTATTAACCAAAATTGTAAAAGAGAATGATGTATGGAAGGGAATAAATCCAAATTCATGAAAGGGCTTAATATTTTTTTGAAATAATAAAACTATTAACATCTAATTACTTTAAAAAGCAATTAAATAATAATAATTTTACTTTATTATTATATATATATATATATTAATTTATTTAATAACTTGCTTTGAGGAATAAGGGAAAGGTAATCTCATAAGTTTTGAGAAGACTCACTTATTCATAATTACAAGAATAGTGACCGTATGGACTCAATGATAACATGTAAACAGAATTGGAATGAAAATGTAAACAGAATTGGAATGAAAATGGCGAGAAGTTGGTGACATTGACGAGAATTGGATGAGGATTTTAAAGATTTTGACGAGGTCATTTACAAGTACTAACACACTACACGCCCCATTGTGGCATTCATTGAGAATGGCCTTAGCCTCCTGGTGATTCAAACAACGATGCAAAATAGCATCTACCCCTCAACAATACAATGTGTCACCAATAATAAGGTAGTTCTTGGCCTAATGGTGTATACGTCGTCAGTCGTCCCTCGAGAGATGTTGGGGAAGCTTCAAAGTTTGAAGGTAGATTAGAATATATCCATACCAAGAGTTCGAAGATGAGATAAGGAAGATATGTTCATCCGTGAATGAATCATCATGAAAAATATCCTCATCCAGCCTAAGGAAGTCTGACATCAGTTCCGCAAAAACTAGCGACTTCTTGGATTTCGCGGAAGAAAAATCAAGATCAAATTCTTGCAAAATAACAATCCATTTATTTTGTTTCCCCCCTATGATACACCTTGTAAGGACTTATTAAAATGGATTGATATCAGCAACCACAATAGTCTTGCAGAGTAAGATATAGTGACATAATCTCTCAACCGCATGCACGACTACTAAGGCTAGCTTCTCTACGTGTGCGTACTTAAGTTCAGGACCAACTAGATTTTAACTAAGTTAATAGATAATGTGCTCATGGAGCTCGTCATCTTCCTTAGAAAGAACCATACCTACCGTCCCTTCGGGCATGGCAATGTAAAGCAAGAAATCTATATTGTAGTCTGGGGGCTTCAGTAGAGGTGTCGATACCAGGGATTTCTTCGGAGCATCAAAGGATTCTTGGGCTCGCTCATCCCATATGAACGGAGTGTCCTTTCTCAAGAGATCCATGAAACCCTTAGTTATATTGGCATATTTCGTTATGAATCGACGCAGGAAACTATCCTTCCCCTGTAAACCCTGAAGTTTTTGAATATTGCACAGGGGAGGCAATCAAAGTATTGCCTCAACTTTCATAGGATCCATCATGATCCTATGATCAGAAACTATGAATCCCAAAAGGCGTCCAGAACTAACGCAAAATATGCATTTGTGAGGGTTCAACTGAATGTGATAATAGTGGCATCTTTCAAATACTGGTCGAAGGTGAGTCGAATGATCTACCCTCTTGTGAGAGTGAGCAGCGAGATCGTCTACATAGGCTTCGAAAATATGCTTAAGATTGTGAAATGTGAAGGTCGTGGCACATTGAAAGGTTGCTCCGACGTTTTTAAGACCGAAAGGCATTTTCCGGTATGCAAAGGTATCCCAAGAACAAATAAATGTCGTCTTCTATTGATTCTCAGGTTTGATTTGAATTTGATTATAACCTGAAAATCCATCCATAAAAGAAAAGACTTCGCTTCCCACACACTCATCAATAATTTGATCAATAAAGAGAGTGGGGAAGTTATCTTTAGGACAATATTTATTCAAGTACCTAAAATCCATATATACGCAGATGGTTCCTTGCTTCTTATCTATGGGAATGGGGTTGGATACCCATTTGGTCAAGGGAACCGGGTAGATGAAGCCAACATTAAGTAGCTTCTCCACCTCTGCCTTAATAGCGGGGGTCTTCCTAGGATTTACAACTCTAAGTCGTTGTCGAATAGGTTTAGCATTCAGATAAGTTTTAATTTCATGTTCGACAATACTGGGGTCGATCCCTGGCATATCTTTGTACAACCAAGCAAATACATATTGGAATTCCTTGAAAAGATCGATGTAGATTTGAATTTCTTCAGGCAAACAATCTGCACTAATATATATGTTTTCGATTTTACCAGGGGTTTGAGATATGTTGATCGTGACGGTAGGAGAAATGCTCACCATGTTTCCTTCAACATATATACCATGTGTATCTAATGGAACCATGGTGTGGTCGACCATCTCACTTGGGGTGGATATAAACTCATCTTATTCAATCCTCTCAAGCTCTAGGAGAAAATAGGATCTATGATGAAGGTCGTCCCAAGGCCTATCAAGACCAGACATGGCCTCTAAGATTGTTTCATCCGAGGGTAAAGTATCGTCGAGGCAGTCATGTGAACAATATGATTGGACAACCCATACGGTCTCTAAGATAGGATCCACCTCCTCTATTTGTAAGGAGGAAGGATCTGGGTCGGTAGTAGCTTCTTGTATAGCCTGGTATGCAATTTCTATTGCGGATAGCGGCATCGTCATCCCGATGTGTGAATGACCTTCATACAACATAGCCAGAGAAGGTAGGGTCCATGGGTCACTGAAATATGAAGTACGGAAAGGAACAAACTTCAATGACGATGAAGACTCACTAGAGATGGCGTTAATGTACGAGATTGGTGCCGAGAAATTAAAATTTCCCATCAAAGAGGAATACATTCTGACACCAACATTCTCAGTTTCCTGTTGAGAATTATCAATAATGGGGACTGAAGGTCCCACCAATGCAGTAGGACTAGGGTGCGCAAAGGAAAATCAGTCGATCGTCACAATCTTTCCTTCATGAGGAAAGCATAACACGCGAAAAACCAACGACACAATGGTTGTCATAGTGTAAGTCCAATTACGCCCCCGTAAAATATTATAGTTGAGAGGTGCATCAACCACCTCAACTTCAACCTCCACAGTCTTTCTACCTAACTGGATTGGGAAAGTGGGAAGGATACCATGGGGTATAAAAGAACGTCCATCGAATGTAGTTAACATGGTCATGGATTGAGAAAGGGGCAGAGAGCCAATGGATTTCCATCAAGCCAAAGACATCATGGATGTTGAAGCACCTTCATCAATTACAATACATTTGAGGGTAATATTCATATACTCCACATGGATTTAAAAGGCCACATGGTAAGGTAAGAGAGGATTAACATATGTGACATAAAACTTGATAACCTTTGATCCACACGGTTCTAGAGCTCCCAACACATATAGTAAGGCATTCCTCTATGTAGGACACGTCTAGAGAACCTCCAAATCTGACATCGTGCACGGGGTTTGGCCCAAATCCTCAACAATCAAGTAGTTTTGGGCGTCTCTAGCATTAGGATTGTGGGAAAATCTCTTAAGGACTCCTTTCAAAATACGAGGAGGAGGTTCAGGGTTATCAATCTGCAAAGGTGTTTCTAGAGGAGGAGGCTCTGGACCTAAAATAGGTTGTGAAGAACAATAATCGCGAGTTCAAGTGGCTACACTAAACTCAGAATTAACCATAATGACGCATAGATGGCCACCATCATGTTCCAAGGGGTTTTGACTTCCACTCGACGCATTTCTGGTGTTGGAGGATCCCGAGGTAATATTTTGGTTATGTGGAAACGAGTTGGTCAGCACAGCAGTCTGTTGTTCTATGAGCCTCGAGACTTCCTCAATTTTGGGGCACAAGTGGGTAAGAAGGTCATCTTTACAAAGTTTATAGGGAAACTTCACCTTCCTCTTTTCTTTCTTACCCTCACCAGCATTATTATTATATTTATCATTATTATTGTCATCCTTGGATTTATTATTATAATTATTGTCCCCACCCTTATGATTATTACCTCGACCTTTCTTCTTGTTCCCTCCTTGTTGTTGGTTACCATTTGGGTTCATCGACTGTACTGAATGCACATCTGTTGATGGGGTGGTTGAGGACAAATTCATAGCTTGTCATGTTGCATATGGGTTAAGAGACAAATCTTTCAGTTGGTCCATCACTAGGTATGCAGTCTTAGCATTTGTGGAGCCTATGATGCCATCAACATGAGGCTTGGGATTTTGTATAGGATCATAATTCGACTGTGATGTGTTATGGATAATTTCGTAGAGCATCCCAGATTGAGCACATATAAGGTCTGACTGCTAGGCTTTGAATATGGCATCTTCCTCAAATGTCACTCTATATGTAGAAACATCCTTCGAAATGTAAGGCAAAAAGGACTTGAAGAACCATTTCAACATAAACTCTAGAGGAATGTAGGATTTAATCAACCTCTTTTGTCTATGCCACTCTTGGATATGATCGAAGATGTGGGTGGCTTTATCTCGACAAAAATCTGATAAAAGTTCTATGTTGGCATCGTAACGAACCAACAATTGGAATTGGTTGAAAGTTCCATAGGTTCCCCCAAGTAGCTTGATGTACCACTTTGCACCAACCCCCATAAGGGTGCGTTGAAATAGCCTCAAACAAATAGAATCATCATTAAGGGAGTTAGATGATCACCATAGGTGAAAGTAGTCACATGATCACATGGGTCCTCACCAATCTTGACCTCAAAATTTGGAATGTCAAAGGGAAGCTTGGTAGGGATGGGGGGCCATCAAGGATCGTGATGCACTAGGTCATTCATCAATTTTGACAAGTCTGGAAGATTTAACGGGGCCATAAAAAAGAGTAGGGGTTGTTGCGTCCGATCCCATGCTCCCGGGAAAGACTAGTTTTGAGAGATCGTGGGCCAAGAAGGGTTCTGGTATACACCATGGCCCTAACTGGTAGGATAGTATCCTCCTCCCAAGTGATTCATAAAGGGTTGTAAGGGAAACATTACCAAGGAAGTCGCTTGCGAGGAGAAAGAAACATGATAAGGATTACTCATGTGAGGATATATGCTCCCCCCAGATGAAGGAACTCTGTGTTGGGGGTTGCCCATACTATAAAACTGACTCCCCTTGGATGAAACACCAAAGGTTAGAGGGAGGTTCTCCATGAGAAAAGAGTTCATAGGAGCTGGCATAGTGGACAAAGGATAGATGGATGGGATATAAGAAGTAGAAGGACCACCCATTCAAGCATTCCATCCTAGAAAAGTGTAGCTAGGATTAGGTCCAGAGAGAGGATTCCACCCTCCTACCGTGGGATTTGGTTGAAGGATATCACCCCCATCGAACAAGAAAGGAATATAAGGAGGCGTCATGCCCCTAGACCCAAAACTAGGATTCGCATGAGATGTTGAAACAGAGGATGACAAGTGCGAAGTCATGTTTGGCATACCAAAATAGATTGTGAGTCAGGGAGGTGGAGATATATGTACCACGTTTATTAATTCTATGTCTTTTAGAAGATGGATTTGATATAGGACCAAATTGTGGTGATTGATTCGGAATATGAAGAGACTGACAGGGAGGTTGGTCTCGCTCCACGATGACTAAGAACTCATGATGCAATACAAAATCCCAAGTCAAACTAATAATCAAATAGCACACTCCTAAATACAACTAAATGTCAATGCACACAAACAGGATATGATGGTTAAAGGGACCTCCCAAACTAAAGAAGGTATGCCTCTCCCAAGAGGCGATGAGACTCCCGAACAATAGAGTGGAGGTAACAAAATCAGTTATAAGGACCCTCGTGGGGTTCATAGTGTAGTCAGTAAGATTCCTCCAGAGAGAAAATCCTCCATAAATTGTGTGTGTTGTTCGATCCCTATCTAACTCAGGGTACCTACAGAATAACCCCTACAAGAAACCTATGTGGGTACCTAGGTCAAGCAACTAAATTCACCACGGTATAACCAAGGCTCAGTCGAGAAGTCACAGGTCTGGTCCACCGTATGGGTAGGGTATAAAAGCTTGAAATCTCAAAAGCATCGCCTCTCAAAAGTAAAGGCACTAGCAAAACCCATAGATATGAATAGAACCCCAGAAATACCTCTAACGCTAGGAAGGTATTAGAGGGTTATATCTGCAACCAACTTCGTGCAACCCCGTGATTAACTCCGGTGTGAGCAGAGCCTCCCAAGGACACCAATTACACATTGGGTTTCACCACTCCCTGGTCAGAAACATACGTTGAGTTTTATATCCTTGGAGAATTTTACTCACAAAATCATGTTCCAAGGTCCTAGGTCCTTCACTTGTTTGTGTACCCTAAAAAATAAAATTGTTTCTAATCAATTTTAATTATTCAATGTTAATTTTAATGGATTGTGCTTACTCAAGAGGTGTGATCATGAAACTGATGGTATTATGACTCGAAATATATAAAAAAGAAGAAAATATAAAAAATATTCTAAGTACTAGTCTTGGTTTTCAAAGAGATGGTACGCTTCTAAATATTGTTCTCAAGATGCAATCTCTTCTATTTAAATGAAGTTCAATCTTTCCTAACATGCCAAAACTAATGTAAAGCAGCCAAAAGTGAAAATGCTCTAAGTAAAATGAAAAAAAACAACGATTGTTTTTGTATTTTCAATATAAATGAAAATGCAAGGACCGAATAACAACCTCTCAGGAAAACCCTATTGCAAGCACAAAATAAAATTCAAGCAGGACACCAAGAAGCAACTATCCAGATCAGAATGCAAGGAAAACAAATGAGAAAAATGACAAGAAATGAGTTCGCCCAAAAGATTCACCAATAACACAGCTTCCTATCACTTTGTAGGCACTCAATAGTGAGGACAAGGACCCAAGAAGTCTCAGCAACCAGCAAAACTCACCCAAAAACACTAAACTCAGCCAAAAAGACTCATAAGATAATGTACACAATTGTTGAGGGAATAAAGGCGTATGTACACGCCCTAAAGATAGAAAACACGTGTATGTACACGAATTTCAAGGGAAACCCTGCTTATGCCAAAGAATACACTGTGTGGGAAAGGGTTAGGCCAAGAAACTTAGATACAAAGTAAAATACATGTTGTCAAGCAACAAGCAACACAGAAACTCAGGAAAACAGAGAGTAATAAAGGAGAAAAATCACCCAATACCCAAAAAGGAATACCTTCCCCAGTGGAGTCACCAATTTTGTTACGAGGAAAATCTCTCTATGGCTAGGGGAAAACCACAACAGACGGAAAAACACCCAGAAATCAACTCTAATCTCAAGTATGCTAGATATATAGAAATTCTAACAAGAGAAGGCTAGAAGCCTACCTCATCCTAACGTCCGAAGAAGACCACGGTTGATCTCACAACCGAAATCTTGATGCCTGCAACTTATCTTCAACGTCCAAGATACACAAGCATATAGAAATTATATAGAATTTTAGCATATAAACTAGCATAATCCACTAATATGCATAACAAATACGCCCATGTAAAGTAATACAAATATTTGTGACATATAATTGGACGAGAAAAGAGTATTTCTATTAATGTAATTAGCAGAAGTACATAGGTGACAAAATTTTGTAACGATACATATTGAAACCGAGAAACTAAGTCCCTCCAGTTGGACCTTCACCACTTCAATCCTCCACAAAGTCAAGCTCATAAGTAGTAGGAGTCAATGAGGTTCTCCATCTCAAGATAGAAATAGCTTGGGGGTTGAACACAAGAAGTTCATACTTTCAAGGATAAAAGGATGCAGACTCAATATGAGGTGAAATTTCTCCAAAATGTTTGTTCTCTCAATGATGAATGTGATGTTCAAGGCTTGTATATGGCTCAATTTATAGCCTTCAAATGGAATTGAAGGGTCGAGACGAAGAATTTCCAGTATATGGAAGGTCAAGGATCATGGATCTTGTAACATGGCATGGAAACCCGACATATTTTTTAATTTTTGAGCATAAAACCCGATGTATGTGAGTTATAATGGAGCAACTTGCATATACACAAGTTGTCTAGTTGTGGCTCACGTATATGGAAAAAAAAAATTTGAATCTAGAGTGAGCAAAATGGGGGATTGAAGTCTGCAGAGGGGAATAGAAGGCCATCAAAGCAAGATGTATGGAGTGTGGAAAAAATTTGTATAACACATATCTACCCAAAATGGTTCCTCAACCTTTAAGAATGGTTTATCTAGAGGATAGAGAGTGTTTTTTTAAGACATCATGAGCAATAGTCATATTCCTCAATCTTCAACTATTGTAAGCATCATTTGTTTCAATCCAAGGCCTACCAAGGATCATGGGATAGCCACCAAGTCCATATTTTGTCTACAACACCATGAATTCTGCAAGGTACTCCCATGAGTCAAATGAGGCTACAACATCCTCCAAGATCCCTTATGGTTTAATAGTGGATCTATCAGCCATCTAAATATTAGTTGGATTTGTCTCAATATCCCTTGGAGCTGCAATTAAATTCCCACTCATTATTTAGTCATGACATTAATCATTCCCCCTAAGTCAATCAAATTACTTTGTATAAGATGGTTATTTATATGTATGTCCACTACAAGGCTACCTAGATTGAATTAGTTGAGAGTGAGGAACTTCCCCGGCCTAAGATCAACAAGTTGTCCCATAACATGGATGGTCTAAGGATCCTTCCTCTTCCTCCTTGGTTTCTTGAAGTACAATTCTTTAACAGATTTGCTATAAATAAGGACATATTTGATATCTTGGATCAAAGTATTTTGACACATAGGTTTTGAAGTTCTCCTAGAAAAACAAAATTTGGTTGAGGATATGCTCTATTTTACTCTAGTCTCTCTAGAAAACATGGATTATTCTTTCATTGTTCTTTTTCTTATCAAGGAGGATAGTTTGTTTGATCTCGAGGAAATGAAGATGGATTATGTAGCTTCTCTTATTCTGTTGGATCAATGATAATAGATGGAAAAGATGAAGGTAAAGTTCATTGCAGTCAACAAGTTCCTCAGAGTAGGTAGGATGTATAATTATCTCTCTATTGCATACTAGATTGACCCACTTATTTTTCTTGTTCTTATCAAGGAGGAGGTTGTGGTTGATCTTGAGGAAATGAAGGTGGATCATGTAGCTTCTTTTCTTTTGTTGTATCAGTGATGATAGGTGGAAAAGGTGAAGGTGAATTTAATTTTAGTCAACAAGTTCCACAGAGTAGGTAGGATGTGTAATTATCTCACTATTGCATACTATATTAACCCACTTATTGTTATTTGGATTTGGTGTAGGTTGGGAAAGTAGTGGTGACTATATTTGAGGCTAGGAATTATTATTTTGTTGAGGTGGAAGCAATTCTTGTTGTAGGTGTTGTGGCCATCCTTGTTGAGGCCTCCAAAGCTACTGAGAAGCACACCACTAGGGTTGTTGTGGATGTTTGTATGGAAATAATATGGGTCATTTTCCTTGAGGAATTGGATATTTCCATTGTTGTGGAGATGGGGCTTGGTTTGGCCATCATTACGGAGTAGCATATTACCAATTTGTGGAAGGATTCATTTGATTATCCCAAGAAAATTGAACCATTAAGTGTGTTCATAAGGTATACTTTGAGTGTCATCTATTAAAGTGCACCTTTCCTTCTTTGATTGATGAAGTATACTTGTTATATGTTATCCTCGACTCCTTGATATAGGGCCTTCAATCCAGGAAATTGTGGGCATTGATTTGTGTTATGATTCTCTCTACAAATGCTACAAACTTATACATTATTCAATGGGAATTCATGGTGAGCATGCTTTTTGGTAAAATTTAGACAAAAAACTACCAAACTATTTTCTACCTCCACCTACTTCTTCCAATAAATAGATAATATCCATTTTAGTCAATCTGACGGTTGCTTTAAAGGATTGTACATAAACTCCTCTTGAACCTATACTCTTTATTATAGTAGCTCTTGATTAATTCTTGAAAACATCCCTTATCTCATCATAAATCCACTTAGAAATGTCACCAACTGCAATGATATTTAAGGTCTCCATCCATTCATCTCAAACTCATCTCAATAATATAACTTGAGTGACTGATCATCATTCAATATCCAATTAGTAGACCCCTTGTCCTTGAAGTGAATCCTTTCAACACAATTCTCTAAGGACTCGTATTCTCCCTAAGTGATCTGAAATATTTTGTCTCTGGTGTCTCTTGATTTATAGTACTCTCGATACTTACTTGTGAATAAGTCTTCATTTGCTTCCATATATGGACACTATTTCCATCAAGGCCCATGAACCATTGAAGTGGTGCATCCTTCAAAGTAGAAGGAAACAATGTAAGTTCCTAAGCATCGATCTTATAATCATAGGTTCTACAGAGGCCTTCAAATTTAAAGAGAAAAGTATCAAGGTCTTATGTAGTCAATCCATATAAATGAGGAAAGATAGTTGGTTTAATGTTCTTCATTTTACTTCCTTCTCGTTTTATTGAATGGGAAACTTGAACACCATTGGTTCCTCTTCTGCACTTTTTTCTACCATAGTGAATAGAGAAAGAAGTCCCCAATAAGATGAAGAAGATTCATAACCTTCTAAATTTTTTGTAGCAACGAACCCCTCTTGCTTGATCTCAATATTTTTGGCACTCCCTTTTAATCCTTTGTATGCCTCACATGGACTTCCGATCACATTTTGTCTAAAGAATCTTGTTGACACCCAAAAGCACAACGTAATACCCATGCATGCAAATGGGTTGAAATGCCTAAAGACTTATATATATTATAATAACTAATAGGTGGGACCTCATGATGTGAATAATGATGAAGAATGTCTCTTTTTCTCTCAGCACTCATGACTATTTTGTGAAATATCTCTACGTTTCTAAATGCTCTCTAATGTGAAATGTGATTTTGGTTGAAGTGGTAAGGTTGATCACATTTTCCTAGCAATGAATGTAAGGTAGTATGGTATTAAGGTTGCATATATAGGTGGCAAGATCGTTGTTTGAATGGGAAAGTTATGGCATAGTATATGGTTTTGTTATGGTTAATATTTGGGCCAATGTATTGTTTTGGGTGTGCTAGTACCCCACTTGGGTTGGTGGACATTTATCTTGGAAATGACGTGCAATTATTTCACGTCGCTCCAACCATACCCTGAGGCTGCCACCCCCATTTGATTCACATTGTGGTTTTGGCTTGGACTGTGGTTACTCCATGTTGCTGAGATTTTGAACAAAGAGCAAGGTTTCGGGTTGGCTTTCCTCGCATTTTCTACAGCACGTATGAGGGTTCTTTCTTTTCCATTCATTAGTGTACTCTTCTTTAGAATAGAATTAAAATGTTGGCTCTTAGAATTCGTATACAGTGTGCTTTCTTTCTAGAGATACAGTGGCGAATGTATGCTTTGTTTGTGAAAAATTGGTTGGCATGTTGTATTGCAATTTGGAATGGTTTACTGTTCCTTCTTGGTTATGGTTGTGCAAGATATAAGGTTGTTTCCCTATCATGGTTATGGCACCCCAAATGGATACTAGTTATGGGTAATTTTTGTAAAATTGTGTTATGGCATCTTTGTTGAACTCCTTCTTGAAATTTACGATGGGTTTTGACTCCATTAACGACAGTGGTAACCTTGAAGTAACTAGGTTTTGTTTCTGTTTGCTATGCCTACACAATCTTGAATGAATTTCAGCCTCTGTTATTTTTCCCATGTAAAAAATTATATTGGGCTTGTGGGTGTTGTTGCAACCATGTGTGGTTTGTGGAAACTTATGTTATAAAAGAAATGGGGAAATATTGTTTTGTTTTCCACCCAGGTGTCAACCAGGACCTCGTTCTGATTTTAAATGTTTGTTTGGTCGGATGAGCTCGATTCTCGTTCTGTGTTATAATGGCTTATAGGATCTTGTGGAACTATTGAGTCACCCCCTCAATATTGAAGGTATATAAGGTCGTTATTTTATTTGTGACCATCGTGGAAGCAACTGTGTTAAATATTGTTATGGTAATGTTGGAGGTTTTGTTCTTTTTGAACTTCAATTGTAAATTGCCTCGCCCTCTATTCTAACCTATCCTTTCTTTTCTTGGAGGTTGTAAACATATGTTGGGTTTTTGTTCTAACCGAGCAATGGATGGATCTGTTATTTTCATCATTGATTTATTTCCTACGACGGTTCGTTGGTCGATTTTATGGTTGTATGGTTGGTAAAAGAAAAGGCACCGGGGTTTCGAACCCAGCCTGTCATATAAAAAACATTGCAAGTTGATACCATCTTGTATGTTGAAGTGTTTTTTGCTTGTGTTGCACTCCATTATGCTCTTAATTTAGTCTGATTTGTGTTTACTAGGATGACTCTATTGATAGATATCATATAAAAACTATGCAAATTAAAAGGAAACAATTTTGCAGTCAAGGAAATTGGTTATGAAGATTTCCATTTCGATGCAATTGTGTTAAGCTTGTACAGTGAAAGATGACTCGATATGGTTATATTACTCACAGGTTTATGATCAACTATTGAATAATTTATAAGTTTTAATAACTATACATTAGAGGCACTTTGGGTTTTCTAGAGCTCTCTATTATGCAACAGTTTCGGATTTGATTATTTTTGTGGAAATTCAATACCCTGTGTGGTTTTTTCCTCGGCCCTACCTATTGGATGGAAGTGGTGTACTTATGATATTGGATAGTCCCTTACACTTTTTCTAATTTAATAAACATCTGTGAACAAGAAAAGAAGAAAATTTGGAATTGTGGGATGACAGTCCCGAGGCTTTTTCTGCTTTTTATTTTGGATATTATGGGACAGTTAAGTCTTGAGTTTGGATGTTTAACAGAAAATATTTTTGGAAATCATGGAAATGATAAATTGAAGAAAATAAATGTTAATTCATGAACATAACAGTAACCATCTCATTCCCGACCATTATACCACTTTTATCTCATTACAATCCCCTCACCTTCCCAGATACATTTATTTGTTTTCCCTGTTTTTCTGTTGTGAATTCCATTGAGATTAAAGGGGTTTAAAAGGGAAGGAACTGAATGATGACTGGTGTTTGTATGTTAGTATGATTTTCCTCTTCAATTGCTTGAATAGTATCTGTGGTGGTTCTCGACCATTATACCACTTTTCTCTCATTACAATCCCCTCATCTTCCCAATAATCCCTATTCAACCCATGTTCGGATAGCAATTGATTGATGATTTTTATGGATGGATTTCATGTGCTTTTGTGGTAAATGATAAGAGACAACTTTTGATTCTATTTAGGTAGAGTCAATGCATGGATTATTAAGAATTTTTCATGACATGTTTTGGACTATTTCTTCAGGATGAGATTTTTCAGTAGAGACAGTAATGGAAAAGGTAACAAAGGCAGGGGAAATTGCCAGAGGGGTCACAAAAGACCTCGGTTCTCCATACATTTTGATGTTGACCCCTAGGAATTTAACCATATTTTCCAAGATGGGTTCTTCAACTTAGTAGGCCAAGGTATCCTCCAACCCTGACTTGAAAGACCACCCTTCCAAGCACATAAAAACTTTTCTAGCATCCCAGTCCCTCCTCATGTATCAATGCGACCAAAACCGCCCTCCAACGATAGTTGGAAATAAATTGTCCACTAGCATGTTTTTTATCATCACTATTGGCCTACTTCTTATTTTCCATTACCCCCTCCACCACCAAAGAATCAAATTGCCCAAGTTGATCATGTTGTCTCACATGTGCTCATCACATGCCAGTAAAAGAATAAAAATAGATGTCCTCAATCATGTGAAGGACAAGGGAAAAGGAGTAGCCACTCACTCCAACTTAACAAATGAATCTGCCAAATTTGTGTCTTCCTGCCTTCATATTAAGGATGATTGTTCTCATGTTATCAATGTAGTTCAACCTCAAGGCTCCAACCAGCTAAAGGTTGCTACAAAAAATTCAAAAGGGGACAACAATGAGAAGAGGCCTAATGCCTCTCATAGTAAATATGGATTTCGATGATGATTAATGTTGTTTCATATGTTGAAGATAGTATTTTTACTTGGACATAGTTTTGGACAACACGTATATATTTAGGAATTCTTTTTGGGACAGTATGGATATAGTATTTTTTGGATATG
>ML798284.1:334783-346096 GCA_009831015.1 Picea engelmannii | reverse complement strand
GCTAGGCCCTATCGAACTCTCATGCCCCATAGTTGATGTGTTTCTATCGCTTGATAATTATCAGATAAAGTGTTCTTGTGTGAGGCATAAAGTTCTTTTCTCCCTTTCTTTTTCCTCTTCTATACTTAGTTGCATTTCCATGCTCGTGGGTTCCCAGGTGTCAGACTCACAAATTCTATATCCATCTATATCTTGACATCACGAGTCTGAACGACCGCCCTTTGTTTCCTTACTTGGCCAATTTTATGACCGCGGGTTCCCGGGTAGGTGTTATCAAACTCTCATGCCCCATGTTCGGAGTATACATCTTGCACCCAAAACTTGGGTGATCTACAATTCGACCACAGACTACTCGGATTCGCAAGCCTGATTCTACCTACGATGACTCTATTTGATTGCCCCACATTTCCATACTTAGTCGTTTCTTCAAAGTTTTGTGGGTTCACGGACTCCCACGTTCACAAAAGTATCAAAGCATTTTTCGCTCCCCTCCATCCCCGCCACCTTCGCCCCTTCCCAATGCACATTAATTATGCTTTTACTAGTGACAACTCACCACAAATGTTTGAAAAGATTGGCATTAATAAGTGGAAAGATCGAGGACATCTCCCATTAAAATGTATTAATGGGAGAATATTATGGAATCTAATTAGTTTCTTTCTGTCAATCTTGAATTCGCAAAAAATTGTTGGTTATTTTAGTTTTTTTAAGGCATCATCGTAGCAACAATGCAATATTGTGCTAGCCCATTGTCATCTACAAAGGTGTTGACATGATGCTCCTCTGTAGTATTGTGCATATATTACAACTTCGCGTATTTGAGAGTATGCTTGCATATGAAAATGTTGATCCACCCTTCAAATTTGAACATGCTTTGCATTTGGGCCACAAAAAATACTAATAAAATAAAATAACATGAACAATGTTTAAATAAATATGAACAAATTATCTTCTAACTTGACCCTGATTTTGTCGAGGTCCAGGTATATTACATAGCTGACAATGTTTTCCCCATAGTTAATGTTTCTGGCTGCCAGTTTCTGGATTCGCGCTATCGAACTCTCATGCCACATGTTCCGTGATATACATCTTGCACCCAAAAAACTTTCATTATCTACAATTCGACCCCGGACTCCTCGAACTTGCAAGCTTCACTCTACCTACGATGAGTCTGTCTGCGTCTGTCTGACCGTCCCGCCTTTCGCACACTTTCCTAATGCAAATTGATTATGCTTTTATTAGCTTCAAAAAGATTGGCATTAATGAGCGAAAAGTTGGACGACACCTCCCATTAAACTGCATTAAACAAAGATTTACGGGAGATATTACCATTCTCCAGTGTTCATTCCAAATAATATCACATAATTACTGCCACATGTAACAAAATAAACAAATCTTCATCAAAACATTAGCTTTTCTCACTAGCACCCCAGTCGCCTGAACTTAGCCATATTTGGGTACATCAACTAAACCTCCTTATTATCCAATAGCTCACATATATTATATAATAATATAAAGCTTTCCAATTTCCATTTCATCGTTGTCCCATGTCTCCATGTATTGGATTCATTGTTCTCCTCAGCACAATAGAATAACCATGGAATAAGAGGTCAATATTATGGCATCTGGTTTTTTTGTGTGGGGATCTTGAGCTCGGAAAAATTGTTATTTAGTTTAACATTTTGAAGGCATTGTATCCCGCCTTTCCATACTTAGTCATTTCTTCAATTCCTGTTGTCACAGATTCGCGGGTTTTTAGGCTCCCAGGTCCACAAAATTTTCGAAGCAGTTTTCACTCCCGTTAATTGTTAATTAATTATTCCTTTATTAGTGACAACTCACAAGACTCATCGAAAAGATTGGCATTAATAGGAGAAAAGGTCGAGGACATCTCCCATTAAAACGCATTGAACCAAGATTTACAGGAGATTATATTATGATGCTCCGACATTCATTTTAAATACTATGAGGAGAAAAGGAACGTTCTCATCACCTTATGGCTGCAGCTCGACAACATTTCTGTGGAGATACCCTAAATATTTTCGGGCGCGAGGACCAGAGTTTTCAGTGGTCTAGAGCTTATGATTACTACTCGTCCCCTTCTGCCTAGAAGAAAGTTATCTCGACATTTGGAATTGCAGGAGCAGGTTGTGTCCCCAATTTTTTTTACTTTAAGGAGTTGGTCACATGCTGCACCGAGAACTATATTCCGAACCAACAAATTATCCAGTTCTGCAACCATTCCCGAGTCTCCCTATCACCTCAAGTTTTTCGAAAGATGTTAAGACTTCCTGACCCAACACCTACTTTCCAGTGCGAGAATTGCAGATGGTTCTTAAAGAAGCATGATAATGAATTGGACCTCTTTCGAAAGTTCTCAGAGAACCCAACGACCGCTCCCCAGGGCATGACCAGATTACAGGTTAGTGCATTTAAAAACCCTTTCCGGCAAATTGCATGGTTTTTCACGAGAATAACGGGACAAGAAAGTGCAGCCATCATCTCTCAGATGATTTTGTATATTTTATATTTTACGGTCAAGGAACAAGCAATCTTCCATTGGGGCAAGTTGATTTCCATTGAAATCTCTTCCCAGTTATTGTAATACAAAAGGCATAAGAAATTATTTATGTCATCTTATTTAATTTCGCGGTGGCGAATTGTTGTCCATTCCTTGGACTATCTATGTGTAAGAAGGTGAACTGTGAATTTGACCCAGTAACCTTCTCGTACCAAATATTATGGAGACACGACACTTCCCAACATTTTTATGAACTCTTTAATGATTTTGTTTCAGTTTTTAAAGCACTCATATTTGGAAAGTATTTTCCCCAGTTCTTTGACCAGGTGACCAAGTTCCTGGATAGGAAGGGCACACTAAAAGAAATGGAGAACTATAATGTTATAAGGATTTTTGGGTTGAAAAAAAATCCTTGCTTCCTTCCATGTCACATATCCGGTACAATGTCTTTTGCTGGAATAACAAGGTAGTACATCTACTGGTTACATTTTTCCCATGAAAAAAGAAAAAGACAATTCATCTCTCTGCCTTGGAAAGTCGGAGATTTCATGGTCAGGAATATGAACAAGATTGACGGTTTTGTGGGCCACTTTCACAGCTTCAATTTAAAATGTGCTGAAAAAGTAAAAGGGTTCGACCCTGATGGTATTTATGTAGAACACATATTGGTTGTCGGTTTCAATAGTTCTTTCACTGACACTATCCTTAATGAAGACAAAGATAACGCCTCAAGAAGTCCTACTCTTGACATCGACAACCTCGACACAATACCTAATGCCAATGATTCGTACAAGCAGAAACGAAAAGGCCTCGGTGAAAAGAGTGCCCAATCCCCAACCGCCACACCCAAGACCACAACATCTCGGAGCAATACTCCAACGACGTACCCAAGCAAGAAAGTCACACACAATTCTTCAGGCAGAGGAGGAGACAAGAACCCTCCCTCCGACAAAATTGAAATTTCTCACAAACTTCCCGCGAGCAAAAAACAGAAAAAAATAGTCCAAGAATAGGAGGGACCTAGGGGAAAAATTGATATCCACGATCTCTCCCTTGAAGATATGGAACTAGAAATTGACATTGATAAAATGTTCCCTGATGACGACTAGCTAGAGAGCACTGCTCCGCCTAATCCTGAGATGGAAATAATTAGCACTGATACGTTGGACGAAGAAGAGTCTTTTGCATTTTAGAGCGTTGTTTTTTACAGCGAATCCAAAAAATTGGTTATTGAAAAAAGAGATGTAAAGAATAAGAAAGGGAAATATCGTTCAAAGATCAACCTACACAACATGTTCCCTTCCCAGATCTCCCAGATACATCGAGCAACTGGAGACTCTCTAGACAACTCTATTAGCAGCCTTGAAACAAAAAACGTCATGTTAAAGGAGCGAATCAAAGAATTGGAGGGAACTCTAATGCCTCTTCCATTGTTTGCTACTCCTTTGGCAATGATCGGGCCCACCACACATGCAACAATGTTAAAAGGATCAACAAGCCTTCTCAAATCAGCCTGAGGCTATGTGGAAAAGAATATAAAGAGAAGAATGGAATTAATAACAAAATCTTGGGAGATGTCAAAGAATATGGTCTCTTTTGGAAGAAGAGCGCATGCTTTTCATGAGTATCTTCAAGCATATCTCAAGAATGAGAAAGTTTTCTACCTCGATGTAGTTTTACCACTTGGTGTTAAAGTTACTGGTATGATGGAATTCAGAAGAAGACAGAAGGATATCCCTTCCCCGGATCGAAATGACCAGCTAAACGCATGCTGGAAAGAAAAGGTAAAAAACCTAAATGGTATCATTCAAGCATGTAGCCAACCCATATCTACAAGAGACAAACTATTCAAGAAGCTAACTGAGATAGATCCATTTGGCAACACCAATGAAGTCCAAGACCCAAAATTGATATTCAACTCGTTGTTTTTAACCAAGCAAGCATTTGATGATCAAGTTCATATCTATAAAAATCTGTCATTTGAAAATTTCTATGGCATTCTTGAATATGTTGAAGATGATGTGAAAAACTGGCTAGTCGGTTATTCGATTAAAAACCAAGATATTCAAAAAGCATTGCACAACCTCTCTATTGATCTAAGTGACTTGGAAAATAAATTATTCAATATAAAAATCCGGCATGAAATCAACGTGGCGCCCATGAAGAGCTACATCGAATAGTGGTTCAAAAAGGTTGTCGACTAGATTACCAATGAAGGTGAAAGGACACTTCACACAGTTCCCATAACCACCGAGGAAAGCCATAAAAGGACATCATCGAGAAAATGACAAGGCATGGGAAACCATCATAGTAAGTTGATATTGATCACATTCTTCTATCTTTGTCGATGTCTTCATCCAGTTACTCTAACAACGCTTTAACCGAGGACTGACAATTTTCTCTTTCTTCTTGCTAGGTCTTGTTGTTTTCCATCGTTGACTTTCTTCTTTCTACAAACTTCATTCTTGTACACATTTTCTTTGTAGACTGCGACAGTCCCAATCCCAGTCATTATGGCACACACATTATTATTTCACAAAATATGTATTGAACTATATATTTTCTTACAAATTCCAAGACAACTATTTTGGGAAATATTCTCAAATGTATTTTGTAACTCAGTTTATCTGAATATAAATATTTTAGGTTGTTCTATGGTGTTCTTCAATGTTTGGTGTTGTTATTTGAATTTTGTATTTCTTTTTAAAATTAACTCATTTCCCTATACATGTTGCGGTCATGTTCCTCTGTTTTATTGTGCATATATTGAAGCTTCCTATATTTCAGAATATGCTTCCATATACAAAATGTGAAGTCATATATTTTTTCTCTATTGCTTATGGGTTTGAGCAAAATTTGCGAGCCAAAAACACCCTTCAAATTGGAACATGGTTTACATTTGGACCACAAACAATCTATTAAGATACATTGATATGAATACATTTTAAATAAATATAAACAAAATCCCTTTGAACTTGAACCTGACTTTCTCGAGCTCCTGGATTAGTCATGGGTTCCCCGGTTAGCAGACTACCAGATCCTCATCTCCATCTATATCTTCACATCACGAGCCTGATTGACCAACGTCCCTTTCAACACTTAGCCAATTATCTCACCGCGGGGTCCCAACTTAGCGCTATCGAATTCTTATGCCTCGTGTTCCATGATATACATCTTGCACCCAACACTTCCGTGATACACATTTTGCACCCAACACTTTTGTGATATGCATTTTGCACCCAACACTTCTGTGATTTACATTTTGCACCCAACACTTTCGTGATTTACAATTCGACCCCGGACTCCTGGAACTCGCAAGCTTCACTATACCCGGGTTCACAAAAGTTTCAAAACATTTAACGCTCTCTTCAATACCCACCACATTCCCCCCTTCTCAATGCACATTCATTATGCTTTTACTAGCGACAACTCAACACACAGGTTCGCTTATTAGCATTGTTAAGCAAAAAACGCATTCAACAACGATTTACGGGAATCCAACCGACCCTCGGATTGGCACTATTATAAATCCTGGACCCAAAACTTTCGTCATCTACAGTTTCGCGATATACATCTTGCACCCAAAACTTCCGTGGTCTACAATTCCTCCACAAATTCAAACATGTTTTACAATTGGACCACAAATAATCTATTAAGATACATTAATATGAATACATTTTAAATAAATATAAACAAACTCTCTTTAAACTTGAACCTGACTTTCTCGACCTCCTAGATTGGTCGCGGGTTCCTGGGTTAGCTCATCTCCATCTATATTGTCACATCATTAGCCTAACCGACCGTTGTCCCTTTCAACACTTGGCCTATTATCTCATCGCGGGGTCCCGACTTAGCGCTATCGAATTCTTATGCCCCATGTTTCGTGATATACATATTGCACACAACACTTCCGTGATATACATTTTGCACCCAACACTTCTGTGATTTACAATTCGACCCTGGGCTCCTGGAACTCGTTGTTCACAAAAATTTCAAACCATTTATGACTCGCTTCAATCCCAACCACATTCGTGCCCTTCCCAATGCACATTCATTATGATTTTACTAGCGACAACTAAGCACATAGGTTCACTTATTGGCATTAATAAGAAAAAAACACATTCAACCACGATTTCTGGGAGTTTGACCGACCGTCATTTCTTTTCATACCTAGCCAATTCTATCACCATCGGTTCCCGCGTTTGCGCAATCGAACTCTCATTCCCCGTGTTCCATGATATACATCTTGCACCCTAAAATTTTGTGATCTACAATTCCATACTTAGCCAACTTTGTGGTTGCAACCTTCACTATACCTAGGTTCACAAAAAATTCAAACCATTTATCACTCTCTTCAACCCCCACCACATTCCCGTTTTTCTCAATGCACATTCATTATGCTTTTACTAGAGACAACTCAACACACAAGATCGCTTATTGGCATTAATAAGCAAAAAACGCATTCAACAACGATTTACGGAACTCCGACAGACCCCCAGGTTTGCGCTATTATAAATCTTGCACCCAAAACTTTTGTCATCTACAATTTTGCGATATACATCTTGCACCCAAAACTTTTGTGGTCTACAATTCCTCCACAAATTGGAACCTGGTTTATATTTGGACCACAAATAATCTATTAAGATACATTAATATACATACATTTTAGATAAATATAAACAAAATCTCTTTAAACTTGAACCTCACTTTCTCGAGCTCCTGGATTGGTTGCGGGTTCCCGGTATAGCCGACTGCCAGATCCTCATCTCCATCTATATCGTCACATCATGAGCCCGATCGATCGCCATCCCTTTCAATGCTTAGCCAATCATCTCACCATGGGGTCCTGACTTAGCGCTATCAAATTCTTATGCCCCCTGTTATGTGATATACATGTTGCACACAACACTTCCGTGATATACATTTTGCACCCAACACTTCTATGATTTACAATTCGACCCTGGACTCCTGAAACTCACAAGCTTCACTATACTCGGGTTCACAAAAGTTTCAAACCATTTATCACTCTCTTCAATTCCCGCCCTTCCCAATGCACATTCATTATGCTTTTACTAGCGACAACTCAGCACACAGGTTCACTCATTGGCATTGATAAGCAAAAAATGCATTCAACCGCGATTTACGAGAGCTCGAATGACCGCTATTGCTTTTCATACCTAGACAATTCTATGGTCGTCGGTTCCTGGGTTGGCACAACTGAACTCTCATTCCTCGTGATCCGTGATATACATCTTTCACCCTAAACTTTCGTGATCTACAATTCCATACTTAACAAACTTTATGGCCTCAACCTTCACTATACCCAGGTTCACAAAAATTTCAAACCATTTATCGCTCTCTTCAACCCCTGCCACATTCCCGTCCTTCCCAATGCACATTCATTATGCTTTTACTAGCGACAACTCAGCACACAGGTTCTCTTATTGGCATTAATAAGCAAGAAATGCATTCAACCACGATTGACAGGAGTCCGACCGACCGTCGTTTCTTTTCATACCTACCCAATTCTATGGTCGTAGGTTCCCGGGTTGGCATAACCGAACTTTCCTCCCCTGTGTTCCGTGATATACATCTTGCACCCAAAACTTCGATGATCTACAATTCCAAACTAAGACAACTTTATGATCGCCAATTCCCGGGTTGGCGCTATTATAAATCTTGCACCTACAACTTCTGCCATCTACAATTCTATGATTTACATCTTGCACCAAAAACTTTTGTGGTCTATAATTCCTCGAGATCAAAAGCGTCAATCTACCCAGCTTCACAAATGTTTCAAAGCATTTATCATTGCCTTCCATCCTCACTACCTTCGTGCCCTTCCCAATGCAACACACATGTTCGAAAAAAATTAGCACTAATAAGCGAAAACCTCAACGACATTTCCCATTAACACGCATTAAACCACGATTTAGGGGAGCTCGACGGACCGCCCTTCCTTTCCATACTTATCCAATTTTATGGCCTCAGGTTCCCGGCTTTGCGCCATCGAACTCTCATTCCCCGTGTTTCGTCATATACATCTTGCACCCAAAACTTCCCTGCTCTACAATTCCACCCCGCACTTGAACTCCCAAGCTTCACTCTACCTGGGTTCACAAAAAAGTTTCAAAGCATTTATCGCTCCCTTCCATCCCTGCCACCTTCGCGCCCTTCCCAATGCAAATTAATTACGCTTTGTTTAGTGATAACTCACCAAATAAGTTTGAAAGGATTGGAAATGCAGATTAATTATGCTTTGATCACTGATTAATAAGCGAATACCTTGAGAACATCTCCCATTAAAATGCATTAAACTGCGATTTAAGTCAGATTATATTATCATATAGCTTCTTCATATCTTACATTTGATATTACTTTATGGGAAAAATCCATTTCATACTAATTACTTTCTCCCTGCCATCTATTCCTTGATAGATTGTTTTTCAATAATTGTACAGTAAGATATAAGTTATATCTTAAATTACTATTCAATGTAATTTCAATATACCTTTTAATATTTACAATTTTCTTTATCATTTCATTTCTAAAATACAATTGAACATAACTTTTTAATATTTTTTAAACATCTATTCTAATTACCGTTTACTTACCATACTGTTAATTTCTGTTTTTTTAACAATATTCCTCGACTCTCCCCATTTTCCAAAAATCATCACCATGAATAATTATAAGCTGCCAACTATCATCTCCGTAACCAAATCTACTTGGCAGGGACTAAGCTGCCACACAACACTTGTTGTTGTTGTAGGGTTAGTTTGATTTCTACTTCTTTTACAATGGGTTCTAAAAATGTTGGAAGTCATTGCGAACAAGTATCATTCTTCTAAAGTAAGTAAGGATTTCTTAATCAATTCGAGGAGGAAAAGAAAATTTAAAGTCAAATAGATTCCCAACATTCAGCAAGGAAGATAAATTATCGTGTTAATTGTGGTTTACAATTGACGATCACAAGCTCAATATCAATACTCAACAACGACTTTGTACTAAACAGATTTGCAAGAAATGCTTGCTTCCCACTTCAATGTTGTCAATGATTGCTAGGTCGAAATAGAGATAATTTAATTGAGTGGATACATGGAGTGCCATAGCCCAAGCATAGGAAAGTAATCCACTTTATTAATTTACTATTAGTAAGTTGAGCAGTTATAGGGCATCCCTAATTCATCCAAACAAATATGGAATTAGTTGAGTTAATACACTATACATTAACTTTAGATAAAGAATCACTCATATAATACAAAATTTAGGCCTTAGTAAGCTCTTAGGAAGATAATACAATGCATCGATGAGATTGCCTCGGTGGATAGAATCATTGTTGTATCAAGTATTATAAGTTCAATTCAAGTAATGAAGGTCAACAAAGTTGTGACTATCCATTTTTAACTATATATTCATTGTGAGTAGTTACACAACATATCATTAGCATTCTAAGAGTTTTTATCGTCACGAACTCTATATTTATCGCTAGAAATCAAATACACTTTAATCATCAAAACATACATGAGTTCTTCGTATATTTCTCAATCAAAACATAAAAGAAATCACATAACTCAACTAAATTATTTTGCCAAGTAGTAAAAGTATATATGATTTTTCTTATGTATCTCCACATACATATTGCATTCTAATTGGTTATGACCAATCTTTCATTTACTCAACAACCCTATAGGAATTTCATACCAATATCATAATCAATCATGGAGTTTTATTCATCATCATAAAAGAATAATTTCACAACAAAGGAGGAGAAAAGAAACTTATCTTTTTCATAAACAAAGTTCCAAGGCAATTGACTAGATGTGCACCATTTTCCTCCCAACCATAGGCAAATTCTTTGTGGATGCCACTCTCATGCTAGGTTATGAGACCACCAAGGTGAAAAAGAGAAATTTAAGACTTCCTAGTCACTCTTCCCTTTACCAAAAGCTTTCAAGATCCACCAGGAGAGCCATTGTTCAATTCTATAATTAATTCTTCAAATATATTGGCTTTGGCGGCAATTCTACTACCCCATTTATCACAGGAACACACTCCCTTGTCTACTCTATATTCCCTCGAGAATATCCTTCCTTTTTGTGCTTTTCAATATGTGTACCAAGGGTCATATCACTATTTTCTTTCAAATTGAACCTTTGGCAAATGTATGCTCCTTAGACAACGGATTTTGCCTCTTGGATAGCTCCCAAGTATAACACCAATTGACGAGGATTTAAAAGGATATTACCTACTCATTCTTGGTGCCTAATATGACCTAGTAGTCTATCTTCCATATCTCCTGGTTTCTATGAGAGCTGGGTTGTTTTTTCTTTGTCAAGAGTTCTATTTTCTCTTTAAGAACTCCTTTTTCAATAGTTCCCCTCTCCTAATTCGATATTTCATGAATGAATGGGTGAATGGGGTGAAAGGGAGGAGTCTTCCCTTCACTCTTTTCTTGGTTCCTTGATGGTGGGAGTTGGTTGCTACAAAGTAGGAGGTAATCTTGAGTGTAGGAGATAATTACTTTAAATAATTAAATCATTTCACTATGCTCCTGATTTAATTAGCATAAACATTATAATGAAGTAGATAGGATAATCACATGGAAGAGGGGTATAAATAGGACATGGAAAACTCATAAGACACAGGTCATTCCCCCTTAGACCCCCTTACCTTTCCCCTTTGGTGGACTCATAGCTCTATAGGTGTCTTGCCCCCAGATAGGCCCGTAACCTTTAATTAAATTCAAAATGATCATATTTATTTGTATTTCAAAATAATATGGTGATGGA
>ML798284.1:312666-328508 GCA_009831015.1 Picea engelmannii | reverse complement strand
AAGTTGGTAATGTATTTCCATCATGGCAAGATTTTGTTTATGCACTTAGAAAGCAATTTTATCCTTTGGGTTATAAAGAGAAGGCTTTAATTGAATGGTAAAGTCTTAAACTAAAAAAGGGACAAACGGTGCAATAATATACAAATGAATTTCGTAAGATGGCATTAATGTTAAATATTCCATTACATACCCAAGAAACTCTTATGAAGTATATAGGAGGTTTGCCTGCACATATTCATAACATTGTATTTATGTTAGGACCTACTAATCTTGATGAGATTTCTATTCAAGCAACATACATTGAAGAGTGGAAAACATGAGTTGGTGTATCAGGGGAATCATCTTCAAGGAAAGAGGACAAAAGAAAGGAAAGAAAGCAAATTCAGTGACAAGAAAGGAAGAGAATCTCTCTTGCAACCATTGCAAGAAAGAAGGCCACGATGATGACCATTGTTGGCAATTGCATCCATAGAAGAGACTGAAGTGGTTCAAAGAAAGGAAAGGGAGGCAAATAGTTGCAACATCAACACGACCAACATACTTGGGATATGATTCAGGTGATGAGACTAAGATCACAACAGTTGGTTTGATAGGTAAAATTGGTGATGGATATGATTCTACAAGTAAGTTGTTTCAAATAAGGGTGATAATGAAACATACTAAGATCGATACATTGATAGATAGTGGATCTCAATCTAACTTGATTTCAGAGGAAGTGGTTGAACAATTGGGATTAAACACTAAGATGCATCATAAACCTTACTCACTTAAATGGATAAGCAACAATCATAAATTGCACATAACAAAGCAATGCACTTTAAAGTTTGCAATTTCATCAAAATTTGTGGATGAGGTAACGTGTGATGTGGTGCCACACAATGAATGTGGAATGGTCTTAGGCAACCCTTATTTGTATGATCGCAAAGCAATCTTCTACAAGGAACATAATCAATATCACTTAACTAACGAAGGCAATGAATATGGTGTACATGCTCATCACATAAAATCAAATCAATCTCTTCAAACAATGGAACAATTAAGGAAGGCGGCTTATGCCAGCAACACAC
Source organism: Picea engelmannii (assembly GCA_009831015.1). Lineage (NCBI taxonomy): Eukaryota > Viridiplantae > Streptophyta > Pinopsida > Pinales > Pinaceae > Picea > Picea engelmannii. The sequence goes on along the minus strand of ML798284.1, from coordinate 327,441 downwards.
CTATAATTGTGCCAAGTAAAGCAATTGATCTTAAGCATGAACATGATATGGTTGTAGAATGGAAGTTCAATCATACTTTGCTTCAAGATAAGCTAATTTCGTGCAAGTAAATCAAACATATTAGCTCATTTATAGTCGTATTTCTGATGTTATCGTTGGTAATGTTTTCAACATGGATGGTAGTGGCTTCAGTAAGATGTGACAGAGTACAAGTGGCTAACCATATGATGTCAGTTGTCATGGTTTTTTTGCAATTGATTATGATGAGACAGTTGCACGGGACATAGTTTAATGACAAAGAACAAGTGGGGTGGCCTATCCCGCACTTGATGACTGGGTAATACCCTTTTGGAGGACCAAAAGGTCTTAGTGGGGAGGCATGATCCAAAATGGATCCAAGAAGGCCTAAAAATGAAAGTTCTCGAAATCAAATGAAACCAACACCATTGCGTCTGTATCGTCGCGTTGATTCCAACCATATAATTATTTTTAGCAAATGGACATTGTATGTGAAAGTTATCGCGTTCTGACCGATTTCCCAAACAAGCAAAAAGTCAACATGTCGTACTATTGATATCAACAATACAACATGTGACATCAACATGGCATCATGATGATGTCAACATGACACATGGTACCAGGAGGTGACACATGTCACTCAGTTTTGGTGTTTTCGGGCTGAAATGGACCAATACATAATTGACACATTGCACTGTATGGGCATGACACATGGCAATCGTACATGACATGGCCCAATGACAGACTAATACGTGGCAGTACGGATGACATGTGGTTGTACAGATGCTAACGTGGCAGGGTGACTGGGCTGTATGGAAGCTGATGTGGCAGGGTGACTGGTTTGTACGGAAGCTGACATGACATGGTGATTGGGCTGTATGGAAGTTGACATGGTAGTTGACTAGGCAGGTGACGTTGCCGCCAACTATGCATGCTGACTATACGCTAACTGGGTGTTGATTGGGTTGTACGGTCCAATCACAGGGTGACATGTGGCCCAATCAGAGGGCACCATGTGGCACCCCAGATTTTTCCAATATTGGTTGGGTAAAAGATTTTGTTTTGCCTTTGTCGGGCTCGAACCCCCGACCTCAGCATTGCCAACGGACTACTCCACATGCGCTAGCCACCCGAGCTAGTATGTTTCTTGTTTAAACATACGAGGGCGATTTGATTTGAAGTGGTTATGGTGTGGGATTCTGGGATAAGCCTCGGTCAGTGAGGGCCAACGTAGGGCCATATGGCACCCCACCTGACCAGAGATATAAATTGGGAGCCAGTTCAGAGTTTCGGGGCACGAGAATTTAAGGACCATGCCACATGGGCCATCCCTACAACCAAGGGCCAAGAATCCATGCGCTAAGCACCTAGCGCTTGGCCATATGGCAACGTGCATATGACCAGGATCCCAGGAGAAGGAGGCTGCACCCATATTTTTCCCAATTTTGAGTTTTTAAACCATATATTAAATTTGTTTGTGATTTTCAGCCTGTTTTTAATGGATTTTAGCCATTATTGGGGGATCTCAAACCCGATTTGAGGCCAGATCTTGGGAGGAAGGTGGGAGGAGGATACCAACTCAAAATATATATAACCAGGGGTTCTCAGTAGAATTAGAGAGGTTCAAAATAGGAGAGATGCTGAAGATTTTGAAATCCAAAGCCATTTTTATGAAGGGAAGCCATTGAGGAGGGAAACTTTGCGGGCCTATTGCGGGAGCTACGCTCAACCGTTTTCAGTGTTGTCAGTTGTGTTGGATTCTTGAGGTCGAATAGAAAATAACCAAACCAGTTTGTAATCCTTTTGACACTTTTCTGATGTACTTTTGAAGCATTGAAGAGAAATAAGAAAGCCTCACCCACTAAGACAAAGGCCTAGAGACGTAGGCAATCTTGTTGAACTTCGTTAACAACTTTGTTGTTATGGTTTGTTGATCTTGGTCCTTACATTCTGATCTACATTTATTTATTATGGTTGTTTTAATATCTCATTAAGTTCTTCTTCTTTCATTAATTCATAATTGGTAAATGAACACATGCTTAAAACTCAACCAAGTCTTTAAAGATCGTTTTCAGATCATCCATACTCATCTATCCCAGCTTTAAGTCATAGAATTCCTTGACCTTGCTATCATTGTACTTATTCGAAAGACATTTCTATTGAAAGTACCTTTTAAATTGCTTCCAAGTAGTTTTCCTCTCACTAATTTTTTTCACCTATCAGAGATGGTCCCATCAAATAGATGCTTTGCCCTTTAAATTAAAGATAGTCACTTTGGCCTTCATATTTCTAGAGTAGTCACGTACTTGGAAGTATTTATAGATCCCAAGAAAGCAAGCCTCGACTTCTTGACCAGATTTCACCTCACCATCAAAGGTAATTGGTTTCACTTTTATGAATTCTCCCTACAATTAATCTTTGGAATGCCTTTTCTTCCTCATTCCATGGAAATAAAATTTTGAACTATCGCCAATTGAATATTTAGTAGCAATTATTTCTTGGTTAGATGATTCAAATGGTGTATATGTCCCATAATTGGAGATCTACACTTTGATACGTTGAGATATCTTCCTTGAATGACTCTTACCAGATTTACTTGAAACTTGCCCTTGATGTATTTTCTTTGGATTTTTGTCAAGTTCTGCAATAGGGAGACATTTAATTGATTTAGTTCCTCCTAAGATTTGACTATATTATCATTGTTTGCTTTGTAACTCTGAAGTTCTTCTCTTAAAATTCTCGTGGTTTCTGTCATGTCTAGAGGAATTCAACATTTGCCCTTACATTAGACTTGGTCTCCATTTAATTCTTTCCCTTGATATTTGTTCCAGATCCTTAAATATTTTGCATATCTTCCATGGAAACAATGGTTCAAATCCTCAAAACCGATCTTCTAAAAATCTAATTGAACACTAGTCTCTATATAAAATATATAGCTTCGTAGCTAATCGTGGAACCAAAAACATTGTCATTCATTTTCTTCTAAGCCCATACAACCCCTGGTGTTGTAACCATTAGCTTTGTTACCAATTTGTAACATGCCCATGCACTATTACATCAAAACAAGGTTAAATATTTCTTTTATACATTAAAGGAGTGAACATAAAACTTCATAATAGCTTGGTGTAACTGCCAATGCTAATATCAAGGCAAGTTGTCAAGCATTAACGATAAAATATTATCACTGCTACTAGAATGCTTATAATTTCATTCACCTTCCAAACTTGCCTCTCATAGTTCAATAAACATCAATTTCGATACATGTACTGGGCAACTTTATGTACAAGTACTTGTACATCTTCTTGATGAGTATGGGTTTATAAGCTATAATTATTAGTATAAATATGCAATTGTAATAGACAAATTTTAGATGTTCCTAAAATATATTCTACTCTAAGTGTATGGAGGATATGCTCACAAAACAAACTAATAATTCCTAGCATTTTCAGATATCATTACCATTAGATGACCTTACTTATACGTTTACATATATAATAACCAACCTTGTTTAGATCAAATACAATGTCTTTAAAGGTGTTTCATATGTCCCTCCAATAATGTATAGGTATTATACAATGTTTGTGAAATTGGTGTTCCCTCAATGATTGCATACTCGAAGTTCATCATTCATGGAGCTAGATTAGTAATCAAAGGTGCATCATAGGCAACATATCAATTTTAACAATATGTATGCCTAGATGTGTCTTCCACACCGTATTGTATACAATATCATCTCTTCAACATACACAAATGCAGGTTATGATGGTTATAGTATGCAAATGTCACTAAATTTTTTTACAATATATTTCACATGAAATATTCACAAGATAAGATCCATCCAAGCAACTTATGCAAGCAACAAACACAAAGATGGGAAAGCAATTACTAAAAATTTTAGACCACAACTAGACAACATTAAAAACAAAATTAGAATCCCAAGAATTTGATCACCTTCTACAAACATGAACTCAACTATAAATAGATTATCTTACTAGACAATCCCACACATGTTGAGACAATTCATACCCACACACTTGAATATGGTATTGCCTTTTAAGGATAAATGGTGGTAGAAACCTTTATATCATATAGAACTTACCAACTCAAATTGTAAACAAAATGGCACCATATGCCACAATGGTGGTTTGCAAAGGGGAGGATAGATTTCTATGGGTGCCCATGTTTGCTCCCGTTTGCAATGGATTTAGGATGGGGATGAGGGCTCCAAATTATTTTTCGACTTCATAAAGAGGAAGGTGATGGGTGACAAGATGCTTGGTTTGCAAAGGATGGATGGATCACTGGCAGAGGATCCTTCAAAGGTTGAAGGTATGCTTGCCTGTCACTTTCAAAATATTTTTTTACCTTGTGCATTGACAAATTAGGTAGTAGCTACTAGAATTTTTTTTTATTGAGTTGTCCCTCACGAGGTTTCTAGTGGTGATCGTATGATCTGAAAATTGATCTTTAAAGACTTCGCTAAGTTTTAAGCATGAGTTCATTTACCAATTAGGAATTAATGAAAGAAGAGAACTTAATGAGATATTATAGCAGCCATAGTAAATAAATGCAGATCAGAATGTAAGCACAAAGAACAAAAAACCATGAGAGCAAAGCTGTTAACGAAGTTTGGCAAGATTTCCTACGTCTCCGGGCCTTTGTCTCAGTGGGTGAGGCTTTCTTATTTCTCTTCAATGCTTCAATTTTACATCATAAATGTGTCAAAAGGATTACAAACTGGTTTAGTTGTGTTCTTCTTGACCTCAAGAATCCAAAACAACTCCCGACACCGAAAACGGTTGAGCGTAGCTCCCGTAATTGGCCCGCAAAGTTCCCCGCCTCAATGGTTTCCCTACATAAAAATGGCTTTGGCTTTCAAAATATTCAGCAATTATCCTATTTTGAACCTCCCTAATGCTACTAAGAACCCTTGGTTTATATAGATGTGGAGTTGGTATCAACCTACCAACTTCCTCCCAAGATATGGCCTCAAATGGGGCTCCAGATCCCCCAATAATGGGCAAAACTCCATTAAAAACAGGCTGAAATCATCAAACAATCATATTGTAAAGTCAAAAAACCCAAAATTGGAAATAATGTGGGTGCATCCCCCTTTACTCGGGCTCCTGGCCATATGGGAGGTACCATATGCCCACGGGTCAGGCGCGCCCCTGGTCTTTGGCCCCTGGTTCTGCACTAGCTCTCGTCATATGGGGCCACGTGGCTTGATGCTAAAGCTCCACGTGCCCCTCCTTGTTACACATTATTTTGGTCACCTAAGTGATCACCTGACAACATGTGTTCATGTTCCCTAAAAATATTAAAAGAGACTTTTTCCATGGGAAAAGTGATTTGTTTTCCTCTACCAAAAACCATATGAAGGAAGGTCGTCGCACCCTGCTATATGCATGGGGTGCGACAATGCCTGATCATCGCATCTTGCACTATACCTAGACTGTGACGTCGTCGCATGTTGCTATATGCATAGGGTGTGACGATGCTTAAAGCATGGGAAAAGTCAAATTTCACGAATGTTCTAGAAGGGGATCTTCTAAAAGATGAGGTGGCCTCCAATCGATTTGGACCTTACTTGCTTCTCTGATTTGGTGGGATCATCCTAATCTCCTCATCCATCTCTCTTTCACACTATATAAGAAGGTATCTCTCATGGAAAAGGCTAAGGTTGAATAGGCTAAGAATTGTATGGAGAGTTCTACTTTAGATTATGCTTGAGAGGTTTGCTTTAGTTTTTCAAGTCAGATTGTGGATCTTCTTCATTCAAGGCATTTGGAGCAAAGGTGTGTGTGTGTTGAAGCAAAGAGCCATCAAAATGGGACCTTGCAACACCAAGGCATGGGTTGTATTCTCCACTTTCTATTCACTTAATACAGTAATGCATTTTTTCCCTATATAAGCATCTTGTCTTCTATTTTATAATTCCTTGATCATATACATAGACTTCGTTATAATATATGTATCTTTGTTGCTTTCCCTTTTTGTTGGTTTGTGATTCTTTGACAGGCTTACTATTCTACAAACCCAAGGAAGGAGCTACAAAGATGACACTAGTGAGGACAAGCGTCATTTAAAAGGTATTCCTTTTGTAACTCAATAAACTAGATTATAGAATAATGAAGTTTAAGGTGAAGTGTGCATTCTGTTCTGTTTTGTTCTAGTTTTCAGTGGGATATAAGGAGATCTGTTTATGTTCGCAATTACCGATTAATCTGATAACAAAATTGGTGACTCCACTAGGGATACAACTTTCTTTTTGTTTATTGCATCTTATTTGTTTTTAGCCTGCCTTCTTTTGGTTAAATTCATTCTCTGAGTTTGTGGGTGATCCATTTGGACTCCTTGGGTTTGAAGGTTCAGTTAGTTTTTTTTTGTCTTTCTTCCATTTTATCCTTAGTTGCAAAGATCGTCGCATTGTACTATATAGATAGGCTGCGACGATCCTCTGACATCGCATTCTACTGGTGCAGATCAGTGCGACGACGTCGCACTGTGCTCTATTGGCAACTTGTGACGACCCTAGCTCGTCGCACTGTGCTCCATTGTCAGGTGCGACGATTCCTGTAGGAATTGTTGGAGAGAGCCAATTTTTCTTTTTTCACCTAGTTTTGCCTCAATTTCCTGGGACGAACTTCTAATACTAGTGTTTGATTTATTTGTGAGTTGAAGCTTGCACTTGATTGATTTTCAGTAATTGAAAGTTTTTCTTTGTAATCTTGAAAGTTTTTCTTTTGATTTTTGTCACAGGGGTATAATCTTTGGATCTTGGTCCTGAGTGCTTGTTTGAAAAAGGGTCTATGATTTGTTTAATGTTTTGGTTTGTTTTGACTTTCCAGATTGTTTATAGATTGAGAGACATTTTTGTTTTCATTTGACAAAAGGCTTTCCTATCATTTTCATTTTTGCCTACTTTATAAGTTTGATTTGGGAATTATGTTGAGAGTGTGTTAATTTTCTTGGATTACGCTTTCCTTTCTTCATTACATATCCAATTTGATTTGAGAAAGGCATAACTCAAGTCATTTATTCTTTTTAGTAATCTTTCATAAGAAAGTTATTGCATTCGCTATATTTGTTAAAGGAGAAAGTTGAAAATTTTTGTAGTTTTGATTGTTTTGGATTTTGTGCATTCAAGAATTGAGAAATTGTATTTCGTAGCTTTTGTACTTCAAAAAGAGATACCTTCTCCCTACTATAATTAGAGTTCATTGAAGTGAAAGATTGCATATTCATCTCTTCTGGCATTTTATTAGGTCAAGGTCACATACATCATCCGTTTAATTTCCATCTCCCTTTTGAGTAAACAACAACCTTTAAAATATAACGTAATTTTAAAATTTATTACCAAATTTTATTTTCTAGAAATTCTCTTCACCAACATTAGCTAGGATAGCGCTTTGGAATAGGTTGCGAGGCATACTCTCCAAAGCATCAAAACACACAACAATATCTTGTGATAGGGAGAGTTCAAATCCATTTGCTACATTTTTTCCTGGGAAGCCCTTCTAACACAAGGGTCAAACCTGAGGTCGCATTAAGACTGAAAGAGTTACTCACCCTTCTTTGTTGGTCTTGGTGTAGAGATTGCGCGTATTATTGGGGGTCACTTGACGGTATACCCACGATTATGTGTGGGAGCTTCTCGAGTTGATTTCAGGCTAGATACCCTGCCTTTGCGCGTGGATCAGATTGTCGACTGTTTCCCCAAGCATCATTGTCGTAATTGGTAACCTTAGTAGCCTATCTCTTTATGGTCTTTACATGAGGTGACTATGGAGGGACAAGTCTTCACAGTACCTGGAATCGACGTTGTCCAAATTCACTCAGGCTCCTTGGAGGGTATACACACGATTATGTGTGGGATCTTGCACCAGGGTGTCAGTCCGTTAAGCAAGTCATCAACGTAACTTTTCCACCCGCTTTATGCCAGCCCCTTCTTGTCTTGATTTTGCGACGTTGGATTTCATCACCAACTAGTGACTTTGAAATAAGAAGGTTTGTTTGCTTGGTTTGATTTCTAGATTTTATTAGTGAGTGTTGTTTGTTTCTCCAGTTGGCCATAGATTTGTTTCGTTCTTTATTTGGTACGGTCAACATTCGCCTTCGTCATTCACGCAGGATGCAAGGGATAGCTCCGAAAGATCCGGAAGGTTACCTCCCTTTGATTCGTAACTCACCAGAAGGCTCTCCTGAGGGAGCAGTCGATAACGAAGTAGCCTCTGAGATTGGAAGTTCACATTCTTTAGAGGAATTTAGAATTCGTAATTCTTTAGAAGCATTCAGACTTCCCGTAAATCTGTTATTGAGTCTTAGACAAGATCCACATTTTCTCCGGATGAACTCATCGGGAGAACTTGTTGTTGTCGAGAACATTGAAGTACCTACTGGACCTAACGCAGAGTTTGGAGTAGACGATCCACTTTTTCAAAGTGAATCTTTTAGAACACCCGTTCACACTGCCGAAATTTTTAATCCTAACTCTTCAAGACACGATATTTTTGACACATTAAGAATGACTTCTAATCAACCTATGACATCGAAAATGCCTGAAACGTTTGTTACTTATACGGTACCCTTAGATCATTTTATTGGCATACCCAGTAACGTTGTCACAGTTTCAGACCAATTGTTGGTTGGTTCTCACTCAATTCTTCCTCTCCAGATTGCCCATTCTACTATGGTCCCACAAGCTACAACTGTTTCTACTAGGAATGTGGTTATCACTCAAGCTCCTATTGGAACACCACTTCCACTTAGATCAAATCCGTCACTTCCCCCTGGGTATAACACTTTGAATACTTCCATTGCTAATCCCTCCCAGAATCCATCCGGAGGGTTTAGACTTTTTGTTCCTCCTGGGTATAATGCTACTACTGGTTTTGTTCCTACACTTGCCCAGGTTCTCTCCGGAGGGTCGTACATTCCTCCTCCACCTTCACCTAGAGGATCTAATCGTCCTGGCCCTCGTGGCTCCAATCTAGTTGGAGGCACCAGTCATTCTGTCGCTTCTAGTTTTCATAATCCTGTTGGAGGCCAACCTCAAGTTGGGGGGCAACGTCAAGTTGGAGGCCATAACCCGGTTTATGGACAAAGTATACCTGTGTTACAATCTCAACCTTGGAATCTTCCTTTCCAAGGAAATCAACAACCATCTGAGGGGAAACATCCTCATGTTAATTCTTTTGTACCCCCTAATTTTGGACAATCGTATCCAGGCTCTCTGAATCCTACCCGGGGTCAAAATATTTAGTCTAGTGTTCGTTTCCAAGGGAACATACATAATCAACCAAACCCTGTTGGCTATTTGAATCAAAACCCTCCACAACCGAATCTGTCAGGACTGTCTAATTATCTACAGACTGCTTATGGTCCTACTGGTATACCTATGGGACTACCTCCTCAAAACTACCAATTTCCTCAAGTGAACAGACAATCGACTTTTCTTGCTACTTTGTATTTATCGGAATTGTCTAGGATTTTGAATGATCTTATTTTACATTCTCCTTCTTGGCCCGTCATACTAAACAGATTACCATCTGACATTCCTAAGTTTGTCAGTCGATCAAGAGAAGACCCAAATAATCATATCATGACTTTCCATCTTTGGTGTTCGTCTAACTCATTGATGGATGACTCTATACGTTTACGAATTTTCCAATGAACTCTCACAATTACGGCAACCAAATGGTATATTGAGTTACCAAGAGGTTTATTTAATGAATTTAATACCCTAACCATGGCTTTCTTAACACATTACCAATTGCCAATTCGATACGAGACATGAACCAAAATTTTGAGTTGTTTTAAACGATCCTCTTCCACTCATATTTCTGATCATATCCATGAGTGGAGGAGGAGGAAGACACTTAATCAAAGTTCCCCTTCCTGATCAACTATTGGCTGAGTGGTTTACCAAATTACTCATTGGGTCTATAGCCCGTGAGGTTGCCATGGGTGGTGTTGTCACTGAAGAGCAGGCGACTAGTCGTGCTCAATATCTAGATCTTGTTTATTCACAAACGAGCACACTATACGACTTGATCCTTGATGCTCCTCGTCCTTCTAGGAACCCTACCCCAACACCTATAGTAGCTTCTCATGTTGATGGAGTGATTGACACCTTTCATGCTGAGACTCAGTCTACACAAGTCGGTCATACCAATCCCAAGTCTACCACTTCTAATGTACAGAATACTCCTACTCTTACTCCTCCTTCTGGTAAAACTTCTAAAGTTAATTCGATTCAATCTACTTCGACCGGTAAAAATCAAAATAAAAAGAAAGGGAAGGGTAAGAATAAGGAGGGAAAAAATAATAATCAACAATATGAGAAACCCAAAACACAACCAGCTAATGATCAAGATAAACGTAAACCTCGTTACCCTTGCCTTATTTGTGGTGATGATCATTATACGAAAGATTGTCCACAATGCGTTGAGGTTACTAAGTTCCTGCAAGGGACTGGGAAACCTTCTACACCCGTTGTCTTGTCACAACCGTTTCCTTCTCAGCAACAGGACGAATTGGTCATGCATGACCAATCCTCTCCCTCTACCTCATATTATGTGCTTATGTGCACTGGTGACTCCAAGAAGAACGAAGTTGCAATCGCAACTCGAGCCAAAGATTATTCTCCATTGAAAGATAAAGTTGATGATTTACCACCTTCGTTGGTTCAACCTCCTCCTCCAACTTCACCTCCAAATGGTCCTCTTCATCTCGAATGACCAGGTCTCAATACAGTTCTTCGCCCTCCTCCCAAGGGCGTTGTTAGAAAGTCTTCATTCAATCCTCACGCACGTGCTACCCAAAACTACAGTATTGTAGGAGACCTTGCGCAAGCACCCTCTGTGATGTCGGCTCTCGAAGTCCTTCAAATTTTTCCTACTCAACGAAAGACGTTGTTAAAGGCTATTGGTGGAATTGATCCTACGGATACTAATTTAATAATCTTAGACTTGGAAGATTATATTCCAAGGCTTCCTCCTCAATTAGCATTTCAGATCTAAGTTGTTGTGGAAAACAAAAATATCCGTCGAACCGTTATTGATGAAGGAGCCTTGACTTGCGTTATGTACGTTACTTGTTGGAAAGCTATTGGCTCTCCTACCATTACCGAGTCACACAATACTCTTAAAGCTTTTAATGGTATGGGGTTTAAACCTTATGATGTTCTTCCTTCGTTGTCTATTACGTTAGAAGGTAAGGCGGTCAATGTCAAGGTTGAGGTCTTTCATGCACCTCTTGACTATAACCTTCTATTTGGTCGTAGCTGGATAGATTCCATGCGTGCAGTTGTGTCTACCCTTTTCCGTGTGTTACATTTCCCGCACCAAGGAAAGGTCGTTACTGTCGACCAACTGGCCTTCTTTAATTCTGATTCACGTACTAGCAACGTACCTTTTATCTCAAAAACACCTCCCGGTTATGAGAATGTCGGTGTGGGTCTTTTAAAAGATTCAACCTTGATGGGTACTTTTTCTATTCAACCACCCGATATTCCTCCTCCTTTTTTCGCCTCAATTAACATGATCTCAACCTCTGTTCGTGAAACCCCCGAGTCCTATGACCCGTCGATAGTACCTAAATCTGATGACTATCTTCGTTATGACGACATAATGCCTTTAAGTCCGGTAGAATTAGCTTATCAAGCTATTCAATCGACAACTCCCTCTCCTCCTTCTCTCTGCGATACATCTCCTGATCCGTTCCACGTGATCTTTCCTACTGATGAGATGATCATGTTGGTTATGTCTATGGAAGATACTCCATGGGACGATGGGCATCATCGTTCTATTCTCTTCCTAGAATGAGAAACCATAGAGAGTTACCAACGGATTTCGACTCCGTCTACCGTTGTTGTTATTCCTTATGTTCCTGAGTCAATACACGATGTTTTGTATGAGGGGAACTTGAGTAACATTACACCTACCATTCCTCTTGACATATTGATTAAACCCGAGGTCGTGGAAAATGTTCATATCGGTGCCTCATGTTCTACTGCTCAGGTCCTCACTTATAAAGCCCTTTTTCAAGAATTTTGTAACGTTTTTGCTTGGAGTTATGAAGAAATGCTAGGTATTGATCCTAATATTATTGTGCATGAGATTAAGACCTACCTGAACGCTAAACTCGTTCGACGGAGACTTCGCCCAGTACATCCACGTAAAGTTGTTGCTATAAAACTTGAAGTTGTGAAATTTCTTAAGGCTGGCTTTGTCTATCCTATGGCTTTGACCCATTGGCTATCCAATCTTGTTCCGGTAAACAAGAAACAAGGAACGATCCGTGTTTGTGTAGATTATAGGGATATAAATAAAGCTTGTCCCAACGACAATTATCCAACCCCTTTCGTTGATCAGATCGTTGACGACTGTGCCGGGAATGAAATCTTCTCCTTGATGGACGGTTTCTCTGGCTATAATCAAATCAATATTTTACCCGCGGGTCAACATAACACTGCTTTTATTTTCCCTTGGGGAACCTTCGCCTACCGAAAACTACCTTTTGGTCTAAAAAATGTTGGTGCGACTTTTCAGCGTGCTATGTATTATGCTTTTCATGACATTAATCACATTGTACAACCCTATCTAAATGATCTACCAACGCATTCCATGCGTCATCAAGATCACCCGACACATTTAAGAGCCATTTTCCTACATTGTCGTTATTATTGCATACGTTTTAATCCTCACAAATGTGTTTTTTGTGTGGAATCCAAACGACTTTTTGGTTTTATCGTGTCTATATATGGGATTTGGGTAGACCCCTTGAAGGTCGAGGCTATTCTTAATCTACCTCCTCCTTCCATGCTACGCCAAATCCAAAGTTTGCAAGGGAAGACAAACTTTTTGCGTCGATTCATTCCCAATTATGTTGAATTAATGAAAGGATTTACTCGACTTCTCAATAAAGGTTACAATTTTGTATGGGACAATACTGCAAACAAAGCTTTTGAGGCTTTGAAGCTCGCTTTAACCCGTACACCACTACTATTTCCGCCTGACTATAGCTGAGATTATTTCTTATACTTAGCTGCTTCAGACTCTTCCATTGCTATGGTTTTGGTCCAAGAGGATGATTCAAACGATGAGCATGTTATATACTATTTGAGTCAGAGTCTCGCGACTACCGAAACCAAATATTTACATGTGGAGAAACTGGCCTTGGCAGTTGTTCAAGTTGTTCAATGATTTCGTCACTACATCCTATTACGTAGAACCACAATCATTTCCGATTACAACACCATGCAACATATCCTTACTCAACAATTGCTGGGGGAAAAGTACTCCAAATGGATAATTATTCTCCAGGAGTTTGACTTGGAGTTTGAGCGCGCCAAGTCAAAGAAGTCTCTGGTTTTTGCCGAATTGATATGTGACCTTCCCTCTACTGAGACATAAACTGTTGTAGAGGATTCCTTACCTGACGAATCCCTCTTTTTGATCAGTTATGAAGACATATGGTATAGAGATATTATAATCTATCTCCAGACCCAAAATTTTCGGCCTGATCTTTCTAGTACAGATCGTCATCATATACGGTATCAAGCCCTTCAATACATCATCCTTTGTGACACCCTTTACCGTCGTGGTATTGATTTCATATTTCGACGATGTCTCGCCTACGATGAAGCTGAGAAATCTTTGAATGACTGTCACTCCGGAGCATGTGGAGGTCATATGTCTGGGTATACCACTACCCAAAAGATCTTACGAGCTAGTTATTTATGGCCTTCGTTGTTTAAGGATTGCATTATTGTTGTCCAGAAATGCCACGCTTGTCAAACCTACAACAATAAGATCTGTTCTCACCCTATAGTTTCCATTGGTCCATTTGCTAAATGGGGCATTGACTTCATGACATGTAACCCTCACTCGTCAGGGGGGCATGGATACATCATGTTAGTTGTAGATTATTTCACTAAATGGGCTGAGGTGATGCCTACATTTGATAATACCGAGGAAAACTACAACGTTGTTCATATTCAATCATATCATTACTAGATTTGGTGTTCCTCAAGCCATCATTACTGATCATGGTAGTCATTTTCGTAATTTCATGATGTCTGAACTTACTGAGAAGTTGGGTCTTCCCCATGAAAACTCAACCCCCTATTATCCGTAGGCCAATGGCCAAGTTGAAGCAATCAACAAAGTTCTCACTACTATGCTTCGACGGATGGTAGGAATTCATAAGTCAAATTGGCACACGATGTTGTTCTCAACATTATGGGCCTATCGAACATTCGTTAAGTCTGCCACGAAATCCACACCTTTCCAGTTAGTATATGGTATCGAAGCAATTTTGCCTATTGAATGTGAAATACCATCTTTGAAACTAGTCGTCGAACTCCTCCCTAACACCTATGTTGAAGAGGAACATCTTTTGTATTTAATGCAATAAGATGAAACATGTCGTGATGTCGCATTAGTTATTGAAACTCAGAAAAAGTGTGTTAAAGCTCAATATGACAAGCATGTCAAACCACATATTTTTTCTGAAGGTGATCTCGTTCTTCTTTACGAGCAAGATCGTGATTTGCCAGGGGCCGATAAATTTGAGCCTATGTGGTGAGGTCCTTATATTGTGAAATGAGTGTTGGAGAAAGGGGCTTATGAGCTGGTAGATTATGATGGAAGTCCTTTGAGTGAACCCATAAATGGGCTTTACTTGAAGAGGTACTATGCTTAAATCATTTTTTCATGAGTGTCATGTATTTTTAGTGTATCATACTCTTGT
>ML798284.1:279383-307358 GCA_009831015.1 Picea engelmannii | reverse complement strand
AGATGATGTGTCCTGAGTAATGGATCTACTTCTAATAAAAGTCATAATTGTTGAATCTGTATGCAATTGATGTCCTCTCAGTATTTGCAAAACCATTATGATATGGTCTGCATGTTCTTCTTCAAATTTTGAATAGGTAATTATATCATCAATAAAAATAGGTACAAACTTGTCGAGATACTTATTAAAGACACTATTCACAAGGCACATGAATGTGGCTAGTGCATTAGTAATTCCAAATGGTGCCACCAAAAACATGTAATGACCATACATTGTCCTAAAAGTTATCTCATCTACATCTTCATCTTTGATTGTGATCTAGTGATATCTTGAACTCGAGTCAATTTTTTAGAACACCCTTGCCCTTCTTATTTGATCAAACAAGTCATCATTATGAGGCAATGGGTACTTTTTCTTCACTACAACCTTGTTCAATTGTCTATAGCCTATGCACAATCTGAGTGTCCCATCCTTCTTCTCCACAAACAACATTGGTACTCCCCAAAGAGACGCACATGGATTGGTGTATGCTTTCTCTAACAACTAATGTACTTGCAGTTTTAGCTCCATGGGTTCATAAGTACTCATTATGTAAGGAATTCCGGATATAGGTGAAACTCCCAACATAAGATCAATGGAGAAGTCAATATTTCTCGTAGGAGGTAAACCAAGTATCTCATCTCGAAATGCATCCTTGAATTCTTGTAGTAATGGATAGTCTTCCAACTTTGGTCCCTTTTTTTTTATTGATTCCATCACACGCATTGCATACAACTAACACCCCTTTCTAAAACTTTTCTTCACATGTAAAGCTCTAATTTGTTTTATGAAAATGACTTTTGAAATACCTTTTACTATTCTTGGATTTCCATCCTCATCTATACAATCAAAGGTTTTATTATAACAATCAAATTTTACCTTATGTGCTTCCAATTAGTCCATACCAATCAAGACATCATGCGACCCAAGTGACGAGATGTTCAAATTAGCCCATGTGGAAAATCCATTCATTTCCATTGGACATGTCTTCACCAACTCACTCACTTTTGTCTTAATTCATGTTGCCAATTGAATTAACCATGATTTCTCATGCCTACATTTTTTAAGAACACATAAGTCAACAACTTTAGGTGCAATATAGTTGTAAGTAGACCATGGATCAATCGTAATAGAAACAAATTGCTTAGCAATCTTACCTTAGACTTCCGCCACTAATGCTTGGGGGTCTGCTTATCGATCCTCTAAGAAAGCATGAATTCCAGGAATGGTCCTTGCTATATCATTGTCTATTGTAGCCTCTTCAATATGGTGAATATTTATGGTCTTCTCCTATCTATGAGGACAATTCCTAAGTAGATGATCTCCTCCACAACCCCAACATTTAAAAGGTTCTCTTGGCCTCTTCCCCACTGATTCAATTGGGTTATTTCCACTGTATGTTAGGTAGCTTTGTTGGAAACTCCTTGGCTAATTTCTATATTTTTGAGGTTTGAATCCTTTCTTTCTTTGTTCAAATTTGTGTTTCTTCTTTTCCTTCCATGCCTCATTGATCTCCAGTTTATTCTTGTATTCTTGTAACAATATTTAGCCTTTATGATTGCCTTATTAAGATTTGCAAGCTTATTAAATTCAATCCTATCATTGTAATACTGATGCAACCCACTTAAAAAGCATTGATTTTTAACCTTCTCATCCCTAATATACTTGACATATCATAACAACTCTAAGAACTTGTTCACATACTCATTCATTGATCCAAAATGGATCCAGGAAGGCCTAAATATCAAATTTATCGGAATGAGATGAAACCAGTGCCATTGCGTCTGTCTCATCGCGTTGATTCCGACCATATAATTTTTTTCACAAATGGACACCATATGCGAAAGTTATTGCATTTTGATCGATTTCCCAAATAGGCAAAAAATCAAACTGGTCAAAGTCAACATGTCGTATTGCTGATGTCAGCAATACGATAGGTGACGTCAACATGACACGTGACAACACTAGGAGGTGACACGTGTCACTCAGTTTTGGCGTTTTCAGGCTGAGTTGGACCAGTATGGAATTGACACTTGGTAGTCCGTACATGACGTGGCTCAATGACAGGATGACACGTGGCAGTACGAACGACATGTGGTTGTATGGATGCTGATGTGGCAGGGTGAATGGGTTGTACGAAAGCTAATGTGGCAGGGTGACTGGGTTGTATGAAAGATGACGTGGCAGGGTGACTGGGTTGTACGAAAGCTGACGTGGCCACTAACTGTGCATGTTGACTGGGTCGTACGACCCAATCACAGGGTGACACGTGGCCCAATCATAAGGTGCCACATGGCACCCTATATTTTTCCAATATTGGCTGGGTAATTTTTTTTTTTCGCCTTCGTCGGGCTCGAACCCCCAACCTCGGCATCTCCGATGGACTACTCCACATGTGCTAGCCACCCAGGCTAGTATGTTTCTTGTTTAAACATACAGGGGTGATTTGATTTGAAGTGGTTATGGCACGACATTTTGTGCTAAGCCCCAGTCGATGGGGGATAGTGCAGGGCCATATGGAACCCCACGCAAGCATAGCTACAAATTGGAAGCCAGTCTGTAGTTTGGGCGTGCGAGAATTTAAGGACCATGCCACATGGGCCATCCCTACGACCAAGGGCCAAGAATCCAGGCGCTAAGCACCTAGCGCTTGACAATATGGAAATGCGCATATGACCAAGAGCCCGGGAGAAGGCGGTTGCACCTATATTTTGCCCAATTTTGGGTTTTTAAACCATATATATATATATTTTTGTGATTTTCAACTAGTTTTTAATGGATTTTAGCCATTATTGGGGGATCTAGAGCTCGATTTGAGGCCATATCTTGGGAGGAAGTTAGGAGGAGGATACCAACTCAAAATATATATAAAACAAGGGTTCTTAGAAGAATTAGAGAGGTTTAGAACAAGATAAATGCTGGAGATTTTGATAGCCAAAGCCATTTTTATGGAGGGAAGCCATTGAGGAGGGAAACTTTGTAGGCCAATTCCGAGAGCTACGCTCAACCTTTTTCAGTGCCGTCAGTTGGGTTGGATTCTTGAGGTCAAGAAGAACACAACCAGACTAGTTTGTAATCCTTTTGACACTTTTCTGATGTACTATTGAAGCATTGCAGATAAATAAGAAAGCCTCACTCACTGGGACAAAGGCCCAGAGACGTAGGCAATCTTGTCGAACTCCGTTAACAACTTTGTTGTTATCATTTTCTGATCTTGGTGCTTACATTATGGCCTGCATTTCTTTATTATGGCTGCTTTAATATCTCAATAAGTTCTTCTTCTTTCATTAATTCCTAATTAGTAAATGAACAGATGCTTAAAACTCAACCAAGTCTTTTAAAGATCATTTTCAGATCAAGTGGTATCAGAGCAGGTTGATGATTGGTTTTTGAGTTTGCATGATTACCGGGGAAAATTTGAGTCGTGGTGAAGGCAATCTTGTAGAAGGGGATCTTGAGATTGGATCGAGAAAGAGGATTACTCAAAGTGAGGAGATGGCATCAGAAGAAGGCATGTCTCAGAATGAGATAGAGTTGCAAAAGACTTTATTCGCCATGTCTGAGATGGTAAAGGTGTTATATGAGGATTACTTGGAACGGGAGAGGAATTTCCAAGGGGAATATTCCAAACAAGACAAAAGTGAAGAAGGAGAGGATCCTTCTAAACCTCCTCCTTCACTTCCTTCTTCTCCATCAGCTCCTTCGTCTTCAAATACAAGTTCCAAATCCACCACAAGAAAACATTCCTATAAACATAAACATGATATGCCTTTACTTAAGTTTGATGTGAAATTTGAATTGCCCATGTATGATGGTGAAGTCAATGCCGAGAGACTTGATAACTGATTCAGACAGATGGAAGTTTATTGCAGTGTGCAACAAATCAAAGATGAGGCAACACAAATCAAGTTGGCATCACTTCGTCTTGCAGGCACAACACTCATCTGGTGGCATAGTAAGTTGCAAAATGGCATGCAACAAGTTGGTAATGTATTTCCATCATGGCAAGATTTTGTTTATGCACTTAGAAAGCAATTTTATCCTTTGGGTTATAAAGAGAAGGCTTTAATTGAATGGTAAAGTCTTAAACTAAAAAAGGGACAAACGGTGCAATAATATACAGATGAATTTTGTAAGATGGCATTAATGTTAAATATTCCATTACATACCCAAGAAACTCTTATGAAGTATATAGGAGGTTTCCCTGCACATATTCATAACATTGTATTTATGTTAGGACCTACTAATCTTGATGAGGTTTCTATTCAAGCAACATACACTGAAGAGTGGAAAACAAGAGTTGGTGTATCAGGGGAATCGTCTTCAAGGAAAGAGGACAAAATAAAGGAAAGAAAGCAAATTCAGTGACAAGAAAGGAAGAGAATCTCTCTTGCAACCATTGCAAGAAAGAAGGCCATGATGATGACCATTGTTGGCAATTGCATCCATAGAAGAGACTGAAGTGGTTCAAAGAAAGGAAAGGGAGGCGAATAGTTGCAACATCAACACGACCAACATACTTGGGATATGATTCAGGTGATGATACTAAGATCACAACAATTGGTTTGACAGGTAAAATTGGTGATGGATATGATTCTACAAGTAAGTTGTTTCAAATAAGGGTGATAATGAAACATACTAAGATTGATACATTGATAGATAGTGGATCTCAATCTAACTTGATTTCAGAGGAAGTGGTTGAACAATTGGGATTTAACACTAAGATGCATCATAAACCTTACTCACTTAAATGGATAAGCAACAATCATAAATTGCACACAACAAAGCAATGCACTTTAAAGTTTGCAATTTCATCAAAATTTGTGGATGAGGTAACGTGTGATGTGGTGCCACTCAATGAATGTGGAATGGTCTTAGGCAACCCTTATTTGTATGATCGCAAAGCAATCTTCTACAAGGAACATAATCAATATCACTTAACTAACGAAGGCAATGAATATGTTGTACATGCTCATCACATAAAATCAAATCAATCTCTTCAAACAATGGAACAATTAAGGAAGGCGACTTATGCAAGCAACACACCTATAATTGTGCCAAGTAAAGCAATTGATCTTAAGCATGAACATGATATGGTTGTAGAATAGAAGTTCAATCATACTTTGCTTCAAGATAAACTAATTTTGTGCAAGTAAATCAAACATATTAGCTCATTTGCAATCGTATTTTTGATGTTATCGTTGGTAATGTTTTCAACATGGATGGTAGTGGCTTCAGTAAGATGTGACAGAGTATAAGTGGCTAACCATATGATGTCAGTTGTCATGTTTTTTTTGCAATTGATTATGATGAGACAGTTGCACGGGACATAGTTTAATGACAAAGAACAAGTGGGGTGGCCTATCCCGCACTTGATGACTGGTTAATACCCTTTTGGAGGACCAAAAGGTCTTAGTGGGGAGGCATGATCCAAAATGGATCCAAGAAGGCCTAAAAATGAAAGTTCTCGGAATCAGATGAAACCAACACCATTGCGTCTGTATCGTCGCGTTGATTCCGGCCATATAATTTTTTTCGCAAATGGACACTGTATGTGAAAGTTATCACGTTCTAATCGATTTCCCAAACAAGCAAAAAGTCAAACTAGTCAAAGTCAACATGTCGTACTACTGACGTCAGCAATACAACATGTGACATCAACATGGCATCATGATGATGTCAACATGACACATGGTACCAGGAGGTGACACATGTCACTCAGTTTTGGTGTTTTCGGGCTAAATTGGACCAATACGGAATTGACACGTTGCACTGTACGAGCATGACACATGGCAGTCGTACAAGACATGGCCCAATGACAGACTGATATGTGGCAGTACAGACGACATGTGGTTGTACGGATGCTAACGTGGCAGGGTGACTAGGCTGTATGGAAGTTGACGTGGCAGGGTGACTCGTTTGTATGGAAGCTGACATGACATGGTGATTGGGTTGTATGGAAGATGACGTGGTAGTTGACTAGGCAAGTGACGTTGCCGCCAATTATGCATGTTGACTATATGCTAACTAGGTGTTGACTGGGTCGTACGGTCCAATCACAGGGTGACATGTGGCCCAATCAGAGGGTGCCATGTGGCACCCCATATTTTTCCAATATTGGTTGGGTAAAAGATTTTTTTTCGCCTTTGTCGGGCTCGAACCCCCGACCTCGGCATTGCTAATGGACTACTCCACATGCGCTAGCCACCCGGGCTAGTATGTTTCTTATTTAAACATACGAGGGCGATTTGATTTGAAGTGGTTATGGTGTGGGATTCTGGGCTAAGCCTTGGTCAGTGAGGGCCAGCGTAGGGCCATATGGCACCCCACGTGACCAGAGATATAAATTGGGAGCCAGTTTAGAGTTTCGATGCACGAGAATTTAAGGACCATGCCACATGGGTCATTCCTACAACCAAGGGCCAAGAATCCATGCGCTAAGCACCTAGCGCTTGGCCATATGGCAGCGCGCATATGACCAGGATCCCGAGAGAAAGGGGTTGCACCCATATTTTTCCCAATTTTGAGTTTTTAAACCATATATTAAATTTGTTTGTGATTTTCAGCGTGTTTTTAATGGATTTTAGCCATTATTGAGGGATCTCAAGCCCGATTTGAGGCCAGATCTTGGGAGGAAGGTGGGAGAAGGATACCAACTCAAAATATATATATCCAGGGGTTCTTAGCAACATTAGAGAGGTTCAAAATAGGAGAGATGCTAAAGATTTTGAAATCCAAAGTCATTTTTATGCAGGGAAGCCATTGAGGAGGGAAACTTTGCGGGCCAATTTCGGGAGCTACGCTCAACCGTTTTCAGTGCCGTCAGTTGTGTTGGATTCTTGAGGTCAAATAGAACACAACCAGACCAGTTTGTAATCCTTTTGACACTTTTCTGATGTACTTTTGAAGCATTGAAGAGAAATAAGAAAGCCTCACCCACTAAGACAAAGGCCTAGAGACGTAGGCAATCTTGTCGAACTTCGTTAACAACTTTGTTGTTATGGTTTGTTGATATTGGTCCTTACATTCTGATCTGCATTTATTTATTATGGTTGTTTTAATATCTCATTAAGTTCTTCTTCTTTCATTAATTCCTAATTGGTAAATGAACACATGCTTAAAACTCAACCAAGTCTTTAAAGATCGTTTTCGGATCATCCATAGTCATCTATCCCAGCTTTAAGTCATGGAATTCCTTGACCTTGCTATCATTGTACTTATTTGAAAGACATTTCTATTGAAAGTACCTTTTAAATTGCTTCCAAGTAATTTTCCTCTCACTATTTTTTTTCACCTATCAGAGATGGTCCCATCAAATAGATGCCTTACCCTTTAAATTAAAGATAGTCACTTTGGCCTTCATATTTCTAGAGTAGTCACGTACTTGGAAGTATTTATAGATCCCAAGAAAGCAAGCCTCGACTTCTTGACCAGATTTCACCTCACCATCAAAGGTAATTGGTTTCACTTTTATGAATTCTCCCTACAATTAATCTTTGGAATGCCTTTTCTTCCTCATTCCATGGAAATAAAATTTTGAACTATCGCCAATTGAATATTTAGTAGCAATTATTTCTTGGTTAGATGATTCAAATGGTGTATATGTCCCATAATTGGAGATCTACACTTTGATACGTTGAGATATCTTCCTTGAATGACTCTTACCAGATTTACTTGAAACTTGCCCTTGATGTATTTTCTTTGGATTTTTGTCAAGTTCTGCAATAGGGAGACATTTAATTGATTTAGTTCCTCCTAAGATTTGACTATATTATCATTGTTTGCTTTGTAACTCTGAAGTTCTTCTCTTAAAATTCTCGTGGTTTCTGTCATGTCTAGAGGAATTCAACATTTGCCCTTACATTAGACTT
Organism: Picea engelmannii; assembly: GCA_009831015.1. Lineage (NCBI taxonomy): Eukaryota > Viridiplantae > Streptophyta > Pinopsida > Pinales > Pinaceae > Picea > Picea engelmannii. Next base: position 299,448 of record ML798284.1, on the reverse strand, counting down.
GGTCTCCATTTAATTCTTTCCCTTGATATTTGTTCCAGATCCTTAAATATTTTGCATATCTTCCATGGAAACAATGGTTCAAATCCTCAAAACCGATCTTCTAAAAATCTAATTGAACACTAGTCTCTATATAAAATATATAGCTTCGTAGCTAATCGTGGAACCAAAAACATTGTCATTCATTTTCTTCTAAGCCCATACAACCCCTGGTGTTGTAACCATTAGCTTTGTTACCAATTTGTAACATGCCCATGCACTATTACATCAAAACAAGGTTAAATATTTCTTTTATACATTAAAGGAGTGAACATAAAACTTCATAATAGCTTGGTGTAACTGCCAATGCTAATATCAAGGCAAGTTGTCAAGCATTAACGATAAAATATTATCACTGCTACTAGAATGCTTATAATTTCATTCACCTTCCAAACTTGCCTCTCATAGTTCAATAAACATCAATTTCGATACATGTACTGGGCAACTTTATGTACAAGTACTTGTACATCTTCTTGATGAGTATGGGTTTATAAGCTATAATTATTAGTATAAATATGCAATTGTAATAGACAAATTTTAGATGTTCCTAAAATATATTCTACTCTAAGTGTATGGAGGATATGCTCACAAAACAAACTAATAATTCCTAGCATTTTCAGATATCATTACCATTAGATGACCTTACTTATACGTTTACATATATAATAACCAACCTTGTTTAGATCAAATACAATGTCTTTAAAGGTGTTTCATATGTCCCTCCAATAATGTATAGGTATTATACAATGTTTGTGAAATTGGTGTTCCCTCAATGATTGCATACTCGAAGTTCATCATTCATGGAGCTAGATTAGTAATCAAAGGTGCATCATAGGCAACATATCAATTTTAACAATATGTATGCCTAGATGTGTCTTCCACACCGTATTGTATACAATATCATCTCTTCAACATACACAAATGCAGGTTATGATGGTTATAGTATGCAAATGTCACTAAATTTTTTTACAATATATTTCACATGAAATATTCACAAGATAAGATCCATCCAAGCAACTTATGCAAGCAACAAACACAAAGATGGGAAAGCAATTACTAAAAATTTTAGACCACAACTAGACAACATTAAAAACAAAATTAGAATCCCAAGAATTTGATCACCTTCTACAAACATGAACTCAACTATAAATAGATTATCTTACTAGACAATCCCACACATGTTGAGACAATTCATACCCACACACTTGAATATGGTATTGCCTTTTAAGGATAAATGGTGGTAGAAACCTTTATATCATATAGAACTTACCAACTCAAATTGTAAACAAAATGGCACCATATGCCACAATGGTGGTTTGCAAAGGGGAGGATAGATTTCTATGGGTGCCCATGTTTGCTCCCGTTTGCAATGGATTTAGGATGGGGATGAGGGCTCCAAATTATTTTTCGACTTCATAAAGAGGAAGGTGATGGGTGACAAGATGCTTGGTTTGCAAAGGATGGATGGATCACTGGCAGAGGATCCTTCAAAGGTTGAAGGTATGCTTGCCTGTCACTTTCAAAATATTTTTTTACCTTGTGCATTGACAAATTAGGTAGTAGCTACTAGAATTTTTTTTTATTGAGTTGTCCCTCACGAGGTTTCTAGTGGTGATCGTATGATCTGAAAATTGATCTTTAAAGACTTCGCTAAGTTTTAAGCATGAGTTCATTTACCAATTAGGAATTAATGAAAGAAGAGAACTTAATGAGATATTATAGCAGCCATAGTAAATAAATGCAGATCAGAATGTAAGCACAAAGAACAAAAAACCATGAGAGCAAAGCTGTTAACGAAGTTTGGCAAGATTTCCTACGTCTCCGGGCCTTTGTCTCAGTGGGTGAGGCTTTCTTATTTCTCTTCAATGCTTCAATTTTACATCATAAATGTGTCAAAAGGATTACAAACTGGTTTAGTTGTGTTCTTCTTGACCTCAAGAATCCAAAACAACTCCCGACACCGAAAACGGTTGAGCGTAGCTCCCGTAATTGGCCCGCAAAGTTCCCCGCCTCAATGGTTTCCCTACATAAAAATGGCTTTGGCTTTCAAAATATTCAGCAATTATCCTATTTTGAACCTCCCTAATGCTACTAAGAACCCTTGGTTTATATAGATGTGGAGTTGGTATCAACCTACCAACTTCCTCCCAAGATATGGCCTCAAATGGGGCTCCAGATCCCCCAATAATGGGCAAAACTCCATTAAAAACAGGCTGAAATCATCAAACAATCATATTGTAAAGTCAAAAAACCCAAAATTGGAAATAATGTGGGTGCATCCCCCTTTACTCGGGCTCCTGGCCATATGGGAGGTACCATATGCCCACGGGTCAGGCGCGCCCCTGGTCTTTGGCCCCTGGTTCTGCACTAGCTCTCGTCATATGGGGCCACGTGGCTTGATGCTAAAGCTCCACGTGCCCCTCCTTGTTACACATTATTTTGGTCACCTAAGTGATCACCTGACAACATGTGTTCATGTTCCCTAAAAATATTAAAAGAGACTTTTTCCATGGGAAAAGTGATTTGTTTTCCTCTACCAAAAACCATATGAAGGAAGGTCGTCGCACCCTGCTATATGCATGGGGTGCGACAATGCCTGATCATCGCATCTTGCACTATACCTAGACTGTGACGTCGTCGCATGTTGCTATATGCATAGGGTGTGACGATGCTTAAAGCATGGGAAAAGTCAAATTTCACGAATGTTCTAGAAGGGGATCTTCTAAAAGATGAGGTGGCCTCCAATCGATTTGGACCTTACTTGCTTCTCTGATTTGGTGGGATCATCCTAATCTCCTCATCCATCTCTCTTTCACACTATATAAGAAGGTATCTCTCATGGAAAAGGCTAAGGTTGAATAGGCTAAGAATTGTATGGAGAGTTCTACTTTAGATTATGCTTGAGAGGTTTGCTTTAGTTTTTCAAGTCAGATTGTGGATCTTCTTCATTCAAGGCATTTGGAGCAAAGGTGTGTGTGTGTTGAAGCAAAGAGCCATCAAAATGGGACCTTGCAACACCAAGGCATGGGTTGTATTCTCCACTTTCTATTCACTTAATACAGTAATGCAATTTTTCCCTATATAAGCATCTTGTCTTCTATTTTATAATTCCTTGATCATATACATAGACTTCGTTAGAATATATGTATCTTTGTTGTTTTCCCTCTTTGTTGGTTTGTGATTCTTTGACAAGCTAACTATTTTGCAAACCCAAGGAAGGAGCTACAAAGATGACACTAGCGAGGACAAGCGTCGTTTAAAAGGTATTCCTTTTGTAACTCATTAAACTAGATTATAGAATAATGAAGTTTAAGGCGAAGTGTGTATTCTGTTATGTTTTGTTCTAGTTTTTAGTGGGATATAGGGAGATCTGTTTATGTTCGCAATTACCGATTAATCCGATAACAAAATTGGCGACTCCACTAGGGATACGACTTTCTTTTGGTTTCTTGCATCTTATTTGTTTTTAGCCTGCCTTCTTTTGGTTAAATTCATTCTCTGAGTTTGTGGGTGATCCATCTGGACTCCTTGGGTCTGAAGGTTCAGTTAGTTTTTTTTGTCTTTCTTCCATTTTATCCTTAGTTGCAAAGATCGTCGCACTGTACTATATAGATAGGCTGCGACGATCCTCTGACATCGCATTCTACTGGTGCAGACCAGTGCGACGATGTCACACTGTGCTCTATTGGCAGCCTGTGACGACCCTAGCTCGTCGCACTATGCTCCATTGTCACGTGCAACGATTCCTGTAGGAATTGTTGGAGAGAGCCAATTTTTCTTTTTTCACCCAGTTTTGCCTCAATTTCCTGGGACGAACTTCTAATACTAGTGTTTGATTGATTTATGAGTTGAAGCTTGCACTTGATTGATTTTCAGTAATTGAAAGTTTTTCTTTGTAATCTTGAAAGTTTTGCTTTTGATTTTTGTCACAGGGGTATAATCTTTGGATCTTGGTCCTGAGTGCTTGTTTGACAAAGGGTCTATGATTTGTTTAATGTTTTGGTTTGTTTTCACTTTCCAGATTGTTTATAGATTGAGAGACATTTTTGTTTTCATTTGACAAAAGGCTTTCCTATCATTTTCATTTTTGCCTACTTTATAAGTTTGATTTGGGAATTATGTTGAGAGTGTGTTAATTTTCTTGGATTATGCTTTCCTTTATTCATTACATCTCTGATTTGATTTGAGAAAGGCATAACTCAAGTCATTTATTCTTTTTAGTAATCTTTCATAAGAAAGTTATTGCATTCACAATATTTGTTAAAGGAGAAAGTTGAAATTTTTTGTAGTTTTGATTGTTTTGGATTTTGTTCATTCAAGAATTGAGAAATTGTATTTCGTAGCTTTTGTACTTCAAAAAGAGATACCTTCTCCCTACTATAATTAGAGTTCATCGAAGTGAAAGATTGCATATTCAACTCTTCTTGCATTTTATTAGGTCAAGGTCACATACATCATCCGTTTAATTTCCATCTCCCTTTTGAGTGAACAACAACCTTTAAAATATAGTGTAATTTTAAAATTTATTACCAACTTTTATTTTCTAGAAATTCTCTTCACCAGCATTAGCTAGGATAACACTTTGGAATAGGTTGCAAAGCACACTCTCCAAAGCATCAAAACACACAACAATATCTTGTGATAGGGAGAGTTCAAGTCCATTTGCTACATTTTGTCCTGGGAAGCCCTTCTAACACAAGGGTCAAACCTGAGGTCGCATTAAGACTGAAAGAGTTACTCACCCTTCTTTGTTGGTCTTGGTGTAGAGATTACGCGTATTATTGGGGGTCACTTGACGGTATACCCACGATTATGTGTGGGATCTTCTCGAGTTGATTTCAGGCTAGATACCCTGCCTTTGCGCGTGGATCAGATTGTCGACTGTTTCCCCAAGCATCATTGTCGTAATTGGTAACCTTAGTAGCCTATCTCTTTAAGGTCTTTACACAAGGTGACTGTGGAGGGGAAAGTCTTCACGGTACCTGGAATCGACGTTGTCCAAACTCACTCAGGCTCCTTGGAGGGTATACACATGATTATGTGTGGTATCTTGCACTAGGGTGTCAGTCCGTTAAGTAGGTCATCAACGTAACTTTTCCACCCGCTTTATGCCAGCCCCTTCTTGTCTTGATTTCACGACGTTGGATTTCATCACCAACTAGTGACTTCGAAATAAGAAGGTTTGTTTGCTTGCTTTGATTTCTAGATTTTATTAGTGAGTGTTGTTTGTTTCTCTAGTTGGCCATAGATTTGTTTCGTTCTTTATTTGGTACGGTCAACATCTGCCTTCATTGTTCACGTAGGATGCAAGGGCTAGCTCCAAAAGATCCGGAAGGTTACCTCCCTTTGATTCGTAACTCACCAGAAGGCTCTCCCAAGGGAGCAGTCAATAACGAAGTAGCCTCTGAGATTGGAATTTCGCATTCTTTAGAGGAATTTAGAATTCGTAATCCTTTAGAAGCATTCAGACTTCCCGTAAATCTGTTATTGAGTCTTAGACAAGATCCAATTTGCTCCGGATGAACTCATCGGGAGAAGTTGTTGTTGTCGAGAACATTAAAGTACCTACTGGACCTAACGCAGAGTTTGGAGTAGACGATCCACTTTTTCAAAGTGAATCTTTTAGAACACCGGTTCACACTGCCGGAATTTTTAATCCTAACTCTTCGAGACACGATATTTTTGACACATTAAGAATGAGTTCTAATCAACCTATGACATCGCAAATGCCTGAAACGTTTGTTACTTATACGGTACCCTTAGATCATTTTATTGGCACAACCAGTAATGTTGTCACAGTTTCAGACCAATTGTTGGTTGGTTCTCACTCAATTCTTCCTCTCCAGATTGCCCATTCTACTATGGTCCCACAAGCTACGACTGTTTCTACTAGGAATGTGGTTATCACTCAAGCTCCTATTGGAACACCACTTCCACTTAGATCAAATCCATCACTTCCCCCTGGGTATAACACTTTGAATACTTCCATTGCTAATCCCACCCAGAATCCATCCGGAGGGTTTAGACTTTGTGTTCCTCCTGGGTATAATGCTACTACTGGTTTTGTTCCTACACCTGCCCAGGTTCTCTCCGGAGGGTCTTACATTCCTCCTCCACCTTCACCTGGAGGATCTAATCGTCCTGGCCCTAGTGGCTCCAATCTAGTTGGAGGCACCAGTCATTCCGTCGCTTCTGGTTTTCATAATCTTGTTGGAGGCCAACCTCAAGTTGGGGGGAAACGTCAAGTTGGAGGCCATAACCCGGTTTATGGACAAAGTATACACGTGTTACAATCTCAACCTTGGAATCTTCCTTTCCAAGGAAATCAACAACCATCTAAGGGGAAACATCCTCATGTTAATTCTTTTGTACCCCCTAATTTCGGACAATCGTATCCAGGCTCTCTGAATACTACCTGGGGTCAAAATATTTAGTCTAGTGTTCGTTTCCAAGGGAACATACATAATCAACCAAACCCTGTTGGCTATTTGAATCAAAACCCTCCACAACCGAATCTGTCAGGACGGTCTAATTATCTACAGACTGCTTATGGTCCTACTGGTATACCTATGGGACTACCTCCTCAAAACTACCAATTTCCTCAAGTGAACAGACAATCGACTTTTCTTGCTACTTTGTATTTACCGTAATTGTCTAGGATTTTGAATGATCCTATTTTACATTCTCCTTCTTGGCCCATCATACCAGCCAGATTACCATTTGACATTCCTAAGTTTGACAGTCGATCAAGAGAAGACCCAAATAATCACATCATGACTTTCCATCTTTGGTGTTCGTCTAACTCATTGATGGATGACTATACGTTTACGACTTTTCCAACGAACTCTCACAGTTACGACAACCAAATGGTATATTAAGTTACCCAGAGGTTTATTTAATGAATTTAATACCCTAACCATGGCTTTCTTAACACATTACCAATTTCCAATTCGATATGAGACATGAACCGAAATTTTGAGTTCTTTTAAACGATCCTCTTCCACTCATATTTATGATCATATCCATGAGTGGAGGAGGAGAAGACGCTTAATAAAAGTTCCCCTTTCTGATCAACTATTGGCTGAGTGGTTTACCAAATTACTCATTGGGCCTATAGCTCATGATGTTGCCATGGGTGGTGTTGTCACTGAAGAGCAGGCAACTAGTCGTGCTCAATATCTAGATCTCGTTTATTCACAAACAAGCACACTATACGACTTGATCCCTTATGATCCTCGTCCTTCTACGAATCCTACCCCAACACCTATAGTAGCTTCTCATGTTGTTGATGGAGTGATTGACACCTTTCATGCTGAGACTCAGTCTACACAAGTCGGTCATACCAATCCCAAGTCTACCACTTCTAATGTACAAAATACTCCTACTCTTACTCCTTCCGGTAAAACTTTTGAAGTTAATTCGATTCAATCTACATCGACCGGTAAAAATCAAAATAAAAAGAAAGGGAAGGGTAAGAATAAGGAGGGAAAAAATAATAATCAACAATCTGAGAAACCCAAAACACAACCAGCTGATGATAAAGATAAATGTAAACCTCGTTACCCTTGCCTTATTTGTGGTGATGATCATTATATGAAAGATTGTCCACAATGCGTTGAGGTTACTAAGTTCCTGCAAGGGACCGGGAAACCTTCTACACCCGTTGTCTTTTCACAACCGTTTCTTTCTCAGCAACAGGACGAATTGGTCATTCATGACCAACCCTCTTCCTCTACCTCATATTATGTGCTTATGTGTACTGGTGACTCCAAGAAGAATGAAGTTGCAATCACAACTCGAGCCAAAGATTATTCTCCATTGAAAGAGAAAGTTGATGATTTACCACCTTCGTTGGTTCAACCTCCTCCTCCAACTTCACCTCCAAACGATCCTCTTCATCTCGAATGACCGGGTCTCGATACAGTTCTTCGCCCTCCTCCCAAGGGCGTTGTTCGAAAGTCTTCATTCAATCCTCATGCATGTGCTGCCCAAAACTACAGTATTGTAGAAGACCTTGCGCAAGCACCCTCTGCGATGTCGGCTCTCAAAGTCCTTCAAATTTGTCCTACTCAACGAAAGACACTGTTAAAGGCTATTGGTGGAATTGATCCTACAGATACTAATTTAATAATCTTTGACTTGGAAGATTATATTCCAAGGCTTCCTCCTCCAAGACATATTATGTGCTTATGTGTACTGGTGACTCCAAGAAGAATGAAGTTGCAATCACAACTCGAGCCAAAGATTATTCTCCATTAAAAGAGAAAGTTGATGATTTACCACCTTCGTTGGTTCAACCTCCTCCTCCAACTTCACCTCCAAACGATCCTCTTCATCTCGAATGACCGGGTCTCGATACAATTCTTCGTCCTCCTCCCAAGGGCGTTGTTCGAAAGTCTTCATTCAATCCTCATGCATGTGCTTCCGAAAACTACAGTATTGTAGAATACCTTGCGCAAGCACCCTCTGCGATGTCGGCTCTCAAAGTCCTTCAAATTTGTCCTACTCAACGAAAGACACTGTTAAAGGCTATTGGTGGAATTGATCCTACAGATACTAATTTAATAATCTTTGACTTGGAAGATTATATTCCAAGGCTTCCTCCTCAATTAGCATTTCAGATCTAAGTTGTTGTGGAAAACAAAAATATCTATCGAACCGTTATTGATGAAGGAGCCTTGACTTGCGTTATGTCCATTACTTGTTGGAAAGCTATTGGCTCTCCTGCCATTACCGAGTCACACAATACTCTTAAAGATTTTAATGGTATGGGGTTTAAACCTTACGATGTTCTTCCTTCGTTGTCTATTACATTAGAAGGTAAGGCGGTCAATGTCGAGGTTGAGGTCTTTCATGCACCTCTTGACTATAACCTTCTATTTGGTCGTAGCAGGATAGATTCCATGCATGCAGTTGTGTCTACCCTTTTTCGTGTGTTACGTTTCCCGCACCAAGGAAAGGTTGTTATTGTCAACCAACTGGCCTTCTTTAATTCTGATTCACGTACTAGCAACGTACCTTTTATCTCGAAAACACCTCCCGGATATGAGAATGTCGGTGTGGGTCTTTTAAAAGATTCAACCTTGATGGGTACTTTTCCTATTCAACCACCCGATATTCCTCCTCCTTTTTTCGCCTCAATTAACATGATCTCAACCTCTGTTCTTGAAACCCCCGAGTCCTATGACCCGTGGATAGTACCTAAATCTGATGACTATCTTCGTTAAGACAACATAATGCCTTTAAGTCCGGTAGAACTAGCTTATCAAGTTATTCAATCGACAACTCCCTCTCCTCCTTCTCTCTGCAATACATCTCCTGATCCGTTCCATGTGATCTTTCCTACTGATGAGATGATCATGTTGGTTATGTCTATGGAAGATACTCCATGGGACGATGCACATCATCGTTCTATTCTCTTCCTAGAATACGAAACCATAGAGAGTTACCAACGGATTTCGACTATGTCTACCATTGTTGTTATTCCTTATGTTCCTGAGTCAATACACGATGTTTTGTATGAGGGGAACATGAATAACATTACACCTACCATTCCTCTTGACATATCGATTAAACCCGGGGTCGTGGAAAATGTTCATATCGGTGCCTCATGTTCTACTGCTGAGGTCCGCACTTATAAAGCCCTTTTTCAAGAATTTTGTAATGTTTTTGCTTGTAGTTATGAAGAAGTGCCAGGTATTGATCCTGATATTGTTGTGCATGAGATTAAGACCTACCCGAATGCTAAACTCGTTCGACAAAGACTTCGCCCAGTACATCCACGTAAAGTTGTTGCTATCAAACTTGAAGTTGAGAAATTTCTTAAGGTTGACTTTGTCTATCGTGTGGCTTTGACCCATTGGGTATCTAATCTTGTTCCGGTAAACAAGAAGCAAGGAATGATCCACATTTGTGTAGATTATAGGGATATAAATAAAGCTTGTCCCAACGACAATTATCCAACCCCTTTTGTTGATCAGATCGTTGACGACTGTGCCGGGAATGAAATCTTCTCCTTAATGGACGGTTTCTCTGGCTATAATCAAATCAATATTTTACCCGCGGGTCAACATAACACTGCTTTTATTTTCCCTTGGGGAACCTTCGTCTACCGGAAACTACCTTTTGGTCTAAAAAATGCAGGTGCGACTTTTCAGCGCGCTATGTATTATGCTTTTCATGACATTAATCACATTGTACAACCCTATCTAGACTATCTACTGGCGCATTCCATGCGTCGTCAAGATCATTCGACACATTTAAGGGCCATTTTCCTACACTGTCATTATTATTGCATACGTTTTAATCCTCACAAATGTGTTTTTTGTGTGGAATCCGGACGACTTTTTGGTTTTATCGTGTCTATACATGGGACTCAGGTAGACCCCTTGAAGGTTGAGGCTATTCTTAATCTACCTCCTCCTTCCATGTTATGCCAAATCCAAAGTTTGCAAGGGAAGACAAACTTTTTGCATCGATTCATTCCCAATTACGCTGAATTAACGAAAGGATTTACTCGGCTTCTCAATAAAGGTTACAATTTTTTATGGGACAATACTGCAAATAAAGCTTTTGAGGCTTTGAAGCTCACTTTAACCCATACAACACTACTATTTCCGCCTGACTATAGCCGAGATTATTTCTTATACTTAGTTGCTTCATACTCTACCATTGCTATGGTTTTGGTCCAAGAGGATGATTCACACGATGAGCATGTTATATACTATTTGAGTCAGAGTCTCGCGACTACCGAAACCAAATATTTACATGTGGAGAAACTGGCCTTGGCAGCTGTTCAAGTTGTTCAATGATTTCGTCACTACATCCTATTATGCAGAACCACAATCATTTCCTATTGCAACCCCATGCAACATATCCTTACTCAACAATTGTTGGGGGAAAAGTACTCCAAATGGATAATTATTCTCCAGGAGTTTGACTTGGAGTTTGAGCGCACCAAGTCAAAGAAGTCTCTGGTTTTTGCCGAATTGATATGTGACCTTCCCTCTACTGAGACATAAACTGTTGCAGAGGATTCCTTACCTGATGAATCCCTCTTTTTGATCAGTTCTGAAGACATATGGTATAGAGATATTATAATCTATCTCCAGACCCAAACTTTTCTGCCTGATCTTTCTAGTACAGATCGTCGTCGTATACGGTATCAAGCCCGTCAATACATCATCCTTTGTGACACCCTTTACCGTCGTGGTATTGATTTCATATTTCGACGATGTCTCGCCTACGATGAAGCTGAGAAATCTTTGAATGACTATCACTGTGGAGCATGTGGAGGTCATATGTCTGGGTATGCCACTGCCCAAAAGATCTTACGAGCTGGTTATTTATGGCCTTTGTTGTTTAAGGATTACATTATTATTTTCCAGAAATGCCACGCTTGTCAAACCTACAACAATAAGATCTGATCTCACCCTGTAGCTTCCATTGGTCCATTCGCTAAATGGGGCATTGACTTCATGACATGTAACCCTCACTCGTCAGGGGGGCATGGATACATAATTGTAGTTGTGGATTATTTCACTAAATGGGCCGAGGCGATGCCTACATTTGATAATACCGGGAAAACTACAGCGTTGTTCATATTCAATCATATCATTACTAGATTTTGTGTCCCTCAAGCCATCGTTACTGATCACGGTAGTCATTTTCATAATTTCATGATGTCTGAACTTACTGAGAAGTTGGGTCTTCCCCATGAAAACTCAACGCCCTATTATCCGTAGGCCAATGGCCAAGTTGAAGCAATCAACAAAGTTCTCACTACTATGCTTCGACGGATGGTAGGAATTCATAAGTCAAATTGGCACATGATGTTGTTCTCAACATTATGGGCCTATCGGACATTCGTTAAGTCTGCCACGAGATTCACACCTTTCCAGTTAGTATATGGTATTGAAGCAATTTTGCCTATTGAATGTGAAATACCATCTTTGAAACTAGTCGTCGAACTCCTCCCTAACACCTATGCTGAAGAGGAACATCTTTTGTATTTAATGCAATTAGATGAAACCCGTCGTGATGTCGCCTTAGTTATTGAAACTCAGAAAAAGTGTGTTAAAGCTCAATATGACAAGCATGTCAAACCACATATTTTTTCAGAAGGTGATCTCGTTCTTCTTTACGAGCAAGATCGTGATTTGCCAGGGGCCGATAAATTCGAGCCTATGTGGCGAGGTCCTTATATTGTGAAATGTTTGTTGGAGAAAGGGGCTTATGAGCTGGTAGATTATGATGGAAGTCCTTTGAGTGAACCCATAAATGGGCTTTACTTGAAGAGGTACTATGCTTAAATCATTTTTTCATGAGTGTCATGTATTTTTAGTGTATCATACTCTTGTGTGATTTTTCGTTTTTTGTTCCACCTTACAACTGCTTACCTTGCATTGTGTTTGGTTTCCATATGTCGGTGTCTTCGCTACCCTATATTGGCTTCGTTGATGGCGCTAGTCACAGTACTCAAAACTTAGCGTCTGCTTCTTGGGCAATCTATGCACCTACGGATGAATTAATCAGTCTACATGGTCTTTGCCTTGGTCATGCAACTAACAATATCATGAATACAGTGCAGTTATCGAATTATTGACTGATGTTGTTTCACTTGGAATCCATCATCTTGTTGTACAACTCGATTCACAATTAGTAGTACTGCAATTGAGTAATGCTTATTCTATTCGAAGTCCTACTTTGTTAAGGGTATATTTATGAATTCGCCTCTTGGAACGTAATTTTGATTACATTGAATATCAACACATTCCTAGATGTCTAGATACATTAACAGATGCATTGGCTAATTATGTGTTAGACAGACATTTGAGACATTTATAAAATCCAATCACACTTTGTACATAAAAAAGTAAGCCGGTAGGAGCCTCATATTAATAACAATAAAAGTTTACAAAAAGTGTTTTGTCCAAAGACCAAAATATCAAAAATGTGAAGCACATGGATTTATATACAACAAAGTATCAAGGATGCTGTTCACTATAACACGCGACTGCCCATGCTACTCTACGGAGCAGTCGACTGATGGATGTAGATACACCCACTGTGTGGCATTGGTAATGCCTAGGAATATCATCTATAGTGGCATCATGGACATTCATGGTGAGTCCCTCCAAGTTTTGTTCTATGATCTCGAAATCGGTAGCAGCTACCCCTGCTACGACACCTCTCTCCCCTCGCCTCTTGATAGGGGATGATCCTGGCGAACGGTAAGGTCCCACATATGCATTATTGATGAGAGCATTTGATTAAGTCAGCAGATAAATAACACACAAAAAAAATTATATCATTAAAAATAACAAAACATTACATAAACAAATTTTCCTTCTTACCTATGTCCTCCGACTGGGAACCTTCGGGAAGAGCTAGGTCCGGATCTCCATGGAAATCTAACCTGACATATGCATAATCATCAACCATGAGAATCTGAATCCTCGACCATTGGAAGAAGACATCATCATATCTGACGATGCGACCACCTCCATGTCGGTCCATGAGATCTACCCACCTATTCATCCTTGGATCATGTGGAGCGGATATACCCCACTCCACTTGCAAGTGTAGGACAAGGACCCTCTCCAAGAAGAAGGATACCAAGATAGACCCATATCCAAATTGTTTTAACCCACCACTTCTGCAATTGGTAAGTTGTTTCTTCATGCTTTTTAGGACCCCTTCGCACCAATTGAAGACCCGAGGCTCCATACACTCCAATGCATATTGAAATTGGATCTGCAAAACCATGTGGGGATCTGCACTCCTTGACATGCGAGTAATATTATAGAGGATAGTCCACAAAGGAAAATCTCGGACATCCCTGATAACTACCTCACCGCTATGTTTCTTGGTTCCCGACACACAATGTTGATTGATGTAGTAGTTCAAAGGCTCACCTCCGCCCCTGCTACCTGTAAGTGTCACCCATGAACCATGACGAGATAGTCCTGTCAGGAAATAGATATCCCCGATATCTATAGTGAGTGTGTGGGTGCCCACGTGAAATTCCTGCTTGTTCACATCCCACATGTGAACCAAGTACTCCAGTAGTCTTAGTTGGGCCCTCATGCCCTGAATCTTGAAGAATTTTAGTAACCCACATTGTCAGAGGGCCATAACTGTTCCCAGGTCATTCCCGATGAAGTAATATTCTTCTGCGTGCTCTCGTTCGCTCCATTTCAATATCTTGACCAAGGAAGACCTGCCAAGGAACCATAAAAAGAGATTGGAAACATAATTTTGTTTCCTGGGGTTTTTTTCTTGTTGGGTTCACCTTTTTAAATTTTGGGTTGAAGACGTCGCAGGCCTGCGCATTTTCATAGTACGGTGTCATTGCACTGTAGATTTAGGGTCACCTGCGACGATCCTAGATCGTTGCAGTTCTCGATATAGGGCACTTTCGACGACCTCAACGCACGGGTACCCTTTAAAAATTTACTCAAAAACACATTTTAACCAATGAAACTCAATTTAGAATCCATGAAAAGATGAAGGAGAATGAGATTACCTCTTTAGCGGAGAGGATTCATGAAATGATCTGTCATGCACTCCACAATCAATAGTTGAAAATCGAGGTGAAAAAGGGCTTTGGAGCAATATTTGGGTGAAGTTACAAATGAAATAGTGAAATGTGGTTTTTTACCTGTTTTATTAACTTTTATTACTTTTCATTTGTATATTATATTATTTTTATGCTTTATCCAAAGCCCTAAAGTCCTAACAACTTTACAAGTGGTTGATTTTGGCAAATTGAAAAAGTCTAGAAGTGAGACGTTGGAACAAGGGTTTGTTTTTTGGTTTGTTTTTATATATTTGTTGCATGTACAAATCCTTTCAGGGTTTTTCAGGAAAAACTCTGAGCAAGTCTTAATTCTTTCTCACGCTCGTGAAACCATGAGAATGTAATCGAGTAGTCTTTTATGGTTTTTTCGAACTCGTAATGGTGACACAAAAAATGAAACCTATGGAGTATCCTTTAAGCTCTTTTCACGCTTGTAAAAGTATTTGAAGAAAACATCTGACGAGCGGTAGGTTATCACTTTTTCGGTCTCGTCAGATTAGCTTACGAAAAAGGCCCTGATGGAGTTCTCTTTAAGTGTTTTTCAGACTCTCTAAAATTGAAAAACCCCTGAGTTTTCTTTCCTTTGACTCATTAAATAAGCATCAAAAGACCCATATGGGATCAAACCACTCCTTCTTAGGGTTCGTTAAACATACTCCAAGGGACTCGTCCGAAGGATGAGCTTACATCAACAAGCACATGCTATCCTCCTCAAGCTTGCGTAAAAATAATGAGGTACTCGCCAAAAATGGTGGGGGGAAATTGGGAAAGAAATGTGTCTCTGTATTTGTGTTAATGGCAGTAATAGTTTCTCTTGAACATGACACCCCCCTTCATCATTATATCCGGGTTGGGAAATCCATTTGTCTCTCGTTTGACCATCCACAAATCCATATGTTGGGTCCTCATTGAGTCAATGCTGCCAAGACCATTGTCGTGTCGTTCATATGTTCAAGAGAATTCCAACCTAAATGAACCTTCTATCGAGTTAGGCATCTGCAGTTATAAATTTTCTATCATGTCGGCCTTCCCTGTGTCAGTTCTGAATCACTTCATACTTTGATCTACTTCAAATCTGTTACATATTTCATGTCATTGATGGGGGATACATCAAGGCCTTCCTGTGACGAGTTTTTTTCTGTCGACTTCAACACATTATTCGGGAACGAGACTTAGAAATCATTCAGTACCTTAGAGCCTGCATGCCTCAATGGCAGGTTTCTTCGCTTTCAATAGTGGGTTCACATCATTGATCCCTGATTGGAAGATTCCATCGAGTGTTTGACTTCAACTCATTTATTCACATTTGTTGGATTGTACTGGGGTACCTTAGTAGTCATTGACATCAATGGTGATTTCCCTCGCACTTGTTAATGATTTTCATCAATGACAGGTAATCAAGTGGTTTCTACCATGTTCGACTTCATCACCTGTAATCACATGGATAGATTCATACTCAGAGACGATGGAAATGAAGACCTTAGGTCTTATCACTTTGGCCCAGGTTGCGACAGAGTATTCATGATTTGTATTGACACATAGATCCACTTTGTATGTCTCGTGGCTATGTCCGAATTTGAGTTCTTTTAGAGCATAGATCCATAGTGTATTCTTGGTGGCTATGTTGAATCATGATGACATGGATCCACAATGTATGTTTAGTGGCCATGACTCACTTGACACTAATGATTAGAGTCACTTGTATTCTGAGCATGGGAATGCCTAGCTCAAAAATGGTATGATAATATGCAGATGCTTGTTTGTTTCAGGTTCCTGATCGATACGCTCCTTGTTTTCAACACACACATTCTACAAAGTATTTCAGCTGTCACGAGTTCCAACTTCATACTTTGGGGGGCATTCTGTTACACATTATTTTGGTCACCTCAGTGATAACCTGACAACATGTGTTCATGTTCCCTAAAAACATTAAAAGAGACTTTCTCCATGGGAAAAGTGATTTGTTTTCCTCTTCAAAAAACCATATGAAGGAAGGTCGTCACACCCTGCTATATGCATGGGGTGCGATGATGCCTGATCGTCGCATCTTGCACTATACCTGGACTGCAACGTCATCGCATGCTGCTATATGCATAGGGTGCGACGATGCTTAAAGCATGGGAAAGGTTAAATTTCACGAATGTTCCAGAAGGGGATCTTCTAGAAGATGAGGTGGCCTCCGATCGGTTTGGATCTTACTCGCTTCTTTGATTTGGTGGGATCATCATAATCTCCTCATCCATCTCTCTTTCACACTATATAAGGAGGGATCTCTCATGGAAAAGGCTAAGGTTGAATAGGCTAAGAATTGCCTGGAGAGTTCTACTTCAGATTATGCTTGAGAGCTTTGCTTTAGGTTTTCTAGTCAGATTACAGATCTTCTTCATTCAAGGCATTTGGAGGAAAGGTGTGTATGTTGAAGCAAAGAGCCTTCGTAAGTGGACCTTGCAACATCAAGGCATGGGTTGTATTCTCCACTTTCTATTCACTTAATATAGTAATGCATTTCTTCTCTATATAAGCATCTTGTCTTCTATTGTATAATTCATTGATCATATACATAGACTTCATTAGAATACATGTATCTTTTTTGTTTTCCATCTTTCTTGGTTTGTGATTCTTAGTCAGGCTTACTATTATGCAAACCTAAGGAAGGAGCTACAAAGATGACACTAGCGAGGACAAGCGTCGTTTAAAAGGTATGCCTCTTGTAACTCATTAAACCAGATTATAGGATAATGAAGTTTAAGGTGAAGTGTGCATTATGTTTTGTTTTGTTCTAGTTTCCAGTGGGATCTAGGGAGATCTGTTTATGTTCGCATTTACCGATTAATCCGATAACACTCCTGTTGGCTAGCTCCTAGTTTCGTGGACTGGTATGCGACCAGGGCCTAGTTGGATGGGATAGCCCCCCGCTGTCTGGGCTTTACCCCCAAAATCCCGCTAAAACACAACTCGAATACACATTTCGTCGTTGGTTTGAACAAGTAGCATACTAGCCCGGTTGGCTAGCCCATTAGGTGAGTCCGTTGGCGCGATTTGAGGTCAGTGGTTCGAAACTTGCGGAGCACAACAAACTTCTTTCCTTAGCCAACACTGGCAAAATCCAGGGTGCCACGTGGTGCCCTCTGATTGGGACATGTGTCTCCCTGTGATTCATCCGTATGACATAGTCAACATCCAATCAATGCATAGTCAGCTACCATGTCACCATTGTACAACCACATCACCTATCCAGTCATCTACCACATCATCGTCATACAACCACGTTACCTATCCAATCAACTTCCATGTCAACATCCATACTGCCCAATCACCCTGCCACGTCAGCATTCATACTGCCTAGTCACCCTACCACATCAACATTCGTACAATCCAGTCACCTTGCCACGTCAACATCTGTACAACCCAGTCACCCTACCACGTCAACATCTGTACAACCCAGTTAGTCTACCACGTCAACATCCGTACAACCACTTATCGTTCATACTGCCATGTGTCATCCTGTCATTGGGCCACATCATGTACGACTTGCCACGTGTCATCTGTACATTACCACGTGTCAATTATGTACTAGTCCAAATCAGTCCGAAAATGCCAAAATCAAGTGACATGTGTCATCTCCTGTCGATGCCACATCAGCATGATGATGTCATGTTGACGTTACATGTCGTGCTGCTGACATCAACAGTATGACCAGTTGACTTTGACCAGTTTGACTTTTTGCATGTTTGGGAAATCGGTCAGAACGCGATATCTTTCGCATACACCGTCCATTTGCGAAAAAAAATTATATGGCCAAAATCAGTGTGACGAGCCGGATGCAATGGCGCTAGTTTCGTCCGATTTTGAAAACTTTGATTTTTAGGCCTTCCTAAATCCATTTTGGATCATGCCTCCCCACTAAGAAATTTTGGTCCTCCAAAAGGGTATTAACCAATCATCAAGTGCGGGATAGGCCACCCCACTTGTTCTTTGTCTTTGAACTTTGTCCTATGCACTTGTCTCATCAAGATCAATTGCAAAACGACCATGACAACTGAGAGCATATTGTTAGCCATTTGTACTCTTTCACACCTTACTGAAGCCACTACCATTCATGTTGAAAATATTAGCAACGATAACATCAAAAATATCACTGCGAGTGAGCTAATATGTTTGAAGTGCTTGCACGACATAAGCTTATCTTAAAGCAAAGTATGATTGAACTTCCATTCTACAACCATCTCATGTTCATGCTTAAGATCAATTGCTTTATTTGGCACAATTATAGGTGTGTTGCTTGCATACGCTGTCTTCCTTAATTGTTCCATTGTTTGAAGAGATTGATTTGTTTTTAAGTGATGAGCATGTACAACATATTCATTGGCTTCTTTAGTTAACTGATATTGATTTTGTTCCCTGTAGAAGATTGCTTTGCGATCATACAAATAAGGGTTGTCTAAGACCATTCCACATTCATTGAGTGGCACCACATCACACGTTACCTCATCCACAAACTTTGATGAAATTGCAAACTTTAAAGTGCATTGCTTTGTTATGTGCAATTTATGATTGTTGCTTATCCACTTAAGTGAGTAAGGTTTACGATCCATCTTAGTGTTTAATCCCAATTGTTTAACCACTTCCTCTGAAATCAAGTTAGATTGAGATCCTTTATCTATCAATGTATCAATCTTAGTATGTTTCATTATCACCCTTATGTGAAACAATTTGCATCTAGAATCATATCCATCACCAATTTTACCTGTCAAGCAAATTGTTGTGATCTTTGTCTCATCACCTGAATCATATCCCAAGTCTATTGGTCGTGTTGTTGTTGCAACTGTTTGCCTCCCTTTCCTCTCTTTGAACCATTTCAGTCTCTTCTCTGGGTGCAATTGCCAGCAATGGTCAGCATCGTGCCCTTCTTTCTTGCAATGCTTGAAAGAGAAGTTCTCTTCCTTTCTTGTCGCTGAATTTGCTTTCTTTCCATTCCCATTTATTTTGTCCTCTTTCCTTGAAGACGATTCTCCTGATACACCAACTCCTGTTTTCCCTGCTTCAATGTATGTTGCTTGAACATAAACCTCATCAAGGTCCAAACATAAATACAGTGTTATGAATATGTGCAGGAAAACCTCCTGTATACTTCATAAGAGTTTCTTGGGTATGTAATGGAATGTTTAACATTAATGCCATCTTACGAAATTCATTTGTGTATTCTTGCACCATTTGTCCCTTTCTTAGTTTAAGACCTTTCCATTCAATTAAAGCCTTCTCTTTATAACCCAAAGGATAAAATTGTTTTCTAAGTGCAAAAACAAAATCTTGCCATGATGGAAATACATTACCAACTTGTTGTGTGCCATTTTGCAACTTACTCTACCACCAGATGAGTGTTGTGCCTGCTAGACGAAGTGATGCCAACTTGATTTGAGTTGCGTCATCCTTGATTTGTTGCACACT
>ML798284.1:216992-257379 GCA_009831015.1 Picea engelmannii | reverse complement strand
ATCTTAAAGAGATTCGACATGCTAGAATGCAAGTCCATGAATACACCCATGGAAGCAAAGCTGAAGCTGTTGGTCGATACTTCGTCAGACTTGATAGATGCCACACTGTACAGACAGATTATTGGATCGCTGATGTACCTGACGAACACCAGACAAGACATTTGTTTTGCAGTGAATACCTCGAGTCAGTTTCTGGTAGAGCCCAGACGTGTTCACCTAGTGGCTGCAAAACATGTGATGAGGTACCTTAAAGGTACAATGGATTATGGTCTCAGCTACGATGGAGATCATGACTTCACATTGAGTGGATACACTGATTCAGATTGGGCAGGAAGCGTTGTTGACAGAAAAAACACTTCCGGATGCTGTTTCAGTTTGGGATCTGCCATGATCTCGTGGCAGAGTAGGAAGCAATCCAGTATTGCTCTCAGCACAACGAAAGCAGAGTACATTGCCGCATGTTCTGCTAGCTGCGAAGCTATATGGCTTCGAAAGTTATCGACATGCCTAATTGACTTGGAGATGAGAGAAACCACGATTCTATGTGACAACCAAAGCTGCATAAAGATGATAGAGAATCCTGTATTCCACGACAGGTTGAAGCACATAGAGATCCGCTATCATTTCATCCGCGACATGGTACAAAGAGGAGCCTTGAAACTTCAGTACATTAGCACGGATGAACAGGTTGCTGACGTGTTGACTAAGCCTTTATCTCGTGTAAAGTTTGAACACTTTTGAGATAAGCTTGGTATAGTTCGAAAGGACCCTCCTTGAAAGGGGGAGTATATATATTTTCCTTGCTTCTGACCTAGTTGTTATACGTAAAGCAAGATGAGTCATGCTTCTGACCTCGCTGTTAGACGTAAAGCATGACACTGTGTGTTCCTTGCTTCTGATCTAGTTGTTAGACGTAAAGCAAGATGAGTCATGCTTCTAACCTCACTGTTAGACGTAAAGCATGACGCTGTGATTCCTTGCTTCTGACCTCGTTGTTAGACGTAAAACAAGATGATTCCTTGCTTCTGACCTAGTTGTTAGACGTAAAGCGAGATGTTGATGTGTTCCTTGCTTTTGACCTCGTTGTTAGACGTAAAACAAGATGAATAATTCTTCTGACCTCGCTGTTAGACGTAAAGCATGACGTTTTGATTCCTCGCTTTTGACCTCGTTGTTAGACGTAAAGCGAGATGATGATGTTCCTTGCTTCTGATCTTGTTGTTAGATGTAAAACAAGATGAGTCATGCTTCTGACCTCGCTGTTAGACGTAAAGCATGACGTTGTGATTCCTCGCTTTTGACCTAGTTGTTAGACGTAAAGCGAGATGATGATATTCCTTGCTTCTGACCTAGTTAGACGTAAAGCAAGATGTCACTTACACTGAGCTGCCAACTTAACAACTGTGACATTGAGCCAGTGTAGTACTGCCAGCCTAGTGCTGTGATGAGGTATCATTTTTACTGATACATATTGATGCAAATGATGATGACATTCTTTTGAGAATGACGATGTTGCCGATGAAGAAAACTTTCGATGACTCGTAAATATGCCAGCCAATGTTCCAAGATGATATTGACGATACTGTCCTCCTGATGCCACTGATGATGCAAACCTCTCTCGCCTGGTGCTGTTGAAGAATACCCTTCTTGTTAAGGGGGAGTGTTGAAATAATGTAACTGCGAAGAGCATTCTTATCATTATTGTTATTTTATTATTAAGATTAATCTCCATTGTGGATTAATCATGTCGATAATTGTATTAGGACCAAATCCCTTTTTGCGGATTGGTCATCAGACAATTATAATGGGCAGAATAAGAAGTCGGCCTAGCAGTTATTATTGAAGACCCATAATTAATTAAAGGTGGGTTTACCCACCCAGAGTGAGAGGTCGGCCCTGCCAGTGAAACTCTTTCACACGTGCCAGTCTTGTATATATAGGAGGCTAGCGCCTTACTTCTAACACACAACTCACTTGCTCATTCTCTTATGAGGCAAGCTGCAATTACTAATTGGAGAGAGGAGAAGAAGAGTGGCACATCTCTTGGGGAGGACTATCTGTATTGGTTTGAGTTATCTCTTGAACATTGTATAAGCTATTTATGATAATGAAGTTTTTGCTAAGTTTTCTTCCCCTAGAGGGTTTCCCAGGATAAATGCTGTGTCTCTTGTGAATGTGTATTTCTCAGTGATCTTGTTCTTATGATGCTCTTATCTATTGAAATGCAAAGAACTATAATAATGGCATAAACATTAACAATGTTAGCTATTAACAGACTTTGGAAGACAATTATTTACTCTTATAACAAGGATAATGTTTGTGGGAGGCATGCACTACGGTTCCTTGGCTTGTGAGATACAAGTGTGGATCTAAGGGTTTGGAAATTGGTGTGATGTTAGCTTGTTGTTGAGATTTTGGAGATGCTAGTATAGCTTGGTGGGATGCCTTGCCAGGCATTGTTGTTGGTTAGGGTTCATAGTAATTGTGGATGCCCTAGCAAGGGTTTAGGAAGTGTTTGAGAAGTCCTTGCTAGGGATAAAGCAAAAGGACTTGTTGTACCAGCTTTGACAAAGCGGAGGTATTGTACTTTGTCTTCATATTGTGATAATAATGAGTTGTATTGTTGTTGTCCTAGATTCTTTTATTGTAGGTTTGGTTGCTTGTGGTTTCAGAAAGTCTCATGGTTGTTTTGATATGTTGATTTATTGGAACAACAAGGCTGAAATGTTGAGTGATTTGGCATGTCTTTGATGAAACTTTAGATTTGAAATGTGTTGTTATATTTCTACGATTAATGGATGTAATATTCATATATGCATACTTAATTAGATTATGCCTCAAGTGTAGTGGCATTGATCTAGTGTTGAAGTATTTTGTCGTGTTTATCCACTTTAACTTCCCTTGACTAGTGGAGGACAAATTTGGAATATTTGTAGAGGCATTTCTAAATACTTGAGTTCAATGCTAAGGCTAAAAGTTTTATGCAGTAAATTTATGATCCATTGAAGTGAAATGGAAATTTGAAATTGGACAAATTTTGTAACTTTCTACAAGTAATATATCAGAAATGAATGAATCTAGTAAACCACAAAAGAAAAGTGAAAGAATTGAAAAGTCAGTGAGAATCTATGTCATCTCTAGTGGTTTGCATAATGTTGTTCAATAAGTGGCTTATCAACTTTGAAAAAAGCACCCAAGAAATGAAATGATGTGTTATATTTCATGGAACTTCATAACATTTTGGTAGACATGGAAAACTTCTTGTTCATCTCAACGTCTCAAAAAGTATCCAATCGATGAAGCATCCATATAATGCGCTATTTGTTTTTCTAGTATGTGTTTTTATCATAGATTTGCTATGTTTGCAATTATGTCACTTTAGTGCACAAATATAAGGTCTATCAACAACAATTTAATTATTTATTTAAAATAGCAAATTTGCTTTATACCCTCCCTTCATGAATGTTTTTATATTTAGAGAGTAAATGGAGACACATTATTTTGGGACAAACAAATTATTGGTTGTTTTTCTTCTATATGAAAAATTGAGAAGATATGAGATTCTGTGTAGAAGTAGAAAAGTATAGATTTGGATCCTAACCAAATAATAGCAATCATATTAGAAAAAACAAAGCAATAATTACCTCAGTAAGTCAAAAAAGTTGTCTAGGACATGAGTTTGTTGAGAAGTGGATGACCCATAGTTTAAGTCCTATAGGTTGGAATTAATTAGATAGTTGCAAAAAAAGATGTGATTTACTAGCCATGTTGAAACCTTAGAGGTTATATAGCACTTGGACTATCAAAATTGTTGTACCTAATTAGGGGCCATTTTGGCTCAGTGATGGTATTGTGAATATTATTGGGCTTCTAGATGGAGAGGAGAGGAGATTTTAAAGTCGTAGAAGCTATCCCAAGGTGATGCGACATAGTGGTATCGAATTGTGGTTTCACACACACACACACAATACATCCCACAAAGGAGGGGAAGGTTGAGCGCATACTCATCTTGCAATTAATCAACCATTATGTTAGTAGGAGACATTGCTCCCTTGTTGTTGCCCTCCTTGACATATGGATTGAGTATCATTGTATTAGGCTGTGTTTGATGTATTGTTATGTAGCAAGCATGGCTTATGGAGTGATTCCTTTCATAAGGAGTATTTGATGGTGTTACCCTACCTTAAGGGTTCTTCTCTCTATATTTTTGTGTTATTTATGGTGAATGTTTGGATATCTTTGGTGTTCAAGGGCTTGTCTCTGAAGTTTTATAATTTATTCTCTCTTTTATCTATTAAGGTTTACTATACTTGGGACTTGTATGCTATTGTAGACTAATGTTGACAACCAATGTGTGATGACTCACAAGAAGGGTAAGAGATTTTATACTCATAGAAGCAATTCCAAGATGCCACAAGATTAGTGTATCCCATTGTTGTTACATGCACACACCCATACTAACACAATACGCCCCATAAAGAGGGAGGGGAATGTCGAGCAAAGAAGCAAACTCATCCAACAAACAATCCACCATTATGTTAGTGGGAGACAATACTCCCTTGTCACTATGCCATTTTTTCCACAAATTTATGTACAAACCAACTAATGAACTAAGAAAACCTTCTCATGTTCATGACAAGGTAAAGCACTAGATACACAATTTTTCACTTAGCTACAATGAAGTGATTGAGATACTGTGACACACATCTTGGAACTTATCCCTAGGTGATCTAATAGCAACTTGAGTTTCCTTAATAAGGGAAGAATATGCATTTGGATTTGTTGCATTTGTTTTTGTTGCAAGTGTCAACTTAAGCTCTACTAAAATGCCAAAATATTATAGTTATGAGACCTCAAAGTTTTGGTTAGTTCTTCAAAGAATATGACATTCCACTCACCACTTTTGTTAAAACAAAGACATCTCATCTATAAAGAGAGATTTGTTGTTTGAACCCAAAGACTTCCTAATTAAATCAAGGTGTAAACGATAAAAAAACATACTGTAGATACACATACACATTCATGCATATTTTTTTGAGGGGGAGGGGGTTAGTGGGATTGGTTGAACCCTCTAGGGTGTGCATACTATAATTGTTTACATCTATATAGTGTAGGGATTTGATGTTGGTTAGAAGTTTGTAATAGGGATTTTTATATATGAATATAGTGAACAAGCTCACTATTGTTGGTATATAAAGGCCGAAGGATGTAAAAGTTCAACTACTTCTTATCATTGATCTCTCTTAGAGAGAGAAGGCTATGAGAAACCATTGCTATCCTAAATTTTAGGTCTAGATTTAGATGTTGAAAGGGAATGTTCCTTAATAAGGCTTGTGCAAATGCTTTAAAGATGAGATTATTTCAACAAGATAAATTCTTTGTCATTTTTTAAGCATTCATTGCATTCAATTTCGAATATGAAAATTACTTCCAAGTGACCTCGAACAATAAACTAGGGTTGTTATCACTGAATAATTTCACACTGAAATTATGACAGAAAATTATAGCGGAAGCACAAAGATCAGAGAGAAATCATCCATACACAAGAGACAAATTTCTATTCAATTCTAGATTGAGAAATTTCGAGGACAAAACCAGTCCTATCAGCGAATTACAACTTCAACAAAACTCTGGAAAATCTTCCAACTTACAAATCTGCAGAAACCCTAGCTGATGCCACATGTATGACCCCATGCATCAACAATCTTCCTCTCACGTGTGTTGTACGAACCTGCAATAAATGCATCGTATGGTCTCACACATGCGACTATCTTGTCTGGCTGTTGTACAAACTCACACATGCGGTATGGCTTGCAATAAATGCATCGTACAATCGACACGTGTGGTTGTTCCTGTTGCTATATGGTCCGCATGTGTGGTACAAATTGCACATATCACACGTTCAACTTGTTCTTCTCTTCCTCTCACACATGCGACCTCCTCTCCTTGGCTGATAAATAGAGAAAGAAAGTCCAGAGACCCTAGATCGGATTTGTCAAAGTGAAAAATTTCTTTTGCTAAAATTTGCCTCTCCAATCTCCTTGTCAAGAGTGCTCACTCACTCATGCCAACACCATGATCACAAAATGAGATGTGTGGTGCCTCCTCACATTGCCTCTAAATTTATAGGAGTCTTAATGAGTGAGTTTAAGAACCCCTTCTAAACTCAACATTAAATTAGAATTGTTTATTCCTCCAAGTGGGTGCAAAGCCCCAACAATAACAATTCCAAGCCCTAACTCTACAGAAAAGGGGTTTTCACAAAATAAAAATGCAATGTGAGTGCCAACAAATATTCCCACATGCTCGACACCAAGGCCAATGTGAGAATAACTCCCTGAAGCTATAAAACATCAACACTCCCTTTATAGGAGTCTCAATGAGTGAGTTTTAGAACCCCTTCTAAACTCAACATTAAATTAGAATTGTTTATTCCTCCAAGTGGGCGCCAAGCCCCAACAATAACAATTTCAAGCCCTAACTCTACATAAAAGGGGTTTTCACAAAATAAAAATGCAATGTGAGTGCCAACAAAGATTCCCACATGCCCAACACCAAGGCCAATGTGAGAATAACTCCCCGAAGCTACAAAACATCAACACTCCCTTTTAGTGAGGGAGGTATTCTCCACCACTCGTAGCTTGTCTTTGAAGTAGACAAACTTTCCCTTTACTAGGGGCTTGTTGATAATATCTGTACTCTGCTTATCTATGGAAATGTACTGGAGCTTCACAACTCCCTTCTGCACCCTGTCTCTAATGAAGTGGTATATGATCTCAATGTGTTTCAACCTGCCATGAAACACCAGATTCTTTGAGAGTTTGATACAACTCTGATTGTCGCAGTAAATCACTGTAGGCTCCAACACCTAACCAAATAACCTTGCAAGAAGCTTGTGAAGCCAAATAGCGTCACAACTCAACAAACTAGCTTCCATATACTCTGCCTCTGCTGAGCTAAGTGCCACGAAAGTCTGTTTCCTGCTGAACCAAGAAACCACTAATGATTCCAGGATGAAACAACCACCATAAGTGCTCTTCTTGCCAACTGCACTACCTGACCAATCTGTTTAAATATCCATGCAACCTCACTCCATCACCCCTGACATATCTTAGACCAAATATAATTATACCCTGAAGGTACTTGATCACATGCTTCGCTGCTACCCAATGCACCTACCTCGACTCAACCATGAATTGGCTCAAGGTGTTGACAACAAAACAAATATCCATCCTGGTGTTGACTAGATACATCAACGAACCAATCAACTACTTGTACATCGTGGGATCCACCAAGTTTGAATTTGAAGCCCCCGACTTTTTCAGATTGGTGATCATAGGTGTAGTCATGGACTTACAATACATAATCCTGAACCTCCTCAATATCTCAACTGCATACTTACCCTCTTCGAGGAAGATCTCACTCTGCGGTTGCCACACCTCCAATCCCAAGGAGTAATGCTTCAATCCAATATCCTTCATCTCGAACTTTGAAGCCAAATCCATCTTGCAACTGGAAATGAGCTTCTCTGCTCATGTGAGGAAGAAATCATCAACATACAACACCAATATAAGAGGATCCTCACCATCCTATATGAAATATAGGTTGGGATCCTCTTCACTCTTGGTGAAGTCCTTTCTCTACAAATACCCATCCATCGATGCTCAAGTACGATGCCCTGGGTGCCTGCTTGAGTCTGTACAAAGCTTTTTTCAACCTGCAAACATGAGACTCCCTCCCATGTACCTTAAATCCCTAAGGTTGCTCTATGTATGCCTCCTCCTCAATCACGCCATTGAAGAATGTTATCTTCACATCCATTTGATGTATCCTCCCTCCACTCCATAACCGAAGCAAGAGAAATCATAGCCCTGATGGAAGTATACCTGGTGACTGGAGAAAAAATCTCCTCATAGTTCACTCCCTCTTTCTGGGAGAACCCTCTTGTCACAAACCTCGCCTTGTACTTCTCGATGCTACCATATGGAACATGCTTGATCTTATAGATCCACTTGGAAGTCACCACATAGTTCCCCTCTGGTCTCGAAACTATGTCCCTCACATCATTCTTCATGATGGACTAATACTCCTCCATCATGACATCCTTTCAAACTTGTTGGCCTGCTGCCTCCTCAAAACTAGAAGGCTCAGAATGAATGATGCTACTCATAAGCGCCACATAGCTCGAAAACCTCTACGGAGGTCTGCACTCCCTGAAAGTGCCCTTGGGGGCCATACGCCTCTTCACATATTTCAAAGTGTCCTGAAGCCATCTAGGCCTCATGTTCTCGTCACTAGGAGGGTCCACTGGCTCCTCCTCATGGTCTGAAGGTTGGCACCTTGCACTGAATGGACCTATACTCTCTTCAACCTTTGGAGCCTCCTTCTCCTCACCATCACCTAGAAGTAGCTCTGTCTCCCACACTGGAAGTGGCTCTGCCTCCCACACTGGATTCACTATCATAACTGCTCCCTTTGACACATAAGCAATTCCTGCTGTATGACTTGGACCCTTCTTAGAAGACACCCTGCTCCTAGAAGCATCCCACTTATGAGCATCCTGCATGTCCATCTCAACCCATGACACCTTCTTGACAGTCTTGGAAGACTCCTCTCTCCCACCTGAACCTGAAGGTTGACTCCCTTTGAGTTGCTCAACCTTCGAAGCTACATGCTCCTTGTCCTCTGCCACTCTGTTGCTGCTTGCCATTGCTTGCATAGGTTGGCCCTTTAGCATATACAAGTTGCTCTCTCTAACTCCTAGAAAAATTGATGTGTTTGAGCTAGATCCTCTAGGCATGATCAACGTCTGCACATCTCAAAACAATACGTCAAATACTTTCTTCTCAATCGTTGATATTGAGAGCACACTCTTGAGTTCTGGCACCCATAGCACATTTGTCACTCTCAACACACCTCCTGACTCCATCCGGAATGGCACTGTTCCAGATCCCTGCATTGCATGCTTGGTCCGCATACCAAGTTCTACATACATATCCAAGTCAGACTCTGTGAAGCTATCGAACAACTCCCATGCTCCTGCCATAGGACATGTGGCTCCACTATCCACCAACCAAGTCCCATTGCCGAAAACTGTACCAGAAAGGGCGAAGACCAATATAAACTCCCTTTGAAGCATGTCTACAAACTCATCTACCTTTGCCGATGATGCCTACTGCTTCCCTTTCCCTTTCCTCCGTTGTGGACACTGTGAAGCATAGTGGCCTAGCTCATGACAAGAAAAATACTTGACCTTGCTAAGGTCCTTCTTCCATTGCTCTGGAGATGTCTCTCTCCTTGGAGAACCGTTTCGTCTGCCCTTTCTAGCATCAGAAGCTACCTCTCTCCTTTCCATTCTTGGACTCTATATGAGCCTCCTCCTAGATGCAATCGATTCACAATCAGTGAAATGGTGGCAACTTCTCTCGTGCCCAAATCCCCTGCACATTGTGGTTCCCAAGACACGGGAAAACCATTCAATGCCATAGTCACCAACTCTGTGTCATCAACTGCCTCACCCATGGCTACAAGCTGAACACGAATATGAGTGATCCTCATGAGGTAGCTAGCAATTGTATCTGATTTGGACATCTCAACATATCGAAGCTTATCCCTCAAAATCAACTTCCGGTTTGCATTCTTGCTTTGGGACAAGCCCACCAAAGCATCATACATATTCTTAGCTATCTTCTTCTTGGAAATACGAGGAATCAAGTAATCCTTCACAGAATCCAACAACACCCGCTTGGCCTTCACTTCCTTCCTCCCATGAGTTGCCAATTCCTGTGCATCATTTGGATATGGAGTCACCATCTCAACATAATCTTTGGGATCATTCTCTTTCAAGAGCAAAAGGATCCTAACCTTCCAGGCCCAGAAATTTGTGGGCCCCTCCAACCTGTCCTCAATTCTAAGAGTGCTCGCCATTGTGTCCAAACACGAGCACAAATTTGCAGCAACAAATATGTAGCAACTTGTGTCTCAAGAGTGACTCCCTCTCTCGCTAGACCCTAAGCTATGATACCATGTCAATTTTTAAGCAAACAATTTTAGATTTGAAAATTACTTCCAAGTGACCTTAAACAATAAACTAGGGTTGTTATCACTGAAATTATGATAAAAAATTATAGCAGAAGCACAAAGATCAGAGAGAAATCATCCATACACAAGAGACACATTTCTATTCAGTAGAATTTTCAGATTGAGAAATTTCGAGGACAATCTTCCAATTTACATATCTGCAGAAACCCTAGCTAACAAAAACCCTAGTCGACGTCCCTTGTACAACCCCTTGCGTCATCAATTCTCCTCACACGTGTGTTGTACAGACCTGCAATAAATGCGTCGTATGATCTCACACATGTGGTGAAATATCCCTTATCCTGCTGATCAAGATATTTGCTACTGATCTAATGTTCCGTTTCGCAGATCTGATACACTCTGGGTTTCTGGATGCGTTTCAGTTGTGTTTGAGATATTTATGGTTATTGCATGTGCATGTTGGTTATTGCATGGTTTAAACATTAGATAAAGGATGTATGCGGAAGTAAAGAGCATCAACTGCCCAATAACATGTATTATGTGACTCAACCATGGAAATACAATAACATACTGGAAATATAGAGTATAATTGTTAGCTAGATCTCATGGATTGTCACTGGAATGTAGGCTAATAGCATAAAAATACCCGTGATCAGAAGATGAAGGCAGACTTGATGCATGCACAGATAGATCGACAAAAATATGCGATTTCGGAGAAGTACGGTAACCACTACCAGCTGGAAAACTCGTCCAGAAGGATAGACCGTAGGTATGAGCTGGAAATTGCTCCAATAGAAGCACTCTGGCCTCTAGACTGAAATGGATGAGTGCCAGATGTTAGATTTGGTCTCTAAGGCATTGGATCTGGACCCTTGGGGGGTTTGCGCACCTCCTGGGACACTGGATGCGCCCCAAATGATTCCACCAATGAAATCTGCTGCTATAGTACTCAAAATGATCGTCTCGCCAAATGCGGAACTGGGTCGGAAGGGTTTCGCCAGATCTGGCCCGACGCTCTGTCTGCAACCTCAAATGTCCTGCCAGAAGAGCTGCACTCTAAATGGCTGGATGATGCGCCCTGCAAGATTCCACCGTTAGAATCTTATGGAAACTGGCTCAATATTAGTGCCCTGGCTGGATCTCAACTGGGTCGGAAGGAAACTGCAATATGAGCTCGGACCTCGTGCAACTCCATAAACCCTCAATTTGACTTGCGCCCTCACTGGCTTGCAACTGGATACTCCCGAATAACACGATGAAATACCTAGATGGTATTTCCGATGGGATAGGATGTGTCTCTCAACGCCGAAACCGATCAATGGTGGTGGTTTCCTCTAGAAATCCACAAAACAATCAAGGTCGATTCTCTTCCTCCTCTGGGAAGTCTCAACATCAAATCATAACAATGCGTAATAAGGAATTAGGTCAAATTCCTCCCTTTATACCATTCCCAAACTAATTCACCATTGACCTCACTTAAGCTAGGTGCTTTTCCTCCTAAGGTGAATAATTAATTAATTAAGTCCCCCTTTAGCACCTTTTCATTCTAATTCTTCGTTGACTTAGGCTTAAGTGACTTTTGCTACGTTTTTGGCTTAATTCATCGTTTAGCCATCAATTCATGCTTATTTCTCCATCTTGTTCCCTGTTTCTGCCTGACTATAGTCTATGAGAACACATATACTACTAAGTCACTCCCTGCTGGCCCACTCTTGGGAACGGGACATCACAGTCCTCCCTTCCCGAGATTGCTTGTCCTCAAGCAACATCAATCCTGGGTGCAAAATATGCTCTCCCTCCCATGTGGCATCCTCCACTGGAAGACCCCTCCATCTAACCAAGAACTCCCTGATGACCCTGTTCTTGAACCTGCGCTCTCTCTGCTCGAGCACCTCCTCTGGCACTAACTCCAACTGGCCCTCCTCATTTAAGGGTGGCAACTCCTTTGAAATGTTGATCTGTTGTCCCACTGCCCTTTTAAGGCAAGAAACGTGAAAGACGTTATGTATCTTGCTACCTCTGGTAGCTCTAGCTCGTATGCCACCTCGCCTACTCTCCCGACGACTCTGTATGGCCCAAAAAATCTTGGTTTCAGTTTCTCTGCTCCACTCCTCTTTAAGGAGGACTGTTGATATGGCTGTAACCGCAGAAAAACCAAGTCCCCCACCTCGAAACTGCGCTCGACCCTCTGCTTGTCTGCATAGATCTTTTGTGGATTCTATGCTGCCTTACTGCCCACAGAATCCTTTGTCTCTCCTCTACCCAGTCTTTGGCCACTGGGACCCTGCAATCCCCAAATATAGTCTCCACAAAAGTGGGTGCATCATATCCATACAATGCTCTAAATGGTGACATCCTGATAGACATATGGTGTGTCGTGTTGCAACAATACTCACCCATGTGCAACCACTTGACCCATGTGCGCCGCTGTCCTCCCACATACTTCCTCAGATACCCCTCCACCCATTTGTTGATGATCTCTATCTGTCCATCTGTCCGTGGGTGGTAGCTGGTACTTATGGCTAGCTCTGTGCCTGTCAACCAAAAAAGCTCTTGCCAAAATGCGATGATGAAGCACCCATCTCTATCACTGACTATCTGCTTGGGTAGGCCATGCAATCTGAATACCTCTCTGCAAAATAACTCTGCTACTTGTATGGCCTTGTAGTCCGTGGGTATGACAAAGAAATGTGCAAATTTGGTTAGCCCGTCGACCACTACAAATATACAGTCCCTGGCCTGCACGCGAGGGAGGCCTGTGATGAAATCCATATAAATGCTCTCCCATTTCTTCTCTGGAATGGGTAGAGGCTGTAGTAACCCTGCTGGGTGTGTCTGCTCTGACTTGTTCTGCTGACAAGTCATGCACTCCCGGATGTGCTTCAGTACATCATCCTTGAGACCCTTCCACGAGAATCTCTCCCTGATCTGCCTGTAAGTTTTGAAATACCCCTGGTGCCCTGATGCAGGCGAATCATGACACACCTTCAGAATCTTCCCCTTTAAGGTAGATTCTGGAACTAAGTAGATCCGGTCTTTATAGAAAATGACGTCATCTAGTACCTTGTATCTATCGTCAACCACCTATCCATCCATCACCTCACAAACAAATTTTCTTTTGGAATATTCCACCAACAAGTGTGCTTTCCAATCTGTGCAAATGTCCATCATCGAACACCGTGGTGGCCTCCTGGACAAGGCATCTGCCACGACGTTCCTTTTTCCCTTGACATACTCGATGTCAAAGTCAAAGGCTTGGATCTTCGAGACCCACTTCTGTTGTTTCTCACTGAGGTCTTTCTAATCCAGGAAATACTTGAGACTGTTGTGATCAGTCTTCACTACAAATCTGCTGCTCACTGGATATTGCCTGAATTTTGTTAAGGCATGCATAATTGCTAGCATTTCCTTGTTGTAAATAGGGTAGAGTCGCTCCGACTCGTTGAGCTTCGTGCTCTCAAACACAATGGGATGGCCTCCCTGCATCAACACTGCTCCAATTCCCACCCTTGATGTGTCGCACTCCAAGACGAACGACTGTGAGAAGTTGGGAAGGGCTAGAACAGGGCATGTGCTCATAACCTCCTTCATCTTCTCAAATGTTCGTTGTGACTCCTCTGTCCACTGAAAGACACCCTTCTTGGTCAAATCTGTGAGTGGTGCTCCTAACTGCGAAAATCCTCTGACAAACCTCCTGTAATAACTGCACAACCCAAAGAAGCTCCTTAACTCTATCAAACCCCTGGGTGTTGGCCAATCCAAAATGGCCTGATCTTCTCCTGATGTACCTGAACCCCCTGTGCACTGATGATGTGGCCCAAGTAAAGCAACTCTGTCATTCCAAACTCACACTTGGACTCTTTGGCGTACAATGAATGCGCCTCCATGATGATCAATACCTCCTCCAAGTGCCCCATATGTTCCTGCCATGTCTTGCTATAGACCAAAATGTCATCGAAGAAAACCAAAACTGATTTCCTTAACTGCCCCCTGAATATGTGGTTCATGCAAGACTGGAATGTGGCTGGCGCATTGGTTAGCCCGAATGGCATAACCAGGAACTCGAAATGGCCAAAATGGCACCGAAATGCCGTCTTCTCTATGTCCTGCTCTCTGATGCTGATCTGATGATATCCAAAATATAGATCAATATTAGAGAAGAAAACTGCCCCATGCAACTCATCCATCAACTCGTCAATGCGAAGGATAGGATACTGTTTTTTTTATGGTTTTATTATTCAAATCTCGGTAATCGATGCACATCCTCATGGTACCATCCTTCTTCAGGATTAAGACAATTGAAGAGGTGAATGGACTGTTGCTAGGTCTAATGCGTCCCATTGCTAGCAATTCCTTGATTGCTTTTTCTATCTCATCCTTGAACCTCTTAGGATGACGATAGGGGGGGATGATCATGGGTTTGGCTCCCTCCTCCAACTCAATGGTGTGCTCAAATCCCCTATCCGTCGGTCTCCTTGGTGGAATCGAACCCAAAACCTGCTGATGTCGTCCCAATAAGTTCCTCATCTCTGTCTGATACTGCGGTCGAACCTCAAAATCCTTCTGTGTAGTGATCAAGCACTCTGCGGAAAATGCTGCCTCCCCATGCCTGAAGATCCTCTCCATCCTCTTGGCTGAGATTGTTCGGGGTGCTCCTGTTGATATGCCCCTTAGGACAACCCTCTTCCCATCACTATCTCTGAATCCCATCTCCAAGGTTTGGTAGTTGGTGGTGATTTTACCCAAGGTGATCAACCACTGAACTCCCAAAACCACATCTATGTCTGATAGGTCAACCACATAAAATGTATCTCTCACGGTGTAGTTGCCCAACTTAATCTCCAAGTCTAGAACTTTGTATAGACACTCCACTATATGGCCATCTGCTACTATGACATCAAATCCCTCAAACTCCTCTGTCTGGAGGGCCCATCTCGATACCAATGAAGCGTCGATGAAGTTGTGGGTGGCCCCACCATCTATCAGGGCGATTGCCTGTTGCCCCTGAATAGTACCTCTGATTCGAAGGGTGTCATACCTGGGTACACCATAAAGGGTCGCTATGACTCCGCCCTTTGCTGGTTTTCATCTGCTAGCCTGCTTAGGAGGCTGTGGAACAAACGATGGGTGGGCCTCTGCCGGTGTTGGTGGTCTACGGGGAGGCTTCTCCTCCGCCTGCTCTGGCTCCTCCTCTGAGTTGGTGGATTGACTGTCCTGCTCCTCCTCCTCACTGTCCACATTGTCTGCGGCCACCTCAATATAGTGAATCTCTCCCTTGCCCATAAACTTGTGGCCTGGGACCCAAGGATCTCTGCAGTTGAAGCAAAGCTTCGTCCTGATAAGCTCTCACTTCGTCTCATTATCCAAATTCTCCTTACCCTTCCATTCCCTCTGTAATGGCTTCCGGTCCTGATCCTTTTGTGGTACGAAGGGTTTGGAAAAGGGTTTAGTTTTTGGCACCGAGTCTGCAAAATCTCTAGTGCGTAGGATGACATCCTGTAGGGTGTGAGGTCGACATGCCTTCACCCATCCTCTCAAGGGTTCTGTGAGCCCTTCTGTGAATAACATGATCAGTCAGGGCTCAAATATATCTGTCACTTCCACTGCTACCCGCTGAAACCTTGAGATGAATGCTTTTGCTGTGCCATTTTGTCTCAACTGGGCTAGATCTCTAAAATTGATCTTTGTATCCCTCCTATCAAATCTATCCATGAGTCTCTCTGTGAACTCTCGGTAGGAGGTGATGCGACTGTGGCCCAATGTCACCAATCCATGATACCACCACTCGTGTGCTTCACCCTCTAAGTGTAAGGTGGAAAAACTAATGGCCTCCTGTCTCGGTCATCTAGTTGAGCTTGTAGTAGGTGTCAAGATTTTGTACCCAATCTCTGGCGGTGCATTTGGACGATCCGTCGAAAGAAGGTACGGTGAGTTTACCAACTTTCCGGATGAAATCAATGTTATACCCCCGCTGTTGCTGCGGTTGCGGCTCTCCTCTCTGTGGCTCTCTGGGGCAGTTCCTGAGTTTGAGTTCACAATACTCGACTAGGGTCATATCCTGATGGAAGTCATGACCCAATGCTGCATACTCTCCCTGATACTCTGCAATGTCCTCTGCATGAGTGGGCGGTCTCTGTGCTATCGACATCTGTGTTGCTATCGGGGGTGCCCTCTGGAAAATGGGAAACAACGGTCGGGGAATCCTACTCGCAGGGGTGTATGTGCGAGTGGGTGACTGGGGTCTACTGCCTGCCCCTGAGTTCCCCTGTGCTACATGTGGGGCTTGTGTGTCTGGAATGTCCACCATAGCCAATCTATCAACGACCCGAGCCAAGGACTGAGACATGGTCTGCTGACTAGCTAACATATTACTGATAACCTGCATGAAGGCTGCCTCTGGTTCCATGGGGGCCTTACCACTGCCCTCTAGTCGCTCATATTTGTCACCTAGCAAGCTCTCTGCTTCACGCTCTGCTCTCCTCTTTGCTTCTCTGTGTGCCTCTTTCTTTTCCTTTGAACTGGGAGGGAAAGGAGGAAATTTAGGCCTAGGCCTTCTTTCCTTGCGCCTGTTGTAAGTGACATATTCATCACCTACGTGCTCACGACCATCTGGGTCTTCTGCTGCACTCATAGTCTTTAGTCACAGGCTGGCATGACTAAAGCTTTGATACCACTGAAATATCCTTGATCCCACTGATCAAGATATTTGCTACTGATTTAATGTTCTGTCTCGCAGATCTGATACACTGGGGGTTTCTGGATGCGTTTCAGTTGTGTGTTTGAGATATTTATGGTTATTGCATGTGCATGTTTCATATTTATGGTTTAAACAATATATAAACGATGCATGCGGAAGTAAAGAACATCAACTGCCCAATAACATGTATTATGCGACTCAAGCATAGAAATACAATAACATACTGGAAATATAGAGTATAATCGTCAGCTAGATCTCATGGATCGTCACTGGAATACAAACAAATAGCATAAAAATACTCGTGATCAGAAGATGAAGGCAGATCTAATGCATGCACGGATAGATCGACAGAAATATGTGATTCCAAAGAAGTACGATAACTGCTACCAGCTGAAAAACTCGTCCGGAAGGATAGACCATCGGAATGAGCTGGAAACTGCTTCGATAGAAGTGCCCTAGCCTCTAGGCTGAAATGGATGAGTGCCGGATGTCAAATCTGGTCTTTGAGGCACTGGATTTGGACCCCTAGGGGGTTTGCGCACCTCTTGGGACACTAGATGTGCCCCAAAATGATTCCACCAACAGAATTTGCTGCTATAGGACTCAAAATGATCGTCTCGCCAAATGCGGAACTGGGTCGGAAGGGTTTCCCCAGATATGCCCCGACGCTCCGTCTGCAACCTCAAATGTCCTGTCGGAAGAGCTGCGCCCTAAATGGCTGGATGATGCACCCTTCAAGATTCCATCGTTAGAATCTGATGGAAAGTGGCTCAATCTGAGCACCCTGGCTAGATCTCAACTGGGTCAGAAGGAAACTGCAATCTGAGCTCGGACCTCGTGCAGCTCCACAAACCCTCAATCTGACTTGCGCCTTTACTGGCTGAGCTGTGTACAATGCAACTGGATACTCCTAAATAGCACGGTGAAATACCTGGATGGTATCTTCGATGGGCTAGGGTGTGTCTCTCAACACCGAAACCGATCAATGGTGGTGGTTTCCTCCAAAAATCCACAAAACAGTCAAGGTCGATTCTCTTCCTCCTCTGGTAACTCTCAACATCAAATCATAACAATGCATAATAAAGAATTAGGTCAAATTCCTCCCTTTATACCATTCCCAAACTAATTCACCATTGACCTCACTTAAGCTAGGCGCTTTTCCTCCTAAGGTGAATAATTAATTAATCAAGTCCCCCTTTAACACCTTTTCATTCTAATTCTTCGTTGACTTAGGCTTAAGTGACTTTTGCTAAGTTTTTGGCTTAATTCATCATTTAGCCATCAATTCACCCTTATTTCTCCATCTTGTTCCCTATTTGTCCCTGACTATAGTCTACGGGAACACATAGACTACTAAGTCACTCCCTACTGGCCTACTCTTGGGAACGAGACATCACATGCGGCTATACTATCTGGTTGTTGTACGAACTCACACATGCAGTATGACCTGGAATAAATGCATTGTACAGTTCACACGTGTCGCTGTTCCTGCTATTGTATGGTCCACACATGTGGTCCAAACTATACAGATAACATGTGCGACCTGTTCTTCATTTCCTCCCACATGTGCGACCTCCTCCCCTTGGCTGAAAAATAGAGAAAGAAAGTCTAGAAATCCTCGATCAGATTTGCCAAAGTGTAGAATTTCCTTTGCTGAAATTTGCCTCCCCAATCTCCTTGGAAAGAGTGCTCACTCACTCATGCCAACACCATGATCACAAAATGAGACGTGTGGTGCCTCCTCACATTGCCTCTCCTTTTATAGGAGTCTTAATGTGTGAGTTTATGAACCCCTTCTAAACTCAACAATAAATTAGAATTGCTTATTCCTCCAAGTGGGTGCGAAACCCCAACAATAACAATTCCAAGCCCCAACTCTACATAAAATAGGTTTTCAAAAAATAAAAATGCAATGTGAGTGCCAATAAAGATTCTCACATGCCCAACACCAAGGCCAATGTGAGAATAATTCTTCAAAGCTACAAAACATCAACATTCTCAACACATTAGTTGTCGTATCTCTTGTTTAAAAGTTGCTTTTGAAGTATGAGATTACTAACCAAAGAGGTTATAATAGTTTGTTCTACAACATTCATCAAATGTCTTTGAATTTTTTTTGGCTTCCAAATAGATAGAGACCTTTGACTTTAACCATCTATTAGGGAATAACAACCCTTACAAAAGAGAGTGACTATCTAAAAAAACTGCCATCTCCAGGGTTGAAGGTTGAATAAGGTCCAATGTGTGTAATGAAGGCCATCCCCATGGTTGAAGGTTGAATAATTCATAATGTTTGTGTAATGAAGGTCTACGATGGACTAACTGGACAATTGCAAAAGGAAAAACACTAAACATGCTTCTTAAAAGTGTCTTAGTAATTATGATGGCCTTACTAACTCTAACAAATTGCCTTTTTAAGGTTATCTATAAAATCTTGACTAAGGCTGTATATAATATCCCAAGGGAACAAACTTTTTTTGAGTTGATTTAACATCTAATTTTATATATTCAAAACCAAGTTATAAACTTTGTGGTTTGTTAAAATGAATCATGGAATTCAAAGAAAACACTTTGGAATCTTGACAACCTCCTCTATATCTTTTGCACCATATAAAGTTATATTTACATTCTCTATCAATTGCCAAACAAAACTTGCTTATTTCAACAAAGCAATGCTATGAAGTCCTTTTTACATCAAGGAACCCAAGCCATACATAAACATTGCTTATTTCAACAAAGCAATGCTATGAAGTCCTTGTTACATCAAGGAACCCAAGCCATACATAAACATTGTTGTTCAAAGGAAGTAATGTGGCAACCATGTCTAGTAGATCTTTCCAATGAGGTAAAGGTAAAGGGAGGTCATGTGACTTCCATGTCTAATAAATCGTTTCAATGAAATAGGGTACATGCCTCACCAATAGATGCTACCTTTGTGATTGCATGAGCAAACAAGGTTCGTATTACACTTTTATACGAACTCTTAACCAAATTTTCTTAACACGCCATGAATGGTATTTTTTAAATTCTTCCATGTGCATTATCCAAATCGAATTATATTGACCCATACTCTCAAATGTTTTTCCAAATGAATTTTCCTTTTATATTTTATAAAAAGGACATTGTTTTGGATTGATAATGATTTGAAGGAAATGCCAAGCTTGAAAAGCAAAAGTCTTAAACAACATTTTGTATGAAACATTAAGAAGGATGATTAAACTCTCGTTCCTTCTACATCATAGATTTAATTTATAATTCCTTTTGTTTTGTATTTTTTGAAATTCTATAATAAGTTTTAATTACCTCTTTGCACATATTAAGATAAAAATAGTATAATAAGATTTTATTTTAAATAGATTAATTCTCGTTTTTATTATTATTATATATATTTATATTTAAATGAATTTTTTGTAAGGAAATTTAAGGGATGCTTTCCTATATTTGTGGATGACATTGTTAATAAATGTTGATATAAAATAGTGTGCCTAATCTCAAGAATTTTGAATTGGGTACTCGCTGACTATCGAAATGCTCAACAACATTGATAATATTTGGTTGAGCTAACCCCTCGGTTTATCCTCCTTGACTGTATATATTTTTATTATTATTTATTTAATTTTTCTCTTGAAATTCAATTTGTCCCACCCTTGGGTCCGTAAACAAGAATTTTGCCAACCCCATAAACAATTGGCTCATGAAGAACCCTAATCATTTGTCTCACGAAGAGTGAACATGTCATATGGAAGATTTGAACTTGAATGAAGAGGATACATTCCTCCTCTCAATAACCCACATTGAACTCAATATGTACACACACACCCTCTCTAGCCTAAAATGTTAACTCAACCAATTGTAGCCATTTTTGCTAGGCACTTGGTTAGTTCTGTGACAATGCATGTCCAGTGTGAATACCCTTGGATTCGACACACCACTCTATGCTAATGGGTTTAATAGAGATGCCATCCATGAATGCGGGGATGCATCTAAGTTGTTGCTAAACCAACCCACACATGCACACACAAGAATGAAAAAAAGACATGCCAAGAGTTTACCCCTTTAAACTAATTAATTAGAGATATAGTTAAAGTTAAATATACTAGAGCTTTTATTGCTACATTTATGTAGTATAGTCATCCAAAATAGAGATATAGTTAAAGTTAGATATACCAGGGCTTTTATTGCTACATTTATGTAGTATAATCATCCAAAATAATTAGACATATATAATATTAATTTTAATGATCAATAGAATTTGGTAAATGACATTTCTTCCCCTTTTATTTTATAATTGTCATCGACATCTATTTGATATAGAGCTTTATATAATTAGATTTTTAATGATATTTTAATTATAATTCATACAATACACATATAATTTTCTTCGACATCTATTTGATATATATTATTTGATATATAGCTTTATATAATTAGATTTTTAATGATATTTTAATTATAATTCATACAATACACATATAATATTCAAGTTAATTATTGTGTGTGTTGGATATCTTCAACACCGACAGTTAATTATTTTGACAGTTAATTATTGTGTGTGTTGGATATCTTCAACACCGACAAGTTAGGTGTTTCAACGGATAGACATACATAATTCTTTATCTTATAAAAGTTGTACAACTTTATAAGATATATCTTTTGCCTTCATTACTAAAATAATATTTACAATTGCGATAATTGAACATCTCAATTTACTTATTTTATAGTTAAACTTTTATAAATATGGGTAACTATTGTAACATAAAAACAAGTTAAACTTTTATAAATATTGGTAACTATTGTAATATTAAAAAAAAAAAAAAACAACTTTTAAAGAGTTCTAAAAATTTATCTATTCCAATTTTTTGATTAAATCTTTGGAGAGGGTATATATAAAGAATTGTTCGCTTGGACATAGAGGTAATCTCACATGTTCTTTTTGCGGCTTCACTAGGCATAACCGATGAAAATCTTCATGTACTTAAAATTATGCGGTCCTA
Organism: Picea engelmannii; assembly: GCA_009831015.1. Taxonomy (NCBI): domain Eukaryota; kingdom Viridiplantae; phylum Streptophyta; class Pinopsida; order Pinales; family Pinaceae; genus Picea; species Picea engelmannii. The sequence goes on along the minus strand of ML798284.1, from coordinate 235,647 downwards.
TCTCCCTTACTTGAACTATTCTCCTCCAATTATCCTCTAGTTATTCACATAATACTAATAATGACCTATAGACATTTATTCAAGCCATATAAAATATCCCGGTATTGAATATATTATTGTTGGAAGGAGTCACATAAATGTATATATCGATACTGTTGAAATATTGTAATCACGAAGAATATTCTAAATATAATTGAGTTATTTTTATATAGATAAAATCTCTTTTTATGGATTGATCATGTCGGGCTTTGTATAAGACCAAATCCCCTTTTGTGGATTGGTCAAACCACAGTTATATGGTGTTGTTTGTAAAGTTGGCCCTAGGGCTAATTAAAGTAGTTTTAACCACTAGTTGAAGAAGTCGGCCCGGCTTGGTGAAAATACATAACCCTAAACGCCTCCCAACTAGTATAAATAAGTGAGGATGGCGCCTCACTCACTCACTCACTCATTCGCTCAACCAGTGCACATCTTTGGAGCTAGTCGCAGTTGCAAGAAGAAGGAGAGAGAGGTGCATTGCTCAGTCTTGGATATTCTCTAGTGTTTTGGTCTTTATCTTGGCATTGTATTGACAATCTATATTAAGGAAGTTTTTGCTGGGTTTTCTCCCCCATGAGGGTTTCCCAAGATAAAATGCTGTGTACCTTGTGATTGTGTTTCTCTCAGTGATCCTGCTTATGCTATTATTGTCTAGTAAATTGAAAAGAACTTAATAACAACTCTAAATTTAACATGGAATCTGAGCTAAACTGAGTAGAGCACCTTTCACTGGGTAACCAAAAACGTCACTGTTGTCGTACAAGAAAATTAGGGTTTTTTATTGGAAGAATTTTTTTGACTAAAAACCACCTAGGGAAGTGTGCCCTAGCCTAGCAAACTCATTGGCAACTTGAGTGAACCTTTTCAGTGGCCAGAGCCTCCGAAAAGTCAAACCCTAGTTTTGACTGGTACCAGAAAACCAGGAAACCAGGAAACCATAACTAGTACCAGAAGTACTAGTCCAGATTTGTGCAGGTCAAGTTTCAAGGGATAAAAATTGAAAATTTTGAAATCTGACAACGCCAACATACTCGCCTTAGCCCAACGCACCTCCTGGTAAGATCAGATTTAATTTCTAAGCACTTTCAATTTTTGGTCATTTTCTTAGCTCTAGGTCAAGATGTCTGGAAGCACTAAGTTTGTTGACAAGTTAGAAGGTATGAAAAACTTTCATGCATGGAAGTACATAATTGCACTCATTCTTTAAGAGAATGACCTTGCAAAATTCATAAAAGAAAATGTACGAGAACCCGAAGAAGATGCAGCTAAAGCAAAGTATAAGAAGGATATGGTTAGGGCCAAAATGATCATTGTAGACTCCATTAAAGATCACTTGATCCCTCAAGTATCTTCCAAGAATACTCCAAAATAAATGTTTGATGCCCTAACTAGAATGTATGAAAGAAAGAACATTAACTAGAAGATGAAATTGAGAACCCAACTCAAGAATACAAAGATGCAGAAAGGAGAAACAATTCAAGACTATTTCTCTAGGGTTACTCACTTCAAAGAACATCTAGAAGAAATTAGAGACAAATTAGATGAACATGAACTCATCATGACAACTCTTAATGGTCTCACAAGACCTTGGGATGCCTTCATCCAAATTATCTGTGCCAGAAAAGAGAAACTACAATTTCACAGCCTGTGGGAAGAATGTGTTCAAGAAGAAGCAAGAGTAGCCAACCGATAAGCAATACTATTAAGGGATGAAGACCAAGACCTAGCTGCTCATGCTAAAGGAGGAAATAGAAGGTCTCATTTCAAAAAGGAGACCCACCTCCATAAGGAATCTCACTCCCCAAAGAGATTCACCCACTTTCATAAAGAATCTCATCCTCCAAGGAGACTCCAAAAATATCAGAAGGGTCAAAGAAGAGAAAAAGATTTCTCCTCTTATCAATGTTATCATTGTGATAAGATGGGACAAATTGCTAAGAATTGTCATGCTAGAAGAGAAGAATACAAGAAGAGAAATAACAAAAGACATCATGCCCATGCAGTCAAAGATGATGAGCCACCCATGAAGTTGTCCAAAGAAGAGATTGAAGATTATGTCTTATTTTCTGCTCTCTCAGGATCTATGACACATGGAGAGGAAGCTCATAGACAGTGGTGCCTCTAAGCACATGACGAGTCAGAGAGACATTCTCTCTACCCTTACAGAAAAGAACTTTCCCCAAAAATTTACACTCGAAGATGATTACCAGTACCCTATCAAAGGAGCGAGAGAATCTACCTACAAACTTAATTAAGGGACCCCGATGAAAATGAAGGATGTACCAGCTTTGACAAAGAATTTGCTTTCTATCTCAGCTTTAGATAAGTAAGGTTTCAGAGTTGCATTCATAGATGGTGAAGTTCTTATGTGGCCTAAAGGAAAAACCATAGAAGATGCAATTGTTATTGGAATAGAAGAAGGTGGCTTGTATAAATTAAAAGGTTACTCAGATGCAATCTGGACTCACTCCATTGAGAGTCCATGTGAACTTTGGCATAGAATACTAGCTCACATCAAATACAAATCCTTACCATATGTAAGCAAGTAAGTTACAGGTCTACCGGAATTCAAGGTTGATCATGAAGGTGTGTGCAAGGGATGTGCACAAGGAAAGAACATAAATAATCCTTTTCCGAAGAGCGACAATAAAGCAGGAGGAATCTTGGAGCTCATCCACTCAGATGTGTGTGGTCCAATGCCATCAACCTCTCTAAGTGGGTATGTATACTATGTGTCATTCATTGATGATTATTCTCGCAAGACTTGGGATTATTTCTTGAAATCAAAAGATGAAGTATTTGGAAAATTCAAGGAATTCAAAGCCTTGATAAAAAATCTCTCAGAAATAAAAATCAAGATACTCAGGTCAGATAATGGAGGATAATACACCTCAAAAGAATTTGTAAGCTTTTGTAGAGATGCCTGGATTAAGAGGGAGCTCACCACTCCCTACAATCCTTAGTAAAATGGTGTAGCAGAAAGAAATAATAGAACAATAATGGAAGCAATGAAGACTATGATTCACGATCAAAATCTTTCCATGCACTTATGGGTTGAAGCAGAAAGAACAACAGTTTATGTACAAAACAAATTATCCCATAGTGCACTTGGATTCAAAACTTCTGAAGAAATGTTCTCCGGAAAAAGATATTTGGCTGTCTAGTGTTTGTACACATTCCGAAAAAAAGGAGAACTAGGCTGGATCCCTCAAGAAATAATGGAATATTTGTTGGATATTGTGAGGCCTCTAAGGCCTTCATAATTTACATACCAGGTTACCATCATATTGAGATCAACAGAGATGTAACCTTTGATGAAGATGCAACACTCAAGAAATCAAGAAGATGCCAACTTGAAGAAATATATGAAGAAGAACTTGTAGCTCCCAGAGTTGCAGAACCAGTGAAGGAAGTTATAGTTACCCCTGATGATGAGATTCCAGAAGATCATGACATAAAAAAATCTCAAGAACCTCCCCAAATGACAATCTCTCACAAGAGAAATCCTTCTTGGGCAAGGGAACTTATTCAAGATGGAGAGAAGTATGGTGCCCTAGAAGGAACCATGAGACAAATTAAGAAACCTAAGCCATTCTCTAGTTATATGGCTTTGATGTATGACCTCATAGAAAATGAACCTACTTGCTTTGAAGAATCCATTCATAAGAAAGAATGGGTGGATTTCAAGACAAAAGAATACCAATCCATTATAAAGAATGATGTATGGGAAATAGTTCCCAAACCGAAGAACAAAGATGTGGTATATTCTAAATGGATATACAAGATAAAACATACTGTGGATAAAAATATTGAAAAACATAAAGCAAGATTTGTAGCTCGTGTCTTTTCTCAAAAGGAAGACATTGATTATGAAAAGATGTTTTCTCATGTATCCAGGTACACTTCTATCAAAACAATCATAGCTCTTGTAGCCAAGATGAAGTGGAAGTTACACCAGATGAATGTGAAAAAAACCTTCTTAAATGGTGTTATTGGAGAAGAAGTGTATATAGAACAACCACAAGGGTTTGAAGTTGAGGATATAAAGGCTCATGTTTGCAGGTTGAAGAAGGCTCTGTATGAGTTGAAGTAAGCTCCTAGAGATTGGTATGGAAGAATTGACAGTTTTCTGATGAGCTTGGGCTTTACCAAGAGTAAAGATGATTCTAACCTTTACTTCAAGGTTATGAATGATGAACCAATGATATTGCTGCTGTATGTAGATGACTTATTCTTAACTGGAGAATAAAATCTCATCACTGATTGTAAGAAGAAGCTCGTTGCAGAATTTGAGATGAAAGACCTAGGCCTGATGCATTATTTCTTAGGTCTTAAAGTTTGGCAGAGCCAGAGAAGATCTTCCTTAACCAAGGGAAGTATGCGGTTGAAACACTGAAGAGGTTTGATATATTGGAATGTAAATCCATGAACACACCCATGGAAACAAAGTTGAATCTCCTCGTTGATACTTCGTCAGAATTGGTTGATGCTACTCTGTACAAACATATTATTGGTTCATTGATGTATCTGACGAATACCAGGCCAGACATATGCTTCGCTGTGAACACCTTAAGTCAATATCTGATAGAGCCCATACGTGTTCACCTTGTAGATGCAAAGCACATGATGAGATACCTTAAGGGTACGTTGGAATTTGGTCTCTGTTATACTGGAGATCATGACTTCAGACTTATTGGTTATATTGATTCAGATTGGGCTGGAAGTGTTTCTGATAGAAAGAGCACTTCATGATGTTGTTTCATTCTGGGGTTAGCCATGACTTCATGGCAGATCATGAAGCAATCCGATATTGCTCTAAGCACGACAGAAGCATAATACATTGTAACATGTTCCGCTAGTTGTGAAGCCATATGGCTTCAAAAGTTGTTGACAGGTCTATTCGATATGGAGATGGAAGCCATCGTGATTCTATGTGATAACCATAGTTGCATAAAGATGACAGAGAACCCAATTTTCCATGATAAGTCGAAGCACATAGAAATCCGGTATCAGTATATTTGTGATATGGTGTAGAGAGGAGTTGTAAAGCTCCAATATGTTGGCACATATGAGTACATTGCAGATGTGTTGACCAAACCTCTGTCTCATGTAAACTTTGAATACTTTCAAGACAAGCTTGGTATAGTTTAAAACGACCTCCTTCGAAAGGGGGAGTGATGTTGATGATACTATGGTATCCTGACCAACAACGGGTAGCTCTGTTAGGATTTTATATCATAGGGGATTGATCATCCCTGAACAGATCCCGAAGGTCTGATAAGGATGGTTTGTCAGAGTACATGTGCATGTATATGCTAGCTATGGTCAGTTGTGGTAGCTCCGTTAGGATTTTATATCCTAGGGAATCTTTTGATTCCTGGGAAGATCCCGAAGACCCGGTAAGGATGGTCTGTCAGAGTACCATGTGGTAGCTCCGTTAGGATTTTATATCCTAGGGAATCTTATGATTCCTGGGAAGATCCTGAAGGTCCGGTAAGGACGGTCTGTTAGAGTACCACAAAATGTTCTTGTTACTCCTGCCTCATTCTGTTGCTATATGATGATGATATTGTTATCTCAGCCTCGTGCTGATGATGTTGTTGTTTCAACCTTGTGCTGTTATTGATGATGATATATCAACCTCGTGCTGTTGTTGATGATGTTGTATCAACCTTGTGTTGTTGTTGATGATGTTGTACTAACCACATGCTACTAATGATGTTATTGATGATGTTGTTGCTTTAATGTTATGCTAATTGATATTGATGCAGATGATGATGATGATGATGCTATTCCAACTCCATGATGTGAACGATGATGTTATTGATGATGAGAAAAACTTTCGATGATTTATAGATATGCCAGTCAGTGCTCCAGATGTTGATTATGTTGCTTCCCTCTCTCTCTCTTGATGATGTTGTATCGAGTTATGTCATTAGAATACGCTTCTTGTTAAGGGGGAGTGTTGAAATATTGCAACTACGAAGAATATTCTAAATATAATTGAGTTATTTTTATATAGATCAAATCCCCTTTTGTGGATTGATCATGTCGGGCTTTGTATAAGACCAAATCCCCTTTTGTGGATTGGTCAAACAATATTTATATGGTGTTGTTTTTAAAGTCGCCCCCTAGGGCTAATTAAAGTGGTTTTAACCACTAGTTGAAGAAGTCGGCCTAGCTTGGTGAAAAGACATAACCCTAAGCGCCTCCCAGCTAGTATAAATAAGTGAGGATGGCGCCTCACTTACTCACTCACTCATTCACTCAACAAGTGCACATCTTTTGGAGGTAGCTGTAGTTGCAAGAAGGAGAGAGAGGCACATTGCTTAGTCTTGGATATTCTCTAGTGTTTTGGTCTTTATCTTGGCAATCTATATTAAGGAAGTTTTTGCTGGGTTTTCTCCCCCATGAGGGTTTCCCAGGATAAAATGTTGTGTACCTTGTGATTGTGTTTCTCTCAGTGAACCTGCTTATGCTATTATTGTCTAGTAAATTGAAAAAAACTTAATAGCAACTCTAAATTTAACATATACAACATAATTAATTTAGAGTGAATTTTTTTAAGAATAAGTATTTCCTCTTAAGAGGTCACAAGTTCAAATCCATAGGGGGGTAGGATATGTATATCTCTGTAGACTTTACCAGTCAAATCGCTGGGCGGAGGGGGTCCCTTGTCCCACAAACAAGGGGGTCTCATACACCAAGTTGGTGTCTAGCTTGGCCGCGACCTTAAAAATAGATTATATATATATATATATATATATATATATATATATATATATAGAGAGAGAGAGAGAGAGAGAGAGAGAGAGAGAGAGAGAGAGAGAGAACAATTATTACTTTGTGAATAATTCAACTCCTATCACTTTCTTCTTTCTTAGTGCATTGTCACAATCTTAACAAGACCAACCAAACCAACCAAGTCTGGACTCTACGTGCCTCTCAACAATTTTTACTCTTGATAACTCTTTTTTTCATTCATAACATAACTCCAAAAAATGGTTCCATCACATTATTTTATGACAAGTCAATTATGTATCCTTCCAAAGATGACAGAGGATGGGCTAATTGCTGCATTTAATTATCAACCCGGGGTCATGGAAAACTTGTGAGATATCGTGTATTATATGTAGAGAACTAAATCCTTGTATTGACTAATCTCCGAGTGAATGCGTACAATTAAAATTTTCGTAGCTCAATATGTACGATTATGATTTCTTTTAGTTTATGGCACTTCATTGTTTTGCAAATTGGAATGAATGTATCATCATCATGCATTACTTTGCTCTGATTACTAAATTATAAACCAAATCTCTCATTCATATTGTTGGTACAATTTGTAAATAAAACAAACCAATATGAAACAAGTGCTGCATGGCAGCGTAGTCCCTGCGAGGTTGGGATGGGAGTAAATGCGACCTAGTACAAACACATGGCTAGAAAGTTGAAATACATGCGGTTTGCATGCATAACATAGTATTCCCGAATTAGTTCTTCATGAAATTTTTTAAAAATTATCAACCTTTGAAAGGTTGTTGGACACAAAAAATTTAGCATTACCAAATTAGTTATCTTTAAAACAAGGGTTCTTGGACACAAAAGAAATTGAAATTTATGAAATTATAGGTTCCTGGACAACATAAACTATACATACTAAAAATGTAATTTTATAAAGTAGATATTTAGTTTTATACATACAAAATATGTACTTTTATAATGGATCGTAGGTTGTCGGGCTGACGGGCTCAAAATTGGGCCAAATTGAGAAGCGGAGTTGCAGACTATAGAAATTTATTAGAAATTAATAAATTATACATACGAAATATCTGCCTTTAGTAAATTAGATATTTAGTTTTATACATACGAAATTTGTACTTTTATAAAGTATGGGGACAAGATTTTATAGAGCATGCACAGAGCCATCATTGGATACTTAGCCAGTTTTTGGATCGCGGGTTCTCGGGCTGGCGGGCTCAAAATTGGGCCTCTGATGTTCCGTGCCCTACAAATAGCATCGACAGTTCCACGATATACAAAATGAGACGCAGAGTTGCAGACTCTACAAATTTACCAGAAATTAATAATGTCTATTACATATATGTGGAAATTACATGAACATTTAAAAGCATATAATAGAATAGTAATAACGTGTGTTACATTTAGTTTGCTTTAAAACTAAGGCTTTTCTTGGACAAAAAAAATATAGCATTGTTGAATTAGTTTTCTTTACACACGTTTTATAGAGCATGCACAAAGCCCTCATTCCATACTTAGGCAGTTTTTGGATCACGGGTTCTCGGGCTGGCGGGCATAAAATTCACTAAGTATGAAAATGAAAAACGAGCGGTCCAATTATCCATGCGAGGATATTGATGGAGATGAAGATATATCAACACGCCAATGTTGGAACCCGCGATCATAGAAACACGACTAAGTATATAACTATAAATCGATAACACATGGGAAGAAGACAAGGGAAAAGTATCTCGCCGAAGAACATCTAGTCTTTGATTATTAATGCAAATGCTTTCGAACCCTTGCTGAGTTCTCACCAGTTAAGGCATAAATTGCAGATCACGAAAGTATCTTTTGTGCCACTGTGTCCACTTGTCACTAGTAAGAGCATTGTTCATGTATATCATGAAGGCCACGAAGTTGTTGGGGATGGAAAGCAACAACTGATACTTTGAATGAAGTTAATGTATACGAGGAACCCGTGGTGAAATTGTAGATCACGGATGTTTTGAGTGCAAGATGTATATACCGGAACAATAAGCAACTGAGTTCACAAGCGTCGGCCATAAAATTGGCTATGGAAAGGAACAACGGTCGGTCCAATCTGTCATGTGAGGATATAGATGGAGATGAAGACATGTCAGCCCACCAAATCTGGAATCAAATACCATAGAAAGGGAACTAAGTATATATCCAGAAATAAATAATGAGCGGGAAGAAGAAAAGGCCAATTCATATGCGTTGATCAGGAAATCGCGGCCATAAAATTGCCTAGGTATGGAAAGGTACAACAGTCGATCGGATTCGTCATGTGAAGATACAGATGGAGATGAAGATATGCCAACACGCGAACCGTGCAATCGCCCATCATAGAAAGACGACCAAGTATAAAACCAAAATAGATAAGTATCTGACAGTCGAAAAAACTTTTTTTTTTTATTCGTTTATTAATCGCAAAGTTTTCGAACCCCTACTGGGTTCTCACTAGTAAAAGCATTAAGTGCAGATCACTGAAGTTCTTTGGCTGCAATATGTATATGACAGAACATGAGACATAGGTGCTAGGTACCGCGAACGCGGGGCCTGGTGCCCAGATAACTGGCTAAGTATTGGCCAAGACAAAGGTTTGATATCTATTTCAATAGTATTCATACTAGTATCTATCAATGGAGAAAGTTTTCATATTTATCTGAATAGTATTCATACTAATATATATTAATGGATTATTTCTGTTTCAAATGCAAATGATCTCCCAATTTGCAAGATGCTCTTCGGTTTTCAAATTTCCTTGAAAGCACGAAAATTTTGACTGCAAGATGTACATAGCACAACAAGAAACATGAATTTGCATTGTGGTCTCCCTGAGATAAACTCCTTATCATCTATTCATCTTGTATTATTTGCAATGACATGAGCAAACGCCGGCTCTCCATAAACATCAATATCTAAATTAAGTTAAATGCAATCAATATTTGGTGTGACTTAAGTAATTAAAGAATAAATTGTAGACTACCAATGTTCTTTGGCTGCAAGATGTATATGATAGAACAGGGAACATAGTTGTTTAATACTGCAAACCCAAACATAATTGCCTAAGTTTTTTGTATCTATTCCAATTGTATTGATATTAGTATATATGCACGGATATTATCAAATAGAAGAAGCTGCAATATATCCAACATACTGAACAAGAACATTGCGTCAATAGTTGAGCCGCTTATGAAAAATTATTTTTAAATGTAAAATGTAAAGAAAGAATAGACCAGTCTATATTTAGATTGAAGTAGTGTGCAGCAGAAAGTAAAGCTTCTTGTTCATGTTTAACGACACAGGGGAAGAAGGTACAAAATACAATTAAAACAAATACCAGAAATTGAAAAATACTGAAATATGTACATTGATGAAGCTTCTTGACAGTTTTCTTGACGTTGAAACTCTTTATTCGTAAAAAATGAGTTGAATATCAATTTTGGGTTTTGTACTTAATCGGTGCTGCCAACTACATCTATCCCAGTTTTTTGAATACCTTGTCTCTTCTAGATATGGTCTGCTTGCAATGGCTGCTTATTCAACATTCCATTCTTTGTCAAGTATTAATTCCCTTTGCTGTCGAAAAGTTGGGGTTTAAGGTGCTTTCCTTCCAATGTTCTTGACCCTTGACATCCGAGACAACTTAGAAATGCGATTCAGGCCGATTTCAAAGTGGACGGAGTCGTTTTATGTCACAACAACTATGGCAGGGGAAAAAAATTCAAGTACACAGTCACTCGTATTCTCCCTGTATTCGATCCTCTGTTTGGTTGAAAATCCTGCCTGAGGATTTGTATGTTGAACTTCTTTGATTTATTACAGTAAATTGGAAGAAACATTCAACCCAGATGCAAAATGAAAATCTGTTGAGGTACATAACTTCTTCGGGCAACATAGGTGTGGCAAGTGCATCAAACGCTGCAGAACGCACCAACACAGGTCTGACAAGTGTATCAAATGTTGCAGATGACATCATAATATATATTTCCTCATAGCGGTGGAGGTGATGCCAAATATGTGGAGTCTGCAACTACATCCAGAGGAAACCGAATAAACTTTGACAAAGAACATGGCTTTCTGTCAAGTCGGTTACTGGTCTCACATGTAGCTCATCAAACTTTGAAATAGAAACTTTTGCAGTGATAATATGTCGTTTTATCCACCCATATTGTTTCTGTTACCCGTCTCTAGTTACATTCACAAATGGAGCAATATTTCGTGTCATTTATGAACATGACGACCCATTTTGCAAGCCACTGTAAATGCGTCGCCCCCGAGGAAAACAAATTCTTCTGGGATCTGTACTATTCAATACACTTGCCAAATCTGTGTTGTTGGAAGAAGATATATACTCAAACGAAGAACTATTTTGCACGCGACGTCAAAATCCATTACAATTCCCAGCAAGAAAACAAAGAAGTTCAACAAACAAATCTCTAGGCAGCCTTTTCAACCAACCAAAGCATCGAACACAGGGAGAACCCCAACCAGAACATACTTGTTTTTTTTTTTTTTTTCGTTCTCTCTGAGTTTCTCTCGTATAACAGAGGTTTTTTTACTCAAATCTCATGTCATATAAAACCAATCTCTCTTTTTTCATCTGCGCCTCAATCACATCTCTAAATTGTCTTACATGTCCATGACCATGAACATTAGAACGAAGGCACCGTAAAGCGCAACTCTTTGATGATACAGAGAAATGACAATAAGTATTTAAAAGCAACATTGGATGATCTTTCGTAGATTTTGTGTTGATTTGTTTTAATGATAGATGTTTTCGATATTTTCGCTTATTAATGCCAATCTTTTCAAATATGTATGTTGAATAGTCACTAGCAACACGTATTAAAATTCCCATATTCGAGCAGATTCTCAAATATGACATCTAAGATATGCACAATATTAAAGAAGGACATGACATCAAGGCCTCTGTGGGTGACACGTTCGCGAACTATGCTGAAGCTTTTAAGAAAACTATAATTGCACAAGCAAAAAAAATAAAAATAAAATTATTTTCGCAAATTCAAAAATGCAGGCAAAAATAAATTACCAGATCCCATAATATTCCCCTGCCTATTCATTTTAATGGGAGATGTACTCGATATTTCTACTTATTGAAGTCCATCTTTTCGAACCTGTCTGGTCGGTTCTGACTTTTGAAAGCATATTTAATGTGTATTGGGAAGCGGTGAAGGTAGCAGGGATGGATCCCTATGTAACAGAGGGTTCCACTATTTTTCTGCTTTTTCTCCACGAGTGTATGACAATCGTATGTAAAGAAAAGTAATTTGAGAATGCTAATTCTTTTGGACATGAGCCCTTGAAATTCAAATAGTCGGCAAGTCCGATTGTCAATTTGTATATCGCAGAACTCTGCATGCTATTTTTAGGACACAAAACAATAGAAGCCAAATTTAGAGCCCGCCACCTCGAGAACCCGCGATCCAAAAAATGCTAACTATTTTTTTTTTGTGTTTTTGTCCACCAGCGTATGTAAAACATACGTAAACTAAACTATTTCGAGAATGCTAAATTTTTTGGACACCAGGCCCTTAAAATTCAAATAGTCCGCAAGTCCGATTGTCAATTTGTGTATCGTGGAACTCTCCGATTGTCAATTTTCAGCCGGATACCTCGAGAACCCACGATGCAAAAACTGACAAAGTATGGGATGAGGGTTCTGTGCATGCTCTATATATCTACTTTATAAAATCACATATTTCCTATGTTTAATTTATGTTGTCCAGGAAACTTATAATTTCATAAATTTCAATCTCTTCGGTCCAGGAGCCCTTCTTTTAAAGAAAACTAATTCGGGAATGATAATGTATACACCGAACATGACCTTGTGGAGCTCTCCGTGCTATTTGTAGGGCACGGAACAACAGAAGCCCAATTTTCATCCGACCACTCGAGAACCCACAATCATTAACTTATGTTGTCCAAGAAACTTGTAATTTCATAAATTGCATTCTCTTATGTCCAGGAGCCCTTCTTTTAAAGAAAACTAATTCGGGAAAGATAATGTATACACCGAACATGACCTGTCATAGTTCAATAGAACCTATCCGCGAAGCCGCGTCCATAAAACTAGCTAAGTATGCAACTGAACGACGGTCATTCAGAATGACCACAGAAATGCGAGAAACTGTAGTCAGAAACACAATTTACAAGAGGAAAATAAAAGGGAGAGAACAACTATATCTCCCACACAACAAAATTCACTCTCATAACTATGAAACCATAGCAACACAGAATCCATGGAAAAAACATCGACAACTATGAAATATACTTTGAGGCCGACAAACTCTGCTTCAACGCGTAAGAGATGCAATTTACATCGCCTGCAATTTTTTACTCTGTTATTTTATCTTAATAGTATTCTATGCAAACTCCATTGCAAAAAAATGTACCCATAGATCCAACTGCAGATGCAACATCCCAACATTGCAAACCCTGGGGAAACAAGAACAAGCAGCAAATAAGAACCCAAGTGCAAGCGCAGGACCAGAACCTTGCAAAGTTGAATCAAGCAACAATAAACAACATACAACGGAGAAAGAAGCAAGAAACATCCACTCCCCCAAGCAAATGTGCAAACTGCAACATGAACATACAAGCAAGAACAACAACAACATGCAAATAAGAAATCAATGCCATGCAAAAAACAAGCATGGACCAGTGAACCAACAATGCCATGAAGAAAATGTCTTGTAACAAGTCTGTTAAGTAACCATTCAACACTACCAAACCTGTTAGGTAAACATTTAAGTCTGTTAGAAATGCTATATAAACATTTAAGAAAAAAATTCAATGCGACAGGTCTCTGATGTATCCCAAAAAAATTATTATATTTTTTATAACAATAATTCTAACACCAGAGAATGTATTGGAAGGCCAAACTTTCGATATGCAACCATATCAAACATTGCCATAAATTTAACTAGCATAAAATGCTAAACCAAACATTCGAATTAATGCTAGCATTAATCCACCTTCGAGGAATGCATAAGAAAATATATGATTCAAAAAGGCCATATACGATCAAATACTTTGGATATGCCAACATATATAACATTGGGAATAGCGAAGCTGACAATAATACCTCCAATCCCTTGTCCAATCAGATCATGACAAATATGGTACTTTTTTTTATATTAAAATTGATGTTTTCAGTTCTCTGGTTCCAGCGATGTATAATTTGCAAATATTTCTGGTCAAAGGACAAACTAATATGAAGTCAATGATTTATCGATTGCTATAGTCCCGCTATGCTTACAACATGGACTAATAAGGATCTTTGATTACTAATTTCGAAACCAAATCTCTCATTCATATTGTTGGTACGATTTGTAAATAAAATAAACCAATATGAAATAAGGAAACTAAAGCATAAAATAATTCTATTTTATTTGCAAAGCAAAATGAAACTTCAAATAAAAGAATCATAAACCTATTTTAGGAGACCTCTAGTCTAAGTCTAATTGAAATATTAATTACAATGTATGTAGCAGTATGCCTGAGTGAATTGTAATTCCTACTATTCTGTGGCTACTTGATGCGTTGCAATTGAAATGACTAAGTGACCATATCACTATCATAGCGAAGTCAATTGGGTTTAGTTTGAGTGGTTTGTGTTGAGGGGTGTTTTATCCCACCCAGGTTCAATTCTTGCAAGTAATATGTTGATCTCTTAAATGAGCAATCTATCAAAAAAATCCTCGGCTTTCTACAAAATCCGGTTTACCCCGGGTGCCATCCTCAAAATGAGGGGAACTACCCGATCGGTTCTCCCAGGCTCTATTCCAAGTAAGAAAAAATCGGTATCATAGCAACACTTCTCAAATTGAATAGATCTGGAACTCAATTCCGCCATACATATGTTGACCATAGTTTGCAAATGAAACATACTGAAAACAAAGAAAAACTATGAGTGATAAGTAAAGAAAGTAAAATTGATACACATAAACAAAAAAAAATTGGAAATGGTAGAAATAGTACCATTGAGTGGGCCCTTGATGGTATTGACTATTGTTGTTTTTCTACAGGATAAAAAACGAACTCAACACATTAACTTGAAACTCAAACTTTGATTTTATTCATAAATTAAAGATTCAATATTTCCTCTCTCCTTTCCCCCACATGCATCGAGCTCTTCTTATATATGTTTAAGGGGTATCTTTCATTAATACAAATAACATAAATAGTAAATTGCTATCTTATTTTCATGAGTTCGATGACATATGGTATTCATAGAGACGTTCTGGTAGAGATATCAACATCTATATTAAATGAGTGGTGGTATATTAACCACTAATGAGCATCTCGTTTTGTATTAAATTCACTTGGGGATCTTCAACAATGGTCTGGTATCATCTTAATTATGATTCGGGAATGACATCTTTGAATTGGTGAAGTGGAGGGTCAATTTTTTTAGTCACATATAAAACTAATTTAACAAATCCATAAGCAACACTAGACTTCTCCTAAATCATTCATGTATCAAGAAAAAAACTTGTAAATCTATCCATCAATACCTTATGGTATTTGTGACTAAAATATTGGTAAATGGTGTACTAAGAATGGATATGGTAAAGGTAAAAGGATTAAATATAGGTATCTGATGGTGAAAAATATGTCATTTCTGAGGCTCATCATCTCCCCCTTACCAAATTGTTGCATGTCCCTATGCAACTTCCCCTGTAGAAGTTCTTGAGATGCATTCACTACTAAAATATTCAACACCAAAAAAATTTGCAACAAAGGTGCAAAATTTTGAAGGTATGTGAACAAGGTAGTCCAATATAAATCTAGCAGCAACCTTGATTACCTGAGTGGTTTTTTTAAACTCTCTCTTGCGTGCATATAAACATTATGAACATGCATCTCCCTTTGCTGAAACTTCTTAATGTGATGTATGTGTTATCTATGGGCACAAAAGTTTTAAAATCAACGAGAGTTCACACAAATTTTACCCAACATATCTATGAGTGAAACAAGAGCATAATTAGTGCCTTCATAAAGAGATACAAATCAACAAGAGTCCACACAAATTTTACCCAACATATCTATGAGTGAAACATGATCATAATTAGTGCCTTCATAAAGAGATACAATAGAAACAAGTCATGTTGTCTTTTACATTTTAGAGCCCTTAACTACAACTTCCAAGAACTCTTCTATTGTCGCTAAACCATTAATGAAAATCACTTCCCTTAACACAAGACATAGAAAATAATTATTATTCCCTTCTTTGTCCAACAAGCTGAAAATTTTGTTTCCGGTATTTGATGTGTTGTCTCCTCAACTTTATTGCATTGCAAAGTTGCCTTGATTTTTGTCTTCTGTTATGATTCGTGTTGAAATTTTGGTATGCTCATTTAACCATAGACAATGTCACTTCATTGTCACCTAACCATAAACATTCACATATGCCACCCCCGAGCACACTAACCTTTACTTAGAATAATTCCGGCAAGCCTACTCCAGAACCAACAAATAAACCCTAGTCACAAAACCTTTGTAGAAACAACACAATAACCATACAAAGATAGCGTACCTTACACCAAGAGAAGCATACAAGAGAAATACCAGAGAGATTGAGAATACTCCATGATAGCTACTGCACTACTCTCTCCAGACCTGTGCCTTCTTCTGTTACAACTACAGTTCCTTAGATTTGTGCACTAGTTGTTGTTGCAACGACTCCTAAGACTTGCACCCTTATTGATGAGTGAGTGAGAGTGCAAATGAGCTAAGGCACCACCTTATTTATACTTATTCTTCCAGTGAAATTTTCCCACAGGGCCAACCTGTCTTTTCTCCTTGGGCCGACGTCTCTTCTAGGGTTTCCACACATTTGTTTAGTGGTTCACTTGCTTTTGGAATATTCTCTGCATCTAAGAAAGGTCATATAGGAGGGAAATATCCTCCCATAGCTACCAAAATATCAACACTCCATCTTATCTAGGGAGACATCTTTCACGATGTCTTCATCTAGTAGTCCACTGACTACTCTGCAATAAGCTGGTAGCACACAACTACCACAATGCCATCGATAGCTCAAATCGTTTGTCACAATATCTGCAATCAAGTAGCACTCAACTACTTCCAATGTGAACTCATAGTCTCCATGGAAATCAACTAGTATCACACAACTACTACAATGCCATCTAGTAGAACATGACTGTGCCGATCCATAGTAGTACATAAATACTATCCAGTGGTGCACAACCACTCCAAGTAGCACACAACCACTATCCAGAGACACAATGTCTCTCTCCTGCAATCAAACCACTATGCAATATAACCGTCTCTATGATTATGCAACAATTAGCTAGTGCCACACAAGCACTACAATATGTCCTCTGCCATAATCATAGTTTTCCACCTCCATGAATATGCAACAATCAACTAATAGCACAAAACTACTTCAATATTCCCTCAACCATAGTCAAGATTTGCCACCTCCATGACTATGTAGCAATCAAATAGTATCACACAACAACTACAATATGCCCTCAACCATAGTTAGGATCTGCCACCTCCATAACTATGGAGCAATCAACTAGTATCACACAACTACTATAATACGCCCTCAACCATAGTCAGGATTTTCCACCTCCATGACTATGCAACAATCAACTAGTAGCGCACAACTACTACAATATGCCCTCAACCATAGTTAGGAGCCGTATGACTATGCAACAATCAGCTAGTAGCACATAACTACTACAATATTACATCAGCCATAGTTATACCTATGATTATGCAACAATCAATTAGTAACACACAATTACTACAATATTCCATCAACCATAATCATAGTCAATGTGTCTATAACTATGCAACAATCAACTAGTAGCACACAACTACTACAATATGCCATCAACCATAGTTATAGTCTCATCCAGTAGCACGAAGGTACTCCCATAGTCCTCACAACTATGCGTGTGATGTTTCTTCTCTTATCAGGTTAGAAAGTACATTACCCCCTTAGTCACAAGACTGATCCAGGGAACCCTTGGCCAGAGGGGTTAGCTGGCATGAGAAGAAACAACACACCTCCCTCTCAATGAGAGTTGACATTCTGCACCTCAAGTCTTTCTGCTCCTAGTCAAAGCAACATGAATAATAGGAGAAAGACTGCACCTGGGCCATTCACCACTAGCCAAATCAATGTAACACCCTGTTTCCCCCAGATTGTAAATATAACTGAACTGGCCAAGGACTATGGCAAAACTCATAAGTATGAATATGTGATGTAAATGGACCTGCAGGAAGAGGTCAATGAATGTAAATGACAGTTTGAATTTATTGCAGAACTGCTGAGAGGGGATGTGCGGAATAGAGACCACGATGGTGGTGGAAGGCACCTGAAAAAGGGGCGTTAACTTCCACCAAGGATTAAAGACTGTATTTGGACTCCACTGGCCCGGAGAACCAAAAGCGGCTCGCTAGCCCTGTAATAAATGCCTTGCAGGATGGTAGGTTGATGGCTTTATGAGGGATAGGAAGGTGACCTGCCTGTCCGTAGAGCCATCATGACTGACCAGCGCACGGGTAATCGTGCCACACACAACCTCGTGAGAGGATAAGGCGTATGGCTGAAACGATTGAACGAAGGGGAGACGCGAGGGAAACTCTGGCAATTTTTACGCAGAGTGAGTGATCGCAGAGAGGAAGGATTGCAACCTTCGCTCCTAGGCACTGGCAGACCGAGAGACGCAGGCCTCAGGACATCGTGGTCTCAGCTCGGGGGTGGCTAGTGGTAAATCCAGTAGGAGTCGCTACGCCTACGGTTGGGTGGAAACGAGCACCCCTCTCAGCAGTCGCTTCCATTGCTGAA
>ML798284.1:186873-209561 GCA_009831015.1 Picea engelmannii | reverse complement strand
GCAATAAATTCAAACTGTCATTTACATTCATTGACCTCTTCCTGCAGGTCCATTTACATCACATATTCATACTTATGAGTTTTGCCATAGTCCTTGGCCAGTTCAGTTATATTTACAATCTGGGGGAAACAGGGTGTTACAAACAAGGTCAACAACCAAGAGCATCTCCTAGAGGAAATCAATTTATCTTGTAAACAAGTGCATTATTAATATGAGCATTCACCTAATGGTAGTTGTCCCAACAATAATCAAGTGTTACTAAGTTAGCACTAACAATGGCAATAAAGATTGCTACTTTGGTCACAACACATACTTAAACTGTAGTAATATAAGGAATATCAAACCTGATATGCAAACCTGGAGTGTGTTGTCACATTTTTGCCTCGTTTTCATGTTCCCTCGATTTTCGTGTCCATTGTTGGACGGTTTTTGGGCACATGGTTTTTGCCGATGGTTTTCTATTTTCGGTTATGGAATTAGGGTTGTTAACTAATCCAAGTCATTGGGTTATGGTTTTGGATGTCGTTGGATCCTATATGTATATTGTATTATAAACAATGTATCATAAGGAGTGAATATAGAATATGTTGGGTTTCTCGGTTTGGGTTTCCAGGGGAAAAATCTCTGTGTAATGTTTGTATTTGCCATTGTATATTTTCTGTTCTTTTTCTGAAAATTTGTTTGCAGTAAATATTGTACAAGGTTAAATCTACATTTGGTGTTAGATATTTGTTGGCTTTAGGGGTACGCCTTTGTGGTCAAGGGTTTGGATCGGGACTGTGATAAGCCTTGTAACAGTGGGAGATCCGTGGTATTGATTTTTTAGGTGAAAATAAATGGCGAGCAATTCGAAAATGGAGATTGAGAAGTTTAATGGGAATTTTTTTTTGTTGTGGAAGCTCAAGATGGAAGATCTGTTGGTGGACAAAGATCAATGGATCACGATAGATCCAGGTACTGCACCTACAAGAACTTCAACAGATGACTGGAAAAATTTGGATTGGAAGGCGAAGAGCACAATACGATTGTGTCTCTCAAATTCAGTATTACTGAATGTGTCAGAGGAACTACAACCAAGGATTTGTGGGATAAGTTGGGGAAGTTGTATCAGTCTAAGTCCCTAGTAAATAAACTATTCCAGAGAAAGAAGTTATATAACATGAGGATGAGAGATGGAGACTCCGTGGCAAAGCATTTGAACGCCTTCAATACTGTGGTAAGTCAGTTAGTATCTGTTAAGATTAAAATTTCAGATGAAGATAAGTGTGTCGGTTTATTGTGTTCTTTACCAGACTCGTGTGATAGTCTGGTTGTGGCCATATGTAGTAATACAACTGCCTTGAAGTTTGATGAAGTGGTCTCATCCTTTTTTTTGGAGGAGATGAGACGAAAGAATATGGAAGGATAGAGCACAAACACATTATTTGCAACAGGATGCCCTAGGAAATAAATAGATCTAAGTTCTCAAGTGGGAGATCTAAGTCTAAGGGTAGATCTAAATCTCCCGAAAAGTTTGTAAAGGTATGTTGGAGATGTGGAAAAGAAGGGCACTATAAGAAGCAGTGTAGATCCAAAGTCGAGAAAAAGAAGGGATCTGAAGAATCTCCTTCTACAGAAGAAAATACCTCCAAGGAAGAAGGAGGGGATGAGTATTTGGATTCTTCAAGAAGACATGCAGATCATGAGGCATGGTTGGTTGACTCAGGTGCATATTTTCATATGACTCCCCACAGGGAGTGGTTCTGTGAATATGAAAGGTATGATGGAGGTAATGTTTTCCTAGGTGATGACTGAACAACCAAAATCATAGGTCAAGGAAAATTCAAGTTGAGGCTCATAGATGGAAGGATTAGAACACTATTTGGTGTTCTGCACATCCCAGGATTGGCTAGAAATTTGATTTCGATAAGCAAAATGGATGATGTAGGGGTAAAAACAATATTTGAAAAGGAAACCTACAGGATGGTTCAAGGAGAAATGGTGTTGTTGAAGGGAGTTCAGTTTGGAAATCTGTATAAGCTGAAAGGAAGCACTATTAGTGATGGGTGTAATAGTTCCATTGTTTCTGATATTGGAGTTGAAGAAGAAAGAAATCCTACAGTCTTTGGATAAAAGGTTATGTTGTGGCATTAAAGACTGGGGCATATCGGAAAGAAGGGTCTTCGACTACAACATGATAAAGGTATGGTTGAAGGTATCTCTAACTGCTCTCTAGATTTTGATTTCTGTCAACATTGTGTATATGGGAAACATAATCGAGTAAGATTCCCCTTTGGTGCAACGAGGGCAGAAGAAATTTTACAGCTAGTTCACAATGATGTTTTTGGACCTGTGTCGGTCCCATCATTGGGAAAATATGTGTACTATGTCTCATTTATAGATGATTTCTCGAAGAATACTTGGATATATTTCCTCAAGAAGAAATCTGAAGTCTTTGACAGGTTTAAAGAGTTTAAGCCTCTTGTTGAGAATCAAACAAAGAAAATAATTAAGGTGTTGAGGACAGATAATGGTGGAGAGTTTTGCGGGAATGAATTTGAATAATTCTGGAAGAAGTGCAGTATAACAAGGAAGAATCCTACTCCATATACACCTTAGCAGAATGGAGTTACAGAAAGGATGAACAAGACGTTGATGGAAAAAGCAAGGTGCATGCTCAGTGGTATGGGTTAGGGCAAGAATTATGGGCAGAGGCAATGGGTACTGCATGTTACCTGGTCAACAAATCACCCTCATCAATGCTGGATGAAAAGACTCTACAAGAGGTATGGACTGGTAAGAAACCTTCTCTCACACATCTCAAGGTATTTGGTTGTGATGCATATGTTCATGTTCCAAAGGAAAACAAGAGTAAGCTAGATAAGAAGACTGAAAAGTGTATTTCTATTGAATATAAAGATGGTCTCAAAGGTTATAATCTTTGGAACCCAGAAAATAAGAAGGTAGTGTATAGCCAAGATGTGGTATTTAGAGAAATGAAGGATGTTGTTAAACATGAAGTCCTACTAAGTGAGGAAGAACCAGAGAGAATAGAGTTTGATTTAAAGGATGATGAATCAAACTCTATAGAAGAACATGAATCATAAGAAGAAGATCCTCATACTCCATAATTAAGGAGATCAATTCAAGAAAGAAGGCTACCAGAAAGGTATATTCCATTTGATTTCCGTTCAAATTTTGCTTTGTCTATTACTGATGATGATCCTAGAACTGTCAGGGGGGCAGTGGATTCAGAGGATGAAAATATCTGGAAAAAGGCCATGGATGAAGAAATGGCAACCTTGGATAAGAATGAGGCTTGGGATCTAGTGGAGTTGTCGACTGGAAGAAATCCCATTGGGAGAAAATGGGTATTTAAAAAGAAACTAAATGCAAAAGGAAAAGTGGAGAAATACAAAGCTCGGTTAGTAGCAAAGGGTTATTCCCAGGTTGAGGGAATTAATTTTGGTGAGATTTTTTCTCCTATTGCCAAGTTAACCTCTATAAGATTTATGTTATATGTTGCTTCTGCATTTGATGTTGAAGTAGAACATATGGATGTGAAGACAACATTTCTACATGGGGATCTAGAAGAAGAAATCTATATGAAGCAGTCAAAAGGATTTGTTGTGAAGGGAAAGAAGGAGCTGGTATGCAAGATGAAAAAGTCCCTGTATGGTTTAAAACAATCACCAAGGATGTGGTATCAGAAATTTGATACTTATACGTTGGGACTTGGTTTCAAAAGAAGAAAAGAGGATCATTGTGTGTATTTTAAATTAATTGGTGATCATTTGATTTATTTGGTCTTGTATGTGGATGACATGTTGCTGATAGGAAACAACAAGGAGATTATCCAGGATGTGAAAACTCAGTTGTCCTCTAAATTTGACATGAAGGATCTCAGTGCCTCAAATTTCATTTTGGGCATGGAAATTAAAAGAGATAGGAAAAAGAGGAAACGGTTAAATCAGAGAAAATATGTCGAGACAATATTGCAGAGGTTTAATATGCAGGAATGTAAACTGATCCAGGTTCCTATTCCTGTTGGTGTAAAGTTATCGGTGGATCAGTGTCCCAAGACACAGGAAGCAGAGGAGGACATGTCTCGTGTTCCATATGCGAGTGTAGTTGACAATTTGATGTATGCAATGGTATATACTAGACCGGGCATTGCACATGTAGTGAGAGTTTTGAGCAAGTATATGTCAAAACCAGGGAAGGAGCATTGGACAATAGTAAAAAGGGTTTTCAGGTATTTGCGTGGCATTTCTAGCTATGGATTGTGCTACCAAGGAAGATTGAGATTGGACAGAGTGTTGGATATACATGGCTTTGTCGATGCAGACTGGGCTGGAGATCTGGATCGTAGGAGATCTACAAGCGGGTATGTGTTTAACCTATTTGGAGGAAAAATAAGTTGGATGGGAAAAAGACATGATGTAGTGGCACTTTCAACTACAGAAGTTGAATACATGACAACCATTCATGCAAGTAAAGAAGCAGTATGGTTACAAAGATTGTGTTCAGGTATTGGGTTGGTACAACAAGTTGTAAGGATAGATTGTGATAGTCAGAGTGCAATTTTTCTGGCGAAGAACCTGACTTATCATTCAAAGACAAATTATATTGATATTCAATATCACTTTTTGAGAGACATGGTTGAAGAAAATAAAGTGTTATTGATGAAGGTGTACACTTTGTAGAATGTTGCAGATTCATTAACAAAATCTGTGAGCATTGGGAAGTTCTCTTGGTGTAGAGGATCCATGGGCATTTTTGCCATGGATTGTTGACTATGTAAACCTATAATCCCCTGTATGCAAAGAAAACAACAAGTGGGATAATGTTGGGTATGTGTTATATTCTTTGCACGACTAGTAGTGTCTACATTGCATCGGTTGCGCAGGGGGGTTTGATTTGTTTTTGCCTTCGGAAACATGTCGCATTTTTTCCTTGTTTTCGCATTGCCTTGATTTTTGACAATGCTTGTGGTCGAGGTTCCAAGAATTCTTAGTTCCAAGAAAAATTAGTTGTGTTGCACATGGAAAAAGTCCAATTTGGGCGGTTATACTAAAACCTAGGAAGAGGTTACATAAATACCTTTTTGTGGACCTCATTATAAATTAAATAATTATGGCATACTGGGATCATCCAAATATTCTATGTCTAATTATGTTATGTGATTTAATTCATTTGAAAACTTAAATGATATGTATATGTGGATGGTCATCCATGCATACATGGGAACAATACAAGATTTATTAACAACTCAAATTTAAAATGATGTATAAATGGGAAATATATCTTTATTGAGTCACCTCGAATGGGGTGACAATTGGAAAACATGTGATCTGAGCAGTTAATAACCCAAGGCGCCACCCTTTCCCTTAGTCCCTTCTGCATGAGAAGCATTCACTCAATGGGAATGGTAGTGTGTCTGCGTTGGAAGCTAGCTTTAATGGTGCACTCAAAGAGCGAGTTGAAGTCTGTCTGGTCTGGTACAAGTTGACTACGTGTTATCAAATCGACCTTAATGGCGCTCTCCACTATCAAGTCAACAATTATTATGGAGGTAAGAATTGGAAATTTTCATATTTCTCTTGTCCTCGTTCAGGTCGAAACTCTGGCTTCTCCCTCCCATTCTAGTTTTTTCTCCTTTGGGTGTCCTCTCCTCCTCTTGGTTTCCAATTTTCCCCCGTATTTTCCAATTCCATGAGAAATGGGAAAGCCCAAACAGGCGCCGACCTATTACAACTTTTTTTCTTGGCACCGTTGTCCTGACCCCTTTGTTGATATGATTTCGCCCCCCATCTCTAATGTTCACCCTGCTTGTCCTTCCTTGACTAATTCACCTATCTCTGCTCAAAATTGGTTGGACAAAGATCAACCCATGGCTTATGTTGAGGAAGAGTTCCCTTAGGCTCCTCCTCCTCAAGCACCTCCAGACTCCTTCCTCTTCTCTGCCTCCGACATACTGACTCTGCCCCACACTTCTAGACATCATTCCCTGGCAGGTGATTTTGCTCTAGAAACAAAAAGTTGCCTCATTGAAGAGGAGATCCCTATCGTTGAGAAAGAAGAGGTGGCTCCACCTATCGATTAATCTCAACCAACTGCAACAACAACACCAACGTCGCCTAACATATGTCACTTCTCATAGGAGCATTTGCAACTTATTTTTTAAATGAGACAGGATGCATCAACTCAACTTCACCACCAGACTACCCTTTGTCGATGCCTGGATGCTCTATTTGAATCTCTTTCAATCGAGCCAACCAAGCGCAGATGCCCAACTTGCTACCAATCTTATGTGTTTTCTACACAACCTCCAAATGGTGATGAAAATCCGAGTTCTCCCACAATTTAATTTCTTTTTTATGTTATTATGTATCTTTGTTCAAAACAACCATGGTTGTAGATATTTTGTTGCATAGTTTTTGGTGTCCATTTTTTTATCAGATTTCAACAAAAACTTGACAGCATGCCACCTATTCTAGTTTTCATATGTATGGAAGAACACGTGGCTAGTTTTTCCTTGTACATTGGTTTATTGATTATTTAAGGAAATATAACTTTTTTTATTTACAAAAAAAAATATCTTTGTTGAGGTAACTAATGGTAAGGATAGGTGCATGTTTAGAATTGCAAAATTATATGATTGTGTAGTTGCAACTCAAAATTTGTTTGTTGGAGACAATTTTTTAGTGGACTATACTTTTTCTAGACCTATACGTATTCAATTACAAAGAAAAGCATACAATCCTCCCTTAAAGGTTCCAGTGGGACACAAGAATACGAAAACAACATGATATTGTATAACTTTTCAACTTTGAGAGTTTGTATTGAAAATTTCTATTAATGGGATATTGAAAAACCTATAATTTCCTTTTAAAAATCTATTTTAAAAAATTATTTATGTGGAACATTCTCATGGAGATTTGTTCAAATTATTTATTGCATTGAATTTATTTTCACCTATAATATTAGAAATTATAAATATAATGTATCTTTTTTCATATGGTATACATTTTTTGAATAATGATGATATAAGTGATGATAGTATCATTATCATGTATTTTGATGATATGGGAATGAGGAACATGTTACTACTGCAGTTCTTCCATTTCATCGAACTACTACTTCTTGGAGAGAGAGAATGACATAAAGGAAAATTGTTTGCCAAGAAGAGCATAATGAGTTTTTCAATGCACCTCCTTTATGATATACACTTCCTTATTTAAATATTATTGTGTTTGATACTAAGAGTTATAGTGGAATTGATAGAAATGAACATCATGGGGAAAACAATGTGAATATGAATAATAGAGATGAGATCGTACACAATACACACATTTCCAATGAAATGTTACAAGATGAATTTGAGAGTGAATACATTCATGTAGTTGATGAACATGAAGAAGATATGGATGGAGGCATTGTATACCATAACATTTAACTGGCTCATTTAATGCATGCTACACAAACATTGTTATGATCATTAACCCTTAAACTTGAATCATAATAAGTATATCATAAATGCTCACAATTTTTATTATCAAAATAACCTTAAGACATGCCAACACCTTACAATGATCCTTTTATGGAAGGAATCAACTCATGCTCACTTGCCTCTTAAGGCAGGGAAACCTCTCAATGAGATAAGCTCCAATGCAATATACTCCAATATGTTCCCATAAGGAGGACTCCATTCTTATTTTTATCTAATTATAGAACCCTAATCATAACCATCACCTAACTGCCTACAGGACCTTCTTTACTGAAGCCACAAAAACATTTATTCCATGCTAAATAACTAGTGAGAATTATTTAATAATAACAACCATAGTGGACCCAATCCACTTTACATTGAATGGCCACAATAGCTACATTATTATTACTCTAGTGGGCCCTTCGACCACCCCCCCCATTACACCCTTAGGGAGGATCCCAACACTTCACGCCCCTTCATAAATCCTTTCCCTCAATGCTTGTAGTGAGGATGTATAACCATAAACCGGGGTCCCATATATGGGTGCTAATCATAATTATAAATTATTCAAAGGAACCAAGGTCCCATGTATAAGGGCTAGCTGCAACACTGGAGTAGTCTAAGAAGCTCGTTCATAAACCTAGGCCCCAAATACAAGTGTTGATTGCCATGATAAAGTAGGTAGTGGCCCATGTACAAGTGCCAAGTACAATGTTGAAGGAATCCAAGGAGATCATCTATAACCTTGGGTCCCATGTCTAAGTACTCATGTTGAATTCCAACTGATGACCCATGATGAATGGTTGAATATGGTGTTCCAAATCCCCACCACGATATTTTGGATCTAGATAAAGAGAATCATTAATGTCCAAAATATCATCCACATAACTATGAAAGTTTAGTTGTGGCTCTGTAAGGAATGCCACCATTGAATAATACTCATGTTGAACACTAGTAGTCGTAATGGGATACTAATAGCCTTTAATGATGTTCGCTACATAAGGTAGAGTAGAGTCATCAAATAGAATATGAAAGTAGTGTTTTCCCAAGAAATTACAATTATCCATGTACTAGTCAACTAAATCATCCTCTAAATCATATTAGGCATCTATCCCATTGGTATACTCTCCTTGGATGATAAGATATGTCTCATCAATGATATAAATCTCCTTAAATAAACATAATTCCTACTTAAGTTGTTGTGCTTGTACCAAAGCCTTCTATGATGTTACATGATCCTCCTTTATTATATCTTATATGTCATGCACCTATCTTAATACGAACATTTGATCCTCCCATGTCATGCTCCTCCACATGGCCATTATTTGGTTGCATCAAGGTTTGGGAGTAGAAAATTTGCAAGGATTGTAGCACACTAGCTATTGATCATAAGCATAACATATAATATCAAATCTAACCCCCAAAATTCCTCTATCCAATGGCATTAGTCTTGTTTCAATTTGGGTGTTCTATCAAAAGATATTTGCATTGCAATCTTTGTGACCATCATCGAAAAACCCTAGAATAGTTGGTTTTAAATAAGTGATATATTCACTTCCCAAACTCTAATTTGAACACTTTTTTTAAAACTAGGTGTTTTTTTAGAGGAATTTAGATCTACAATTGGTTTTTTCAAATTCTAAACAAACAACAACATGAATGGATTTGAGTCTCAAGACCCTCTTTTACTCTTTGAAAAGCACCAAAATAGAAAAAAAAAATCTTCCTTTTTTGGTCCAAGAAATATCTCTAATACCACTTGTTACAATCCTTAACCCTTAAACTTGAATCACAAGAATTATATTGAAAATGTTGACACTTTATTATCAAAATACCCTTGAGATAGACAAATACCTTACAATGATCCTTTTATGGAAGGATCTACTCTTGTTCACTTGCCTCTTAAGGTAGGGCGATCTCTCAATGGGCAATGGTCCTATACGAAATACTCCAATACATGTCCATAAGGAGGCATCCATCCTTATTTCTAGCTAACTAGAGAACCCTAATCACAACCTACTCCTGACTACCTAGTGTACCTTCTTTAATGAGGCCACATTACATTTAGTCCATGCCAACTAACTAGTGGGCCTTATTTAATAATAACAACCATAGTGGACCTAGTCCACTTTACATTGAATGGCCTTCATAGCTACACTATTATTACTCTAGTTGACCCTTTGAATGCCCCATTACACCCCTAAGAAGTATCCCAACAAACACACCTTTTTACAGTGACCGATAAATCATAGTTCTCTAAGTTTATTGTTGTTCCAATGCCTTATAATTTGAAAGAAACATATGGATGGTTAGACAATATCTTTAGCCTTTGTTAAGGTATAAAATGTGATGTGTACTACAATATATTGTGCTTTATGATTTCTCTAATATTGTTAGCTAGTTAATTGTTTGTTAGTTCTTAATTTTAGTTTGGATTAGTTTATTGTAGGATAAATTGTTGACATGAGACAACATACTTCCTAGCACATGTAAAGATGTGAGAAAAATGTTGATTGATTTGGGTGTTGATTACAATGTATATCATGCATGTACAAAAGATTGCGTCTTATACAAAGGATGGCATAAACATAAGTTTATGTGTCCAAAATGAAAAACAAATCACTACTTCTTTGATGTAAAGGGAAAAAAATATCACACAAAAAGTATAATACCAGTTACACATAATTCTGATATTGCAATGCATGTTTCATTGTAAACCTGAATATATGCATTGTCTTGCAAAAAATAAGAGTGCAAAAGATGTGTTGCACATTCCTGCATATTATGAGGTAATGAAGCACATAGAGAATACATGACCTAAAAATGTATTTCATATGTGAGCAATAAACTATAAGACTTGGCTTAGCAATGGATGGAGTGAATCCATTGTCTTTCTAGTCTACAAGTTATACAATTTGGCCCATTACCCTAATAAATTATAACATACCTCCTTAGATAGTTGTGAGGAAAGATAATTTGATGTTTTCTAAAAAATTGCATAAGTGTGTCTATGAAGGACATCGATGGTTTTTTCATCCAGACAATTCTTTTTGTCAAAATAAGAGAGACTTTAGTGAATAGGGAAAGGTAAGAACCCCTCCTCAAAGCATGATACCAGCATATTGGTCAAAGAAGAATAAATATTGCATTGAATTGGTTTGGGAGGATATGTTCAATGGAGACCTATCTAATATTGACGAAAATCTAGATGACTTCAAAATTCCTCTTGATCACATGCTAAAAGGAATAAACATGGATTTCAAATTTTATGATCTCTCGTATTGAAAAGAACTTAAAATGGCACATTTATTGGATTCAAAGCACATGTTCAAGAATGTCTGAAAATATCTTTGGAAACATATGTCTTCCACTAAGAGAGATACAAATGCATCTAGAACATATTTATTCATGTCAAATATGACGAAGGATCTACAAGAAAATAAACCATTGATGTGGATGGCCAAAATAATTATCCCATTGCACCATGGATATTGTTTGAGAATGACTTAGAGCTTCCGAAGAATGTGATTTTTTCAATTAGAACACCAACATGTGCAGTTCTTCATTTAGAAAATCAATCATTATTGATAGTTAGTTGATGAGTTTCAAGACACTTGATCACCATAATTTTCTAAAGGTACATATTACTAATGTGTTTTTGATATGAATTAGTATAAAATTCTTAATTGAGTCCCTATAATATTATTACCATATTCTAATTGATTGAAGGATGCATATGTTCAACATATCTATCTAATAGCTTTATGTCAATGCACTAGTCTCACACAATATTTACATCATGCCATTGGATATTTGTCTACATTCATAAGGTTGTTTTCTCATATTTTCTATCTAGACCATAAATTTATCTTCATTAAGTATATATGTCAATATATCAAGTAGTATCGTGACAAATTTTTATATGAAATTACTAAATACTAACTAGGGTTGTCTTAACTTTAGGTTGATCACATATGAAGAGATACATGTCACGAACATCCCTAGATATCACAATGAAACAGTGGAAATTGTTTGTATTTTGAGAAAGAATTGCCTACTAGTTTTATGAATACTTAGGTCCATCTTTCGGTACATTTGGTTGAAGATGTTCAATTAGTTTGCATAGTGAGTTGCAAATGGATATTCTTCCTAAAGAGGTACATGAAAACACCTAAGGTGTTTGTAAGGAAACAAGAACATCCTGAATGGTACATGGGAGAAGAGTACATTGCTAGTGAATCTTTATTTTTTATGTATGATTTCCGAAAACAAATACATATAGAATCTCCACTCATGTGGGATGGTGATCACGATGAAGAACAATTATAAGGGGATATACCTTAAGCAAATGGAGAAACAAAGGTTCTGAGAGGTAATATGATTATTTCACATATATATGGTAATAATTTTTTTATTTAAGAAGTAACTATTTTCCTTGCAAAAATAAATAATATTAACTGTTCACTAACATTGCAGATGATGATGAATGGGATAAATGGAATAAATTCATTTTGTTCAATATGGAAGCTACTAGGAAATGGGTGGAAATGTATTATGAGATTCATAAAAAATGACAAGATATACACTTGTTTAGAAGGCCAAACCCTCGTATTCCACTCCCTATAAAATTACATTATCAATGGCCTGTAGAATACACAAACACAATGGTGAAGGAGCAAATTCAAAATTCACGACTAGTCAACAAGGAAAGTGAACTAGATGCATTAAGCATACAAATTGGATGAAAAATAAAGGTATGTGATACTAAATTGATTATGAAATTCACTGCATAAATTTTAATTGAACATATTTATGTATTCTTACAAGTTTAAGAATAATTATGGATTTTAATATGCATGAAGGTACAAACTCATATAGTGATGTGGGCACATGGGCATCATTTTAGAGTGGAGAGTGTGGATCATGGCAAACAAACATGTGATTGTGGAGTGTCTATTGCATTTTATCAAATAAGTCATGTGTTGAGAGGGTTGGATTCTCAATGCTCAACAGTGGGGATTAAACCCAAGGACGACGCCCAATTAGAATCCTCCCTGTTTGGTATGGAATAATCCTTTGGGTTAATCATCTGGAAACCATTCGATGGGATTTAATAGTTGTTTGATTTTGTTCTTTTCATTCTTTTCATTGTTTTATATTTTTTTATGTCGATTTAATGCAGAGAAGAAATAAGTGAAAGGATTTTAAGAAATATGTGCTAAGGATTACCTATGGTAATAGTCAATAAAAAATATCTGAGGCTTGAGATTCGTAAATAAATAATTCTACTGAGAACACGTTACTTATCATATATTATTCAGGAAATAGTCAACTAATTGACAACATACAATATTGAACATATAAAGTAGAATAGCAAGAAGTAATTATACACTATTCCAAGTAAAACTACTAAAGAAAATAACCATTCACCAAAAGTATACATAAATTTATTTGATTGAATAATATAACTTAACAGTATTGAAATTCTTGCTAGATGACTAAAATATTTACTCAGTTGCAGAATAATCCACCATGAATAAACACACATGGACTTGGTAAAAAATGCCTTTGACTCATTCTGAGCTTCTAAATTGCACTTCGAAAATAGTTCTCAGTTTAGTAACTCAACATTTCATTATAAATCCATTGACCCTTATTCCTTGGTCGATCCTTATATTTATTTAAAAATTTCTTACTAAAAATAGTAAATTCTACTACATGAAAGATTGACAAAAATAAACAAAATCGCATGCTAAGATGACTTGAGTGCATTAGGTGACTCATAAATTGCATACTCACCATCATAATCTTCCCATTGAGCGAACAAGTCCTCACACATGTGTATGTATGGGAGAAAGTATTGATCCACCAGAGAAATGAGGGTTTCCCTCATCTCCCTAAAACGTTGCATGTACTTTCCTATCTTTGGAATCAACTACTCCAACTTATCAGTCACTTTGAATTTGCTAACCCCGTATTCTCTCATTTGATTGCATTCCATTTTAGTGATTACCTAGATATCTTCTTCACTTTTCTGATCACTTTGTTGAAATGTGGACATCACCTCCTCTAGCTCTTGAAAGTCATCTAGTGACCCGGAATTTAGTAATTGGAGATTTGTCATGGTCCCATTGATATTCTCCCATGATTTGAGGCACGCTAACCATTGTTCCTCCATTCTATTTTTTGGCTCGATGTCTAGGCCCACCCAATGTTTTGCAACTTCGTGCATTCTTGTGATACTATCATCTGTCAAAATTCTAATATTGTGATCTTTACCAACCCCTATCCTTCTGTATTTCTCTAATGCACTCTATCTGATCTAGCATCCCAACTACTTTTTCACCCCATTCAAGCATCTCTTTATATGCCACACCACACAATAAATTTTCTTCCTATTAATCTACGATCCTCTTCACAAATGCATCTCTAACTAGCTTGTATTTGTTGTGCTCTTTTGAAAAATGTTCTTTTAGGATTAACATAGCTTGAGTAGTGTCCTTATATTATTATACCTGATACCTGAGATATTCTAGTTCTCTGCTCATGGTATCAATATCTCTTTCTTCCACTTTGGCTTTGTCTATAGTGGCATGTCAAATGGCCACTCCTACTCCCAACAATTCACTGACTCGGGCCTTTTTTTACATCAAACAAGGTCTCCTATGATGTCAATAGTATAGTGACATACATTGTCATCTTCCTTTTCCTTTACATTGTCCTTACGAGGGATTGCCTTTTTTCTGTCGTAGGAAATGGATTCCACATCAGCCACCTCATCCAATGGTTCAGGGGTTTATTGATCTCCCCAGGACAAGATGTTCTCTAAACTATATCCCGAGAGTGTAGAAATGTTCCCTAACTTATGCCTTACCCTTGTCTATTGTTCTTGTTTGTTCATCTACTTGTCCTAGCCTTGTGTATGCAACCCGCTCCTTACTTGGTTGGCTATCTTCGTTTTCTGTGACATGGGTTTGAGTCTTTTCAATTGCTTCGAGTGTAGCCTATCCTTGCTCCTTCTCAATATCAAATATCATACTAGCTTCTTGTTTCTTTTCGAACTCAGGAGTTGTACTAGTTGTTAGCACTAGAAGTCACACCTAGACTACTATAGGTGTAATCCTATACCCATCAAATATTTGTAGTTTTGTAAAATATAATATTTTTAGTTTTAGGTGTAGCAAATGGATGAGAAAATTAGTTCAAGGTATCAACACAAAATCTCCAAAAAACATACTTCAATAAGCAAGGCTTGAACAATCTCTGATCAGTTTACAGGATAACAGTGAAAAGATGGAAGAATGAAGAATAAAATGTGAATATATGAAACAAACTACTTCAGGCACTTTGGCACACATATAGAGGAAATCTCATTAACAAGGAACCTCCGTGTTAACAAGATGATATTTTTTGAAAACACTTGCATCAACAAAAAACAATAAACCAGTCACTGTAATTCCAAAGAAACAAGCACTAAAGATAAATCATTTACCAGTAGACAATATCAAAACAAGAAAGAATGATAACATGTAATAGTAGAAGAAAAGTTGATCATTAACCATTCAAGGGTCTTAAATTTGTACATACATCATCCGTAAATATTTTACAATATGAAAGAGTAGTATGAGTCTAAAAAAAAGCCTCTCGAACCCTCCTATGGAGTTAGATTACATCTTAAATAGAAAATAACATCAAAAATTCCGCTAGGACTGGCCACCCAACTCCTACATTGGATTCTTCACCTAGGAGAGGCGGGGAAACAAACAAACAAACCAACATCTAACAAACTACTAGATTTCAAGAGGTTGTTGGCAGTAATAAATACAACTACAACCAACTCATTGCATGAAGATTTAATGGAGCTAGATCTTGATCACAAGTGTCCCTTGATGTCTATTTGATCTTTGAGGAGTTACTTGAACCTCTTCTAACAGGTGGTAGCCCTCCTACATTTCGAATTCCAACTAATTGTCAAGTTCACAGCGAGTGTGATGCAAGATGTTTCATTTTTAGCAGTTCACAACGCCTTCAACAATATGCGCTATGAACTTTCCTGTAGGTGTAATTTTTCCTTCAAAACATAGAAATTGATGCCAAAAATGTGTAAGAAACCTTAAAACCTTTGTTAATGATTGCTACAACCTCTAAATCATGAAAGTGACTCACAAAAATAACATATGGGAATAATTATAACATCATAAGACAAAAATACTCCTTAGGGTTATAAACATGCATATATACGACACCATAATAAAATTGATTATATTGATGCAGATATGATGCTTTATCTTCATCTCCTAGTGGCCACTCGAGCCAACATGTTTAGGTTCTTTTTTGCAATATGTTCCTTCAATTGTTGCACTTCCTCCTCAACTTCCTGTTTTCAGCTTGATAATCTCTATTTTGCCTATACACACTCTTCATTTTCCTATGCAGAGGTAAGGATCTCTTAACCATGAGCTTTTCCTTTGCAACAATTTTTTCACACATATCTATATTTTTCTTTAGTTGAATCGCGGCCTGCATATTTCCCTTTTTCAACTATTCATTCTGAACCCTTACATATTTCAGCTACCTCCTGAGCCTTTTTAAAGTGGGATCACTTTCATCAGAAGGAGACTTGATCTCAATAATTTCTATTGGAATTTTTAAGATTCTTGGTTTTGACTGTTTGTTGAGTTGGTGCTTTGGATGTACCCTCTTCCACAAAGACATGCTGCCTTGTTTTGATCTGGAGAATGGTCTTCTAGGCATAACAGATTATGCAACAACAAGTGGAGAAAAAACACATTTATTTCCCTTCAAATTCCTTTCTTTGCTAGAGGATGTCTCCATAGGTGAATATTCTGCAATAGGAGAAGTTTTTTCATCAAGAGGTTGTGAAGGGAATTCCCCTATATTATCAGTTGACTGAGATGACTTATCCTTTTTAAACATCTTTCTCCTTTTATTGGACTCTGAGTGCACAATCTTTTCAATAGAGGTAGGTGTATTTATCTTTGTTTGTGTTGACAACATCTGGTTGAAATCCTAATGCAACTAGGAAAGCATCCCAATCACTATTAGTCTTTTTCAGTTCTTCTAACACTAGCATCTTGTTTAGACCAGAATGGAATACACTAGTATCCACCTGCTTGGAATTGGCTTGAACTTTATCTAACATCTTCCCAAGGCTTCTAAGAAGATAGAAGGGTAGATTCAAGGGCTCTTTTCCAGTAAAATGCATCAATAGTCTAATGTGGTATTGATAGACCATATTAAACCTACCTTCACAAGTAAAATACCTCTGAATGAATTTGAGAATCTTATCAAAATACTTCAGCATATGATTTCTAGGCACTCCCTTGGATAGGTTATCTTCTTGATATTTAGGATTTAATAAATCCTTAGAAAATTCAGACTTCAGAGACATGGCCTTGAACCATCTTTCTCCCTAAACTGGTATCTCTGTAGCTGTAGAAATGGACTTCTCTGTAACCTTAAATTCAAGTGTACTAAATTTGGTCTTTACCCCATTGAAATTCAATGCAAACTACTTGGAAACCTCAGGGTGTCCTCTCTACATCTTCTCACAAAAAGCTAGGCAACTCACTTTCTGAAATGTCTCTCTAAAAAATGGATCGGAATTGAATAGTTACAGGTCATAAGGCTCAACCCTGCCAATCTCCCCTCCTTTATCAATATTCTTCCCTTTCTGAGTGTCCATGAGAACTAAGTAAAAAAAAAAACCTCTGATAACAGTTGCTACCAGAGTATGTGATGGAAATTGATGAATTTAGGGTTTACTGCTTGATTTTACAAAAAATAGGGTTTGTTGGAAAAAGGATTTTATGCTAAAGAAACACTACAAAAAATGAAATAATATTGAAGCTAGGAAACTGGAGGAAAAAACGACAACCCAAATTGGATGAAATCTCAAATAGACAAAACTTTGGAGCAACTGTGTAAAACAGGGGTTCATAGAGCATCCAGTTCGCAGCACAGACAATTAGCAACTAGTGTAGTTCACAATGAATAAGAACTTTGCAACAAATGGATTTAAGGTTGGAAGAATAAGCTGCAAGTCACCCTTTGACTAGAAAACATGTATCCTAGGTTTGCATAAAGGTTTGAAGGACAAGAATGTGCAAGCTAACCAAGCAAAGAGGAGTTTGTAGCACCAATTGTATAAACCAATTTGCAGCGCTTAACAGTTTGTAGAAATAACAATTAGCAACAATATACAGTGGTTACAAGAAAGAAATGTAAGCTTGCATTTGGATGATAAGAACAGGAAACCAAAGACTACATGAAGGATTTAAACTGAGAAGGTATGAACTGATTAAGGAAAGCCTATAGTTTGCAGTGAGTAGAAAACTTGTAGCATCTAGGGTTTGATGATAACAAGTTTTCAGGGAGTGGAATTTGAACATCAAGAAAAGTACCTGGTATATAAATCTCATTCCTTGCAGAAAAATAAACCAATAGTCCTTTAAGCTTTTAATCCACCATCAACCGCTATATGAGAGTTTGCAGTGCCAAGAGTCTGCAGCGACCAACAGTTTGCAGCGCACTTACAGTTCACAACGAGTTGAATTAGTCTGAAGCACACTCTTTGCAAATCGAAATGGAGGTAAAAATGATAAATCCTCCTTTTGAAACTGACCCTTTGAAGATGATTGATGAGGAGATGGCGCTGAAAAATAGAATCCATCATCAAACACTTTTGCAAAATCATAATCATGAAAGATTTGGTGCATGATCTATTTTTGAATTGTTGCGAACTTTTAGGAGATCTTACAGCACATGCGATTTGATGACTGACAAGACACTTAAACGGTTTGGTAGATATTTAAGACCTCTTGTACACTTGTTTTGGACATAACACTTTATGTTGACCCTTAAACTATGCAGATATGACCAAAACTTTCCCTCTTTTGCTAATGATGACAACCACCATCGTGACACCAAGACTTTCATAAATGGACTCTAATCAGCTCACAAGTTTTAAACCAATGACTTATAAGAAATACATAACACATGAATGACAAGGACCAAAAGAGACCTTCTCAGACTAGACTAACAAAAATTTGAAAAATGAGAGAAAACCTTGACTCATGTACATCTCGTGTGTTAACATCTATCTCCATAGGGGATGGAGACCTCCTTGTGAGGCTCCAAGAACATTTGCAGTTCCAGTGCCTTATCCATTGGGCTATGGAGTCATTATTGTTGATCTACTGCAAACCAAAAACTGAAAACAAAAATGCTCAGAATCAAGCTTATTCCCCTACTCTAATCATCTGAACTCTACTAGATCAAGTGTAATCAGATTTCCAATGAAGCCATAAAAGCATATGACTAATGAAAATATTTTTTTGCAGGCAACTCTTTGAGAAAATGAAAAAAAGAATGGAATATTTTCATCAAAATATCCAAGAAAAGCTCTCACTTACTACTGCAAGTAAGAGATATACCCAGAGCTGCAACAATTGGGACCTATGTAAGAAAGGAATCCATCTAGATTGCCACTGAATCCTGAAGATCATGGCACACTTCCAACTGCTTAAGAAGACAATCCTGCTCCTCTGTGAAGGCTGATTCATCAATAAAATTGTGTTCCTTGTATGCTCCATAGCTACTTATATAATGTTTGATGTATTTTGCAAGTCCAGGTGCAGAAATGATAGAAATGAGCTCACTGATTTTTGGAGATTTATTCTCATCAGTGGGTGATAAAGAGAATTTCAATTGTTGATGAAACTCCTCATTATCTTCTTCATTATCATATACTGGTTGGCTGATAATAATCTCTCTATGTGATTTAGTGAATATCTTTTCCTTATCATCAGAGTATCCATCAAGGATAGGTTGATCTTTGTAAACATTTGGGACAACTATCTCATCAGAGGAATGATTTTTAGAGACTTCTGTTACTAGGACAAATGCATCTACTACATGGCTGCCAATTTCTTCATCATAAGAGAAGTCAACAAAATATTCTTTCAACACTAGAAAACTAGGAAAGGAATGATATCCTTTTTTCTTGATTTCTTCAACATAAACATCTATTTCATCGTTACAATATGAGGAAATACCTACTGTATGCTAAATATTCTTTTCAAACTCCTCACAACAATTCTCAAATAGAAATTTAGCTGAAAAATACCTTTTATAGTGCTCATTAAATGTTGAATAAAATCCCCTTAATGATGAAATTCTAGAATGAGGTAGTGAGAAATACCATTGACATGCATCACCATCTAATGAATGCATGCAAATTTTCATCAATACATCCTCATGATATAGATCCAATTGATCCATGCATTGATGAAAATTAATGAGATGTTGTGTAGGATTATCCTCCTTTCTTTC
The DNA here is from genome assembly GCA_009831015.1 of Picea engelmannii. Taxonomy (NCBI): domain Eukaryota; kingdom Viridiplantae; phylum Streptophyta; class Pinopsida; order Pinales; family Pinaceae; genus Picea; species Picea engelmannii. The sequence continues at coordinate 189,736 of ML798284.1, read as the reverse complement.
TATGAATATATGCAAAAAATCTCCCCATTCTGACATGTGAGGTATTGGATGTGGGAAAACAAGAATTGCAGAAAAGTTAAGAGGTGAAAACCTCTAAGCCAAAATAGCAGCAAATGCCTTCGACATTCTGAAATTCTGGAGTCACAAGTAGATTTCTCCTTCATGGAGCCGCCAAGTGAATGATGCAGCCTGTACTTTGTCAACAACCTTTGTTCACCATCAAAGACTGGATCTAAGCTTTGTTATTTCTCCCAAGGAAAATATTCAACTTCGTCCCTGACAACGATGCCATAAATGTTAGCACTAGAAGTCACACCTAGACTGCTACAAGTGTAATCCTAATACCCATCAAGAATTTGTAGTTTTGTAAAAGATAAGGTTTTTAAAACATACTTCAACAAGCAAGGCTTGAACAATCTTTGATCAATTTACATGATAACATTGAAAAGATGGAAGAATGAATAATAAAATGTGAATATATGAACCAAACTACTTCAGGAACTTTGGCACACATATAGAGGAAATATTACTAACAAGGAACCTCCAAGTTAACAAGATGATATGTTTTGACAACACTTTCATCAACAAAAGATAGTAAATAAATCATTGTAATTCCATAGAAATAAGCACTGAAGATAAATCATTTACCAGTAGACAATATCAAAACAAGAGAGAAGGATAACATGTAATAGTAGAAGAAAATTTGATCATTAACCATTCAAGAGTCTTAAATATGTACATACATTATCTAGAAATATTTTATAGTATGAAAGAGTAGTATGTGTCTCACAGAAAACCACTCGAACCCTCCTATGGAGTTAGATTACATCTTAAATAGAAAATAACATCAAAAATCCCTCTAGGACTCGCCACCCAACTCCTACATTGGATTCTTCACTTGGGAGAGGCGTGTCAACAGACAAACAAACCATTATCTAACAAATTGCTAGATTTCAGGAGGTTGTTGGCAGTAATAAATACAATTGTAGCCAACTCATTGTGTGAAGATTTAATGGAGCTAGATCTTGAGCACAAGTGTCCCTTTATGTCTAACTGACCTCTGAGGAGTTACTCAAACCTCTTCTGACAGGTGGAAGTCGTCCTACAACTAGAATTCCAACTAATTGTCAAGTTCGCAGTGAGTGTGTTACAAACTGTTTCAATTTTAGCAGTTCGCAACGCCTTCAGTAGGACGCGCTGTGAAATTTCCTGTAGGTGTCAATTTTACTTCAAAACATAGCAATTGATGCCAAAAATGTGCAAAAAACCTCAAAACCTTTGTTAATTCCCTCTACAACCTCTAAATAATGAAAGTGAATTGCAAAAATATCATATGGGAATAATTATAGCAACATAAGACAAAAATACTCCTTAGGGTTATAAGCCTGCATATATAAGACACCATAGCAAAACTAATTATATTGATGTAGATATGATGCTTTATCTTTGTCTCCTAGTGGCCACTTGAGCCAACATATAGAGTTTCTTTTTTGCAATATGTTCCTTCAACTGCTGCACTTCCTCCTTCAACTTCTTGTTTTCAACTTGATAAGCTCTATTCTGCCTGTACACACTCTTCATTTGCCTATGCAGAGGTAAGGATCTCTTAACTATGATCTTTTCCTTTGTAACAATTTTTTCACACATATCTATATTTGTTTTTAACTGAATCTTGGCCTGCAGATTTTCCTTTTTCAACTGTTCATTCTCAACCCTTACATCTTTCAATTGCCTCCCAAGCCTTTTGAAAGTGGGATTACTTTCATCAGAAGGAGACTTGATCTCAATAATTTTTATTGGCTTTTCAAGAGGCTTGGTTATGATTTTTTGTTGAGATAGTGCTATGGATGCACCCTCTTCCACAGAGACATGCTTCCTTGTTGTTGATATGGTGAATGATATTCTAGGAATAACAAATTCTGCAGCGACAGGTGGAGAAAAACACGTGTCTTTCCCTTCAAATTCCTTGTTGTTCTAGAGGATGTCTCGATAGGTGAACATTTTTCCATAGGAGAAGTTTCTTCATCAAGAGGTTGTGAAGGGACTTCACCTATCTTATTAGTTGACTGAGATGACTTATCCTTTTTAACCATGTTCCTCCTTTTACTAGACTTTGAGTGCACAATCTTTTCAACAAAAGTATGTGTCTTTCTCTTTGTTTGTGGTGTGTTAACAACATCTGGCTGAAAGCCTGATGTAACTACGAAAGCATCGCAATCACTATTAGTGTTTTTCAGTTCTTCTAACACTAACATCTTGATTAGACCAGAATGGAAGACGTTGGTATTGACCTACTTGGACTTGGATTGAAATTTATCTGACATCTTCCCAAGGCTTCTGAGAAGATAGAAGGGTAGATTGAAGGGCTCTTTTCCAGTAAAATGCATCAATAGTCTAATATGGTATTGATATACCATATTAAACCTACATTCACAAGTAAAATACCTCTGAATGACTTTGAGCATCTTATCAAAATACTCTAGCATATGATTTCTAGGCACTCCCTTGGATAGGTTATCTTCTTGATATTCAGGCTATAAGAAATCCTTAGAAAATTCAGACTTCAGAGGCATGGCCTTGAACCATCTTTCTCCCTGAACTGGTATCTTTGTATTTGTAGAAATGGACTGCTCTGTAACCTCAAGCTCTTGTGTACCAACTTTGATCTTCACCCTATTTAAATTCAATACAAAATGCTTGGAAACCTCAGGGTGTCCTCTCTGCATCTTCTCACAAAAATCTAGGCAACTCACTTTTTGAAATACCTCTTTGGAAAATGGATCTGAATTGAATAGTTGCACGTCACATGGCTCAACCCTGACAATATCTCCTCCTTTATGAATCTTATTCCCTTGCTGAGTGT
>ML798284.1:172954-186783 GCA_009831015.1 Picea engelmannii | reverse complement strand
TTTACTGCTTGATTTTGCAAAAAATAGGGTTTGTTGGCAAAAGGATTTTATGCTAAAGAAACACTGCAGAAACTGAAATAAGATTGAAGCTAGGAGATTGGAGGAAAATATGACAACCCAAACTAGATGAAATCTCAAATAGACAAAACTTAGGAGCAACTGTGTAAAAGAGGGGGTTCACAGCTCAGACAATTACCAACCAGTGTAGTTCGCAGTGAATAGGAAGCCTGCAAAAAATGGAGTCGTGGTTGCAATAATAAGTTGCAAGTCACCCTTTGACTAGAAAACATGTATCATGGGTCTGCATAATGGTTTTAAGGACAAGAATGTGCAAGCTAGCCAATTAAAGAGGAGTTCACAACACCAATTGTATAAACAAGTTTGCAACACTTAATAGTTCGTAGCAATAACAGTTAGCAACAATACACAGTGGTTACAAGAAAGAAATGTAAGCTTTCATTTGGATGATAAGATCAGGTAACCAAATATTGCATGAAGGCTTTAAACTTAGAAGGTATGAACAAATTAAGGAAAGCCTATAGTTTGCAGTGAGTAGAAAACTTGCAAAAACTAGGGTTTGATGATAATAAGTTTTCAGGCAGTGGAATTTGAACATCAAGCAAAGTACCTGGTATATAAATCTCACTCCTTGTTGTAGAAAACCAAACCAACGATCCATCAAGATTTTAATCCACTACCAAAAGATATATGAGAGTTCGCAACGCCAAGAGTCTGCAACAACCAGTAGTTTGCAACACACTTACAATTCACAGCGAGTTGAATCAGTCTGCAATGCACTCTTTGAAAATGGAAATGAAGGTAAAAATGATAAATATTCCTTTTGAAACTGACCCTTTGAAGATGATTGATTAGGAGATGGTGCTGAAAACTAGAATCCAACATCAAACACTTTTGCAAAATCATAATCATGAAAGATTTGGCGCATGATCTTTTTTGAATTGCTGCAAACTTTTAGGAGAGTTTGCAACACATGTGATTTGACAACTGACAAGATACTTAAACGGTTTGGTATATCTTTAATACCTCTTGTACACTTGTTTTAGACATAACACTTGATGGTGACGCTTAAACTATGCAATTATGACCAAAACTTTCCCTCTTTTGTTAATGATGACAACCACCATCACGAAACCAAGACTTTCATAAATGGACTCTGATCAACTCACAAGTTTTAAACCAATGAATTATAATAAATACATAACACATGACTCATAAGGACCAAAAGAGACCTTCTGAGACTAGACTAACAAAAATTTGAAAAATGAGAGAAAAACTTGTCTCCTGTACATCCTATGTGTTAACACTAGCTACTTCTTATTTCTCGATGGTTTCATTTCAGTGAAATTTGGAACTGATCCCTCTGTGGGTTCATGGGATGCCTCTCTAATAGGTTCTTGAGATTTTTCTCAACATTTGGATCTTGAGATGTTTTTTCAGCATCTTGATCAGCTTCATTTTCTATCAAGACTTTTGTTTTTACTACCTCCTCCTCAGAATCCTTTATTAAATCTATTATGTTCCATGGAGGGATTTATGTCAGATGAGCCTCTGTTGGTAGATCAATAGGTTTTTCTATAAGTTGTTGATTCTTCCTCTTTCTCTTTTGATTTATCTTCCCTGTGTTGTTTTTCCCACAACGCTTGTTGTCTTATCAACTCTGTCTTATCATTTTATTCCTTATATTTCCTCCTTTGCTCCTTTAGGGCATTTCTTCTTTGTTTTGCTTCATATTTTCTACTTTTTTGGTCAAGTTCTTCTTAAGCATCTTCCTCAGCTTGTTTCCTACGCAACTCTTCATTGGTCTTTTGCTAAAGCTCCTATTCTTGAGCTACTCTATTTTTCTATTCTTCTATTGCTTGACACTCAGTCTATGTCTTTAGTCAAATTTCTTCTACTTTCCTAGCTTCTTTTGCCTCTCTCTTAGTTTTCACACTCTACATCACAGTTGTAACACTCTACATCATAACCTCTATATGTTCATCCATAGAGAGGGTTTTAAATATAATGAGAGAAAGAGTAGTTTTCCTTTCTAAAACATGAGCTCAATTTTGTGCATATTCAATAACAACCTCTTCATCCCATTTTTCATTGACGTAAGGCCAATTACCAACAACCTACTCATCATGCTTGAGAACCAAACCCTTGGGGCCATGCCTTCGGTACCTACCAGGTTCAAATCTACATTATACATGACTTAAACCCTATTGCATGGTTTGGAGTGTCCTTGATGAAGAAATATCCAAGTTGTAAGCCATAGGGAATAAAAACTCTCCTTTTATCTTTGACTAAGGACACATTAAACCCCTGAAGAATGGTTTGGTAACAAATTTCTCCTAGGAAAAGCTTGTTAGGGACATATGTGGGTAACAGGTGAGGATATCCAGTTGCTCTAAAAATTCTTATGTATGTGCATTTCTCCTCAATATACCAATTCATGATATGCAACAAAATCTTCTTTGCTTATTTTGATAACCTTAGACATACTTGGCAAAATATTATGAAGTAAAGACAAGCCAAGAACATAACACATATCATAGAGTAGGACGTTTTATACCTATTTTCCCATAGCATGTTGAAATATACATGCACATGGGGTTCTTAGATATGTCAACTTAAATTCATCTCAAAGAAGACACTCATGGTACAAATAACATCTATTAAATAGGAAGCCATGTAAAATGAGGGCACTTCACCTAGTAAAGGGTTTTGATCATGTTCAATTCGACTGTTGAGTTGTTTTGTGATGATGACACCCCAATTGAACATTTTCCTGGTAGTAGTTATTGTGTATGCTAACGACACCCAAGCCTCAGTGAACCGTGATTAATTCTTCTCCCCATATAGTCATAAAATCATAATCATAACATACATGTAGGGTTCCCTGAGACCTATCACAATGTACCACCCTGAAGACCAATTGAAAATCCTCTTGAGACAAGAAATGGAAAGTCCACACTCAAGATTTTTTTATTCCCACTGGGCTAGGTGAGATGGGTGAGAATTTTACCCTGGGCTTATAGCATGTTCAAAATTATCAACCAACCCTCAAGAAATATGTTCTTGGGCCTGATGTTATTATCAAAATGTGTGTTTTTTCTAAAAAAATGTAAAAAAGTGTTTATGTATAAAGTTTATGAAAAGTTAAATGAACAAATAAAAAGCACTTACATCTGAAAATCAGTAAACACAAGTCTCCAATTGAGAAGAAACCATATTTTATTCATTATGATTTTATGAGTTACAACCAAGTTCCACTTTACAAACCCCTGCGAGGTTTTGGACCAGAATCATACTTAGAAGTCTAGGATGGTATTTAAAATCATACAAAGACAATTGGTGTATGAAACAAAAATACCAAGACTATGATAAACCATAATCAATCCAAGCCACAAGCTCATCAAGTATTGAGTCCGAAAAACAGATTTAATCAGAACTGAAAAATGAATTCAAAAATCTTAATCATACTAAACAGATTACTAAGATAAATTAATGACCCTATGAAGCATTTCAAAAGTATACGCTTCTTAGTCTTTTCTTCTTTGCCACCTTTAGAATAATCTTGTTGTCAACAAGAGGACTTAGCTCTCATGAAACTCAAAAAACAAAAGAATGAATATCAGAAATCTCACTTGAGACAAGAGAAAACCTTATCATAAGTATCTCTCTCTAATTTCTCATCTCCTCCTTGTCCTTTCTTTCCTTCTTTTATCCTCCAAAGGTAGTTTTCAAGTAGTTCGTCTACCTTTAGTTACTAAAGTTAAATAACTTTAGTTAATAATATGAAAAGTATATTTATTATAAGGATGAACAATAAATAAATATAATAAATAATAGGTGGGGCCCCTTTGTATGTATTTATTTGTTTAATTTTTCAACCATTCCCTTGTTCCTCCATAATCATAACCACACATTATGCATGTATCATCATAAAATAAATGTAAACAACAATCAAAATAATCATGCCTCATAATAATTGACACTCTCCCAAAAAATTTTAAGCATGATATAAGTTTTCTTCAAAAATATAATAATAATATCATTTGTCCAAAAAAATATGTATCTCAAAGTCAAACTGATGTCACCATGAAAATAGAATAAAGTTAAAAATCATATTTTTTGTGTGAAGTTGTTTGTCTTTGTGCATTACCCTCTGACAACATTTCTCTATGTTTGATCAAATCTACATTATCAAATTTCTTCTCTTCACCTTGCAATATCTTTGGGTGCATGTCATCAAAGGTGATCTTTCTCACACCATATTCAAGTCTGAGTGGCAAGGATTTGATGGTGTAGGCAAATGTTTCAAAAGAGTCTAAACTGACTGATATGGCATGTCGCTTTCCTCTACCTAGTTGTGGCTCAACAAAAAGGTATTTGTAATTTTTTGGGAGTTGTGGGGAATGCACATGTGAAGAAACTAAAGCAACTAGTTGAACTAGTAGTAGAGGAGGTGGAGAAGGGAGAGGTAATTACATGGTTTTCCAATGACCAACACCAGAAAGAGGAAAGATAGATGCATTGTTTCATCCATCATTGATGGGAGGCTGAAATTTCATTTGAGTTTGATTAGGGATATCGACAATACTAGGATGATGTTGAAGATCATTAGGCTGAAAAGGGGGTCTAACTTATGGTTGATGGGACTGGAAAGTTGGGTGTCCCGCAATGTTCAAGTAACCAGTCTGAGCTAACTGATTAAATTCCTTAGAGTTTGCATCAAAGTGGATGGAAAATTTCATCCTTTTGTTTCTACCTCTCTACAAAAAGGCATTTGGCCCTTTCCCCTGTTTCCCCTATTACCTATGTTGTCAGATCGATTACAACCTCTGCTGAAAAAGATCATCTATGTACATTCATTTCCAAATTAGTACATATATAAGACACAACATGTAAAACATCTAATACAATTTGTCAACATGATTAAATTTGGATCTAAAAGTAACATAACCATGCATCATAAAAAGGAAATGAAACATGAAAAATGAATACATGGATACCAATTCAACTTCTACAAACACCAGTCTCTTCTTTAAAAATATGAAATCTAAACTCAAATTCTTCATATGCACAAACCATTTTCTTTTTAAAAATATGAACAAGGAAGTGCATGGAAAAGGAGATTTTTATGAATAGGATATATGATAAAAAGGGAATGTCTTGCAAAAAAGATAACATGACAAGAATGCATGATAAATTGTTCAAATTTAAACATTAAAACTAGGCATGTATATTTCCCTCATAAAACCAACCAGCCTTCAAACCATTCCCAATCACATACACATGTTGTAAATATTCATCAAATTCTGTGCATTAATCATCATGTTGTTCACTTTTTATATCGATCTAAAAGTCATTCATGTTTCATCTTTTAATTATATAGACAAGGACATAAATAGAAAATGGAGTTTTATGAATAGGATTGGGAAGTATAGCTTATGTAAAATGATATGTATGAGAGAAATGAAAGTCTATATAACTTAAAATTTAGCCATCGACACATGAATCCAACCAATTTGCATATACTTATGCCATCAAAGAGTAAATTAAACTGCCATGAACAACTGAGTCATTACAAGTAACATATCCTTGTCCAAAATGACTATCATATGTTTGTTGTATGTCTTTATGGTATGCATAAGATTTTATATTCAAGTTCACCCAATGCAATATTTTAAAAGAGTCAATCATAATGATGAAGAATCAACACTCATTTTTTATGGACTATGATCTTTGATAGCCATATCATTTCCAACATAAAAAGACTGTATTTATATATCCCTTTTTAGTTCAAAAATATGTGTGTGGCTCAACCCAAATGGTTTAAAATATGTCGAAAAATAACCACATCTGTATGCACATAGAAAGGCTCAACCAATTCTAATAATCCATCAACCCAAAACCATTAAAGTCTAGGAAATGGGACAAAGTAAAACAATAACTCAGATGGAGAGAAATTAACCATCATAATAGATACAAATTCGAGTACGTCGACTCCTAGGTTCGACATTAATTTCTATTATAAATAAATAATGGGGTTGGGTCTGTCTACAACCAACATTTTGTCAATAAATTACCACCAACAACATGAGCGAAACTAATAGAATAAATTTACATGTTTTAGACATATCTTTTCCAACAAGCAATCGTGAAAATATAGAGCCAACACTTAGACTTAACCCAAATCACATATGGATTTGAGTCAACTAGTTTCAAAAGACATGGGTGCATGTCCTTCATTTTAAAATCAAAATACCCAAGATAAATGTAGAATATATACTCAGTACGACTGTAAAAATTACAAAGAAATTTACCCACTTGTCACCTCGTAACATGAGCTTGAAATTGGCCAACACAAAATGGGCTTGACCCAAAATTTAAACAACGACTAAAATTGCATACAGGTTCGACATGTGGGTCAAATAGAAACATATAAAAATAGCTAGGGTCACATACTTTTTGGTGCAAGCCATGCATGGTTTATTAAACCTGGGTCCGAAACTCATCAAACTGAAATGGGTTTTCCATTTATTCCATAAATTAACCAAGAAAGAGTTAAGATTTGAGTTTGTTCTACTTCCATGTAAACCAAAAATAAACCAAAAACATTTTCCATCTTTAAAAACCTTTTCGAACAACCATAACAAATGGAAAGTGAGAGTATGAACTGTGGCGAGTAGGGAAATAAAACATTTTCATGCACATAGTATGCTACCATAGCCAAAACTTAATTAGTATAAGGACAAATGTTTTGTAGGAGATGTAGGATAGGCTGCGAGCTCATACCTTGTAAAAATTGTGCTTTTAATGCTAGTGTCAAAGGTTAAGAGTGATTACAACAACTAATGAGACTGAGGATCTCTCAACAACCAAAGCTCGAGCTCTTGCAGCAACCCAAAAAAAATGAAATGAACCTCGAAATAATTCAAATAGACAAGGTGATGAATGCGGTATTGTGGATTAAATGCCCACGTCTTGTCATATTCAATGCATGGTCAGCTCCATAACTCAATGCAAATAGAATATCGTAAACCACATACCATAACATATGCCACATCAACCAATTGTGAGTTCGAAGCAATGACAAGTGAGCACCAACCCACAAGCCATGTCAACTTTTCAATCATGGAAATCATCCCTTGTCACATCTTATAACTAACCAAATCCACATCCAAAGATAGGGTTTAATCACTATCGTTGTCAATCAATGTCGTGTATTGTGTGACCAACATATCATATGAAACCAACCCAAAACTCATACCTTGCAACCATACACTTATGAGCCACCTTTTGTTAAACTAATTGAAACCTTTTGACATTTATACCATGCACCATGTATATAATATATGTCAAATAAAACTCATGATAATAGAAAAACCTTATACCGCCCTCGAGGGTGAAGAGCAATTGGAAATATCGGAAATGTAAAGGAAGTTTGTTATGTGAGGTTACAAGTTCGAAACCCCCGCCTTATCTTGTGTGTTGTGTAGTGGGCATTGTAGCACACCTGGAGGTTATAGTGGTATCGGTCGGAATCGACCCCATGTCACGCGAGTACGAGCCTAACCCAGTTGTCGGTTCCGCTAGACGAAATAAAATAAAATAACCAAACCTTATACCATGAGTAACATATGTATGCGCCAAACAAATTCTAACTCAATTTGAGTATTTTGCCCATAACATAATCTTTATTTCCACATAGAACCCAAATCCTTTGACATAATTAACCATGACTTTGACAACAAGGTGACTTATATATGCATGAGAAAACCACATAATGTATATGCAACATAAAACTTGCATTTGTTATAACAAATTTTATGTTTCAATTGCATGAATAAAATGATTCTAACCTCTTTTGTATGTGTGACCATGTATAACATAGATCCCATAGTTCCCTTTTGATAAGTGCAATGTCATCAAAGTGAAAATAAGAAGCAACCATCACTTCATATCAAGATGAAATGCATCATGTTGCCAAGACTCGTCATGTCTTTGGAACCTTTGTCATCACTCCTCTGAAGCAGATATGTATATATACTGAGAGAAATGATTGAAAATTAATATCCATGGGTTTTTTTAAAGGGGAACCCACCTACTAATTATATATATTATAGTCTAATAAATAGGCTTTGCAATCCTTTACAGGCTCATATAACAGGTGGTCAACACTTCCTTCCACCAACTGGCCATTATCTTACCCATATCATGTTGCCTATGTAACACTACCATGAAATTGTTTTTGAGTAACAATTCATATTTAGGTAGCTTGTAATACTTGTTATTTTCCATAGGGAGGAACATATCCACACACTACCCCTGCTCATCATTAATTAAGCAGTTCTTACCGTCAGCATGGCTAATAATCCACTCCAATGATTCAATGCATGGAAAAACAGGAGCTCTTGCTACAACAATATGTATCCGAGAGTGTCAGACATTGGAAAAAAACTTATCATCTATTTCCCTAATGTCTAGGTTATTGTGCGATGTTCATGCAAGGTAATATTCATCCCCGATCTTAATGAAATGTTCATTCCATGTAGGACGGAGAACCTTAGTTCCAATGGTTGGATCGGTATCTCTATATAAAGGTGGCTAAACGAAAACCTTATTTGAAGGAAACCTAATCATTGGCTCTACATTATTTAGTGGCTCCACTCATTCCGGTGGTACCAGAGTAGATGCTTCGCCAAGCTCTCTTCCTTCAAATTTTGGTGTCTTCGGGGATTGTCGAGACGTGGTTCTTCTTGGTGGCATTTTTCCTGTCAAAGAAACCAGTCATTAGGCCATTATCAATTTCTTTAAATCCTCATTTAAAACGAAATTGTGATGATGAAGTATTGATTGCAAACATGTTCGAAGGAAAATCTTAATCAGAAGAAGACTTACCAAATATGTGAGGTGGAGAACCAGATGCAGAAGATTAAACAACCCGACTGATTATTTAGCTTCAAACAAAATTCTTCTATGCAGCTAATTGTCAGACACTTGATCGCAAATGACATAAAAAATAAGAATAGCTCAAATTTAAACATCCTAGGGACAAATCACAGACACAATCTTAATCATTTCAGTGGGATCCTAAATATTTGTAGGTTTAAATGCCACCATTAACCATTATGTTAGAATTAAAACCTAATTTGATGATCGAGGACCCTTATTTATGTTGCTTTCTAAATTATTAGTGCTCTCCAAAATTTTTGTATTTGGAGCACTTTGTTCCACTTATAGAGAGTCGACAGTCATGTGTATCGATAGTTTCCAAAATTGTGTTATTCAATATTTTTCTCCAAACCCCGAAGGAATATTCAAAGTATATCCTCTCTATTCTATTGGTGCACATTGTCATAGTCATCGACATCGGTAAGAAATCTAAGACATTGAAAAGCTATCCGGACCTATCTCCCTTAGAAAAATTTGGGAAGGTTGTTCGTACAAAAGATGACATGGTGGTTGATGTGTATTGTAGGATGATGTGGTAGGTACACAATATGAAGGATGAAGTACAATCGATTATGTGTCATACTAACATGGAAAGTGACATGGACCTATAAGGTTAGTGACGTGGACCTGTACAGTCAGCAAGATGAACAAAATTTCATGCGGAAGGCTCAACGATTAGGATTCATCCTTGTCCATGATTCGATGTCTAGGATATGCCTTCGAAACTTGGTAAGATTTTATTTCATTAAATAATCTATCAGTGTCAGTGGGAAAGGTTAACCTTTTATCTTCTAAACACATAAGATTTGTATTGATGCCTAATGGAATATCAACGATCACCAGAATCTTTCACCTTATTGCTTTAAGACTACTATGATTTTTGTCGATGCTCGATGGATTATCAGCGATAGGTGCAATACTCAACACTTTTTATTTAAACTCGCTCGAATTTCTTCCAGCATCGATAGCTCATTGGAACTTTTCTTAAGGCGGGAATTGACATCGAGAGTTCAAATCAGTTTATACCCCATTCTTTTTCTTTGAAACCCTATGGATCTATGGGTATCCTGAATAAACTTTGCCTTTTAATCCCTTTTCATTATTTCTTTTATTTTCCTTTCTTGCACAAAACTTCAGAATTTTTTGGGGTTTCTTAGGATTTTAAATATGAATAAAATGAGGGAGAAAATGCATCGACTTAGAGAAAAACAAAAATGCAGTCCATGCAAAACAAACCACAAGGAAATGGAGAATGATAAAAAGAAAGTTGTACCCTTAAAATTGAGAAATTTTTAAAAGGGTGTTTTGTGTACTCAACATCGAGTAAGTTTAAAGGAACAAACCCAATAGAAGGACAACCTGATTATATTGGCACCATTCAAGATATAATTGAGTTGAACTATGCATCCTTTAAATGTGTGATTTTTAAATGTAAATATTTTGATCTCTTTTAGAGAAATAAATTTGTTAGATATGATCTAAATAGTGAAATATATTATATTGACATACATAAATAAATGTGAGAATCTTGGGCTAAACCATTTGTGTGATATTATATGTATATGAATGTTGTGGATCCAACTTTACAAGCATGTTGTAAATTTCAAATTTTATCCTAAAGGTTCAGAGCTCTAGGGGGCAAAGGATGAAGTGATTGGACAAGGATATGAACTCATGTGTTTTTAGAAGAGGATCTCACTTGCATAGGTTATTATGGATCATGTGCGTGGCATACAACTACAACTCTATTTTGGTTGTCACGTGGCTGCATACAAAGACAAATGAATATCTATTTTGCATTAAGTCTAGTGATGGACCAACCTGACAATAGTTGTTATTAGAATGACTTGGGGAGCGTTGGATCTCAAGTTGTGAAAAGGACAAACTTAATGATTATTTTGTATTAAGACCAGTGATGGATCAATCCAATAATATCTATTGTTAGAACAACTTGAGAACCATTGGTTCTCAAGCATATTCTCGAATTTTCTTTGATATTTTAAGCATCTCAAAACTTGTATAAAAGGATATGTCTCACTCTTGTAAGTGGATAGATAAGAAAGAGATCAAGAAATTTTACTTTGTAATCAAACTATTGTTGTTTTAATTTAATTTGTCCGAGCTTGGCTAATATGCCTTTTATATGACTATGTTAATTTAATTTAGCTACTATTGTATTACCACCAACACCTTATTCTAGGGAGGCATGGCCCACTCCAAACAAGACAGGTGTTGTATATCCAATTATGTAGGATTGCTTTTATTTGATAGATTATATTTATTTCTTATTGCAATTCCAATTGTTTACATTTAGAATTACTCTAGCTTTGATACATTTTATTCACTCCTCTAGGATTGCAATTGTTTTGATCAATTATATTTATTTCCATAAGGATGCATTTGATTTATAAATTTGATTTGAGTTTGTAGGATGGAATTTAGTTTAATAAAGTATATTCATTTATGAAGGATTTGATTCACTTCAACAAATCACATTTATTTATGTGGATTATCAACAGTGATCATAGTTGGCAATAGTTAATCCTTACACTTTAATTTCCTATCAATTTACTTTACTGCACTTTACTTCCCTATCAATTTAATTTCATGCACTTTACTTTCCTTCCAAATCTAGTGTGATTGTTTCTTTCCTTGCTAGTGTCGATGTGATTATTTATTTCCTTGATCTACACTTTACTTTTCTTTTGAATTTGATATGATTGTTTATTTTCCTTGCCAGTGCTAGTATGATTTGTTATTTCCCTACTAAAGCTTGTGTGGTTGTCTAATCCCTTTCCATTACTTGCAAATGTGATTGTTGAAACTACAATTCTACATTAGTCAAACAATTAAAAGAAGGAAGTGTATCCTATATACACATTGCATGGTAACTTGCAAGTAATATAGAACCCCGAGTTGATACAATTAATGCGCAGACTATTTACTTGTCTTCATATAAATTAGAAAGGTAATTAAAAATCTCGCTATTTTGGCGTCCTTGTCGAGGAGTTTCCAAAGATGTAATAGTACTCTTGCATTGGTTTTAGATCATAATCGAATGCATGAATAGAGTTATAGATCCAAAAGTTTGATTTAGTAGTACCATGAAAACCACACAAGGTACTAACCCCCAACAATGGATGCCTTATCCAACCCAAAATCACCCATGGAAACAAGATTAGTGAAATCCCCCCTCTGGGAACCATCAACAAACCCCCCTACAGTTCCCTCAACAACCACAAGTTCCACCTATGCATTTTCCCTTGCAACAACAAATCATGTTTCCTATGAACAAACTGTTGCCACGACCATAACTTCCTACATAGCCCATTGCTAACCCGAACAATAAAGTATCCCATCCCACGAATACATTGATTTTCCTGGTTACCCTACCTATTATATCTCTTCTGTGGAATGTCAAGATATTCAATTATGATGAGGGGAACCCTCAATAAAGGAACTTATCTTGTCATCATAGAACATGATGAGGAGGAAGTTCAAGATCCTACAATAAATCGTTCTGACACAACACTTCATCCCATTCCTCCTGGAACCTTAGACCGATTAAAATCCATAGGGGCTACATAGAATCCTCCCTATTTGGAAAGGTTATGCCTAGTAAATGTTGAAATTTCTCCTACTCAACACCGAACTATTAATTCCAAAAAAATCACTTATTGAATTAAAGCACAGCTGAGTAATCAACTAGACATGCAGCGGAAGCATAAACAAGGAAACCAAATAAAACACACATGAACACCAATATTTTTGGGTATAAAACCCTGGAAAACCCCAGAGGGAAACCCAGTGTTGAGAATGATTTTTTTATGCTAAAATCAGGGCTCCTGTAATAGGGATAATGGCACACTGAGAGAAATACAACTGCAGACAAACCTGAAAAAATATGACATGTTGTACGAACCATAATTGCATTATTTTCTAGGTGTATGTGACTTTTCTACAAAAAACTCGTGTATGTACATGATTGTCTCCACTGAAACTCGCTTACATGTACAAAAAACTTGTATGGGAAATTTCGTACAAAGATACACTTTCATGTGCCTTCCTCTGACTGAAACCCATGTGTGTTACCTATGTTCTCTCTTCTCCTTGGCCTGATATCCAGATGGAAGTCCTTCTCCACCTATCCAAGATTTTGAATCACAGTCCTTCATGACCCAATACTCTATGTCGACTTCCTCAAGACCTGTCAAGTCATAAGTGTCATCTTCCTTCACCCTAGCCTTGCTTTTATAATTGTGAGTTATGATCTATTTCTAATCTCACTTGAGATTTAGATTGCATGCTAATTACTTGTAGCACTTTACTCAAATAACTCAATTAAATAATTACATAATTAATTAATAAAAGCAATTTACTTTAATAATTCCTTTAATTAAAGTAAATTCAAGAGTAGGAGGTTTTGGACGACTTCCACACGTCTAGACATATAGACCTGTGCATAAATACATGTCCAATTCTACCACTAACATCAACACTCCCTCTTAGTGAGGAAGGTATTCTACACCACTCCAAGTCTGTCTCTGAAGAGCACAAACTTCCCTTTCTCCAAGGGCTTGGTCAGGATATATGCAACTTGCTCATCGATGGAAATATAATGAAGCTTCACTACTCCCTTATGGACCCTATACCAGATGAAGTGATATATGATATTAATATGCTTGGACCTATCATGGAATACTGGATTCTCAGAGAGTTTGATACAACTCTGATTATTGCAATATATCACCATAGGCTCCAACTCCTGATCAAATAAAATTGTAAGCAATTTGTGAATCCAAATGGCTTCGCAACTAGCCATAATCTCTGCCATATACTCTGTCTCTGATGAACTAAGTGCTACA
>ML798284.1:153772-168070 GCA_009831015.1 Picea engelmannii | reverse complement strand
CTTTGATAGCCATATCATTTCCAACATAAAAAGACTGTATTTATATATCCCTTTTTAGTTCAAAAATATGTGTGTGGCTCAACCCAAATGGTTTAAAATATGTCGAAAAATAACCACATCTGTATGCACATAGAAAGGCTCAACCAATTCTAATAATCCATCAACCCAAAACCATTAAAGTCTAGGAAATGGGACAAAGTAAAACAATAACTCAGATGGAGAGAAATTAACCATCATAATAGATACAAATTCGAGTACGTCGACTCCTAGGTTCGACATTAATTTCTATTATAAATAAATAATGGGGTTGGGTCTGTCTACAACCAACATTTTGTCAATAAATTACCACCAACAACATGAGCGAAACTAATAGAATAAATTTACATGTTTTAGACATATCTTTTCCAACAAGCAATCGTGAAAATATAGAGCCAACACTTAGACTTAACCCAAATCACATATGGATTTGAGTCAACTAGTTTCAAAAGACATGGGTGCATGTCCTTCATTTTAAAATCAAAATACCCAAGATAAATGTAGAATATATACTCAGTACGACTGTAAAAATTACAAAGAAATTTACCCACTTGTCACCTCGTAACATGAGCTTGAAATTGGCCAACACAAAATGGGCTTGACCCAAAATTTAAACAACGACTAAAATTGCATACAGGTTCGACATGTGGGTCAAATAGAAACATATAAAAATAGCTAGGGTCACATACTTTTTGGTGCAAGCCATGCATGGTTTATTAAACCTGGGTCCGAAACTCATCAAACTGAAATGGGTTTTCCATTTATTCCATAAATTAACCAAGAAAGAGTTAAGATTTGAGTTTGTTCTACTTCCATGTAAACCAAAAATAAACCAAAAACATTTTCCATCTTTAAAAACCTTTTCGAACAACCATAACAAATGGAAAGTGAGAGTATGAACTGTGGCGAGTAGGGAAATAAAACATTTTCATGCACATAGTATGCTACCATAGCCAAAACTTAATTAGTATAAGGACAAATGTTTTGTAGGAGATGTAGGATAGGCTGCGAGCTCATACCTTGTAAAAATTGTGCTTTTAATGCTAGTGTCAAAGGTTAAGAGTGATTACAACAACTAATGAGACTGAGGATCTCTCAACAACCAAAGCTCGAGCTCTTGCAGCAACCCAAAAAAAATGAAATGAACCTCGAAATAATTCAAATAGACAAGGTGATGAATGCGGTATTGTGGATTAAATGCCCACGTCTTGTCATATTCAATGCATGGTCAGCTCCATAACTCAATGCAAATAGAATATCGTAAACCACATACCATAACATATGCCACATCAACCAATTGTGAGTTCGAAGCAATGACAAGTGAGCACCAACCCACAAGCCATGTCAACTTTTCAATCATGGAAATCATCCCTTGTCACATCTTATAACTAACCAAATCCACATCCAAAGATAGGGTTTAATCACTATCGTTGTCAATCAATGTCGTGTATTGTGTGACCAACATATCATATGAAACCAACCCAAAACTCATACCTTGCAACCATACACTTATGAGCCACCTTTTGTTAAACTAATTGAAACCTTTTGACATTTATACCATGCACCATGTATATAATATATGTCAAATAAAACTCATGATAATAGAAAAACCTTATACCGCCCTCGAGGGTGAAGAGCAATTGGAAATATCGGAAATGTAAAGGAAGTTTGTTATGTGAGGTTACAAGTTCGAAACCCCCGCCTTATCTTGTGTGTTGTGTAGTGGGCATTGTAGCACACCTGGAGGTTATAGTGGTATCGGTCGGAATCGACCCCATGTCACGCGAGTACGAGCCTAACCCAGTTGTCGGTTCCGCTAGACGAAATAAAATAAAATAACCAAACCTTATACCATGAGTAACATATGTATGCGCCAAACAAATTCTAACTCAATTTGAGTATTTTGCCCATAACATAATCTTTATTTCCACATAGAACCCAAATCCTTTGACATAATTAACCATGACTTTGACAACAAGGTGACTTATATATGCATGAGAAAACCACATAATGTATATGCAACATAAAACTTGCATTTGTTATAACAAATTTTATGTTTCAATTGCATGAATAAAATGATTCTAACCTCTTTTGTATGTGTGACCATGTATAACATAGATCCCATAGTTCCCTTTTGATAAGTGCAATGTCATCAAAGTGAAAATAAGAAGCAACCATCACTTCATATCAAGATGAAATGCATCATGTTGCCAAGACTCGTCATGTCTTTGGAACCTTTGTCATCACTCCTCTGAAGCAGATATGTATATATACTGAGAGAAATGATTGAAAATTAATATCCATGGGTTTTTTTAAAGGGGAACCCACCTACTAATTATATATATTATAGTCTAATAAATAGGCTTTGCAATCCTTTACAGGCTCATATAACAGGTGGTCAACACTTCCTTCCACCAACTGGCCATTATCTTACCCATATCATGTTGCCTATGTAACACTACCATGAAATTGTTTTTGAGTAACAATTCATATTTAGGTAGCTTGTAATACTTGTTATTTTCCATAGGGAGGAACATATCCACACACTACCCCTGCTCATCATTAATTAAGCAGTTCTTACCGTCAGCATGGCTAATAATCCACTCCAATGATTCAATGCATGGAAAAACAGGAGCTCTTGCTACAACAATATGTATCCGAGAGTGTCAGACATTGGAAAAAAACTTATCATCTATTTCCCTAATGTCTAGGTTATTGTGCGATGTTCATGCAAGGTAATATTCATCCCCGATCTTAATGAAATGTTCATTCCATGTAGGACGGAGAACCTTAGTTCCAATGGTTGGATCGGTATCTCTATATAAAGGTGGCTAAACGAAAACCTTATTTGAAGGAAACCTAATCATTGGCTCTACATTATTTAGTGGCTCCACTCATTCCGGTGGTACCAGAGTAGATGCTTCGCCAAGCTCTCTTCCTTCAAATTTTGGTGTCTTCGGGGATTGTCGAGACGTGGTTCTTCTTGGTGGCATTTTTCCTGTCAAAGAAACCAGTCATTAGGCCATTATCAATTTCTTTAAATCCTCATTTAAAACGAAATTGTGATGATGAAGTATTGATTGCAAACATGTTCGAAGGAAAATCTTAATCAGAAGAAGACTTACCAAATATGTGAGGTGGAGAACCAGATGCAGAAGATTAAACAACCCGACTGATTATTTAGCTTCAAACAAAATTCTTCTATGCAGCTAATTGTCAGACACTTGATCGCAAATGACATAAAAAATAAGAATAGCTCAAATTTAAACATCCTAGGGACAAATCACAGACACAATCTTAATCATTTCAGTGGGATCCTAAATATTTGTAGGTTTAAATGCCACCATTAACCATTATGTTAGAATTAAAACCTAATTTGATGATCGAGGACCCTTATTTATGTTGCTTTCTAAATTATTAGTGCTCTCCAAAATTTTTGTATTTGGAGCACTTTGTTCCACTTATAGAGAGTCGACAGTCATGTGTATCGATAGTTTCCAAAATTGTGTTATTCAATATTTTTCTCCAAACCCCGAAGGAATATTCAAAGTATATCCTCTCTATTCTATTGGTGCACATTGTCATAGTCATCGACATCGGTAAGAAATCTAAGACATTGAAAAGCTATCCGGACCTATCTCCCTTAGAAAAATTTGGGAAGGTTGTTCGTACAAAAGATGACATGGTGGTTGATGTGTATTGTAGGATGATGTGGTAGGTACACAATATGAAGGATGAAGTACAATCGATTATGTGTCATACTAACATGGAAAGTGACATGGACCTATAAGGTTAGTGACGTGGACCTGTACAGTCAGCAAGATGAACAAAATTTCATGCGGAAGGCTCAACGATTAGGATTCATCCTTGTCCATGATTCGATGTCTAGGATATGCCTTCGAAACTTGGTAAGATTTTATTTCATTAAATAATCTATCAGTGTCAGTGGGAAAGGTTAACCTTTTATCTTCTAAACACATAAGATTTGTATTGATGCCTAATGGAATATCAACGATCACCAGAATCTTTCACCTTATTGCTTTAAGACTACTATGATTTTTGTCGATGCTCGATGGATTATCAGCGATAGGTGCAATACTCAACACTTTTTATTTAAACTCGCTCGAATTTCTTCCAGCATCGATAGCTCATTGGAACTTTTCTTAAGGCGGGAATTGACATCGAGAGTTCAAATCAGTTTATACCCCATTCTTTTTCTTTGAAACCCTATGGATCTATGGGTATCCTGAATAAACTTTGCCTTTTAATCCCTTTTCATTATTTCTTTTATTTTCCTTTCTTGCACAAAACTTCAGAATTTTTTGGGGTTTCTTAGGATTTTAAATATGAATAAAATGAGGGAGAAAATGCATCGACTTAGAGAAAAACAAAAATGCAGTCCATGCAAAACAAACCACAAGGAAATGGAGAATGATAAAAAGAAAGTTGTACCCTTAAAATTGAGAAATTTTTAAAAGGGTGTTTTGTGTACTCAACATCGAGTAAGTTTAAAGGAACAAACCCAATAGAAGGACAACCTGATTATATTGGCACCATTCAAGATATAATTGAGTTGAACTATGCATCCTTTAAATGTGTGATTTTTAAATGTAAATATTTTGATCTCTTTTAGAGAAATAAATTTGTTAGATATGATCTAAATAGTGAAATATATTATATTGACATACATAAATAAATGTGAGAATCTTGGGCTAAACCATTTGTGTGATATTATATGTATATGAATGTTGTGGATCCAACTTTACAAGCATGTTGTAAATTTCAAATTTTATCCTAAAGGTTCAGAGCTCTAGGGGGCAAAGGATGAAGTGATTGGACAAGGATATGAACTCATGTGTTTTTAGAAGAGGATCTCACTTGCATAGGTTATTATGGATCATGTGCGTGGCATACAACTACAACTCTATTTTGGTTGTCACGTGGCTGCATACAAAGACAAATGAATATCTATTTTGCATTAAGTCTAGTGATGGACCAACCTGACAATAGTTGTTATTAGAATGACTTGGGGAGCGTTGGATCTCAAGTTGTGAAAAGGACAAACTTAATGATTATTTTGTATTAAGACCAGTGATGGATCAATCCAATAATATCTATTGTTAGAACAACTTGAGAACCATTGGTTCTCAAGCATATTCTCGAATTTTCTTTGATATTTTAAGCATCTCAAAACTTGTATAAAAGGATATGTCTCACTCTTGTAAGTGGATAGATAAGAAAGAGATCAAGAAATTTTACTTTGTAATCAAACTATTGTTGTTTTAATTTAATTTGTCCGAGCTTGGCTAATATGCCTTTTATATGACTATGTTAATTTAATTTAGCTACTATTGTATTACCACCAACACCTTATTCTAGGGAGGCATGGCCCACTCCAAACAAGACAGGTGTTGTATATCCAATTATGTAGGATTGCTTTTATTTGATAGATTATATTTATTTCTTATTGCAATTCCAATTGTTTACATTTAGAATTACTCTAGCTTTGATACATTTTATTCACTCCTCTAGGATTGCAATTGTTTTGATCAATTATATTTATTTCCATAAGGATGCATTTGATTTATAAATTTGATTTGAGTTTGTAGGATGGAATTTAGTTTAATAAAGTATATTCATTTATGAAGGATTTGATTCACTTCAACAAATCACATTTATTTATGTGGATTATCAACAGTGATCATAGTTGGCAATAGTTAATCCTTACACTTTAATTTCCTATCAATTTACTTTACTGCACTTTACTTCCCTATCAATTTAATTTCATGCACTTTACTTTCCTTCCAAATCTAGTGTGATTGTTTCTTTCCTTGCTAGTGTCGATGTGATTATTTATTTCCTTGATCTACACTTTACTTTTCTTTTGAATTTGATATGATTGTTTATTTTCCTTGCCAGTGCTAGTATGATTTGTTATTTCCCTACTAAAGCTTGTGTGGTTGTCTAATCCCTTTCCATTACTTGCAAATGTGATTGTTGAAACTACAATTCTACATTAGTCAAACAATTAAAAGAAGGAAGTGTATCCTATATACACATTGCATGGTAACTTGCAAGTAATATAGAACCCCGAGTTGATACAATTAATGCGCAGACTATTTACTTGTCTTCATATAAATTAGAAAGGTAATTAAAAATCTCGCTATTTTGGCGTCCTTGTCGAGGAGTTTCCAAAGATGTAATAGTACTCTTGCATTGGTTTTAGATCATAATCGAATGCATGAATAGAGTTATAGATCCAAAAGTTTGATTTAGTAGTACCATGAAAACCACACAAGGTACTAACCCCCAACAATGGATGCCTTATCCAACCCAAAATCACCCATGGAAACAAGATTAGTGAAATCCCCCCTCTGGGAACCATCAACAAACCCCCCTACAGTTCCCTCAACAACCACAAGTTCCACCTATGCATTTTCCCTTGCAACAACAAATCATGTTTCCTATGAACAAACTGTTGCCACGACCATAACTTCCTACATAGCCCATTGCTAACCCGAACAATAAAGTATCCCATCCCACGAATACATTGATTTTCCTGGTTACCCTACCTATTATATCTCTTCTGTGGAATGTCAAGATATTCAATTATGATGAGGGGAACCCTCAATAAAGGAACTTATCTTGTCATCATAGAACATGATGAGGAGGAAGTTCAAGATCCTACAATAAATCGTTCTGACACAACACTTCATCCCATTCCTCCTGGAACCTTAGACCGATTAAAATCCATAGGGGCTACATAGAATCCTCCCTATTTGGAAAGGTTATGCCTAGTAAATGTTGAAATTTCTCCTACTCAACACCGAACTATTAATTCCAAAAAAATCACTTATTGAATTAAAGCACAGCTGAGTAATCAACTAGACATGCAGCGGAAGCATAAACAAGGAAACCAAATAAAACACACATGAACACCAATATTTTTGGGTATAAAACCCTGGAAAACCCCAGAGGGAAACCCAGTGTTGAGAATGATTTTTTTATGCTAAAATCAGGGCTCCTGTAATAGGGATAATGGCACACTGAGAGAAATACAACTGCAGACAAACCTGAAAAAATATGACATGTTGTACGAACCATAATTGCATTATTTTCTAGGTGTATGTGACTTTTCTACAAAAAACTCGTGTATGTACATGATTGTCTCCACTGAAACTCGCTTACATGTACAAAAAACTTGTATGGGAAATTTCGTACAAAGATACACTTTCATGTGCCTTCCTCTGACTGAAACCCATGTGTGTTACCTATGTTCTCTCTTCTCCTTGGCCTGATATCCAGATGGAAGTCCTTCTCCACCTATCCAAGATTTTGAATCACAGTCCTTCATGACCCAATACTCTATGTCGACTTCCTCAAGACCTGTCAAGTCATAAGTGTCATCTTCCTTCACCCTAGCCTTGCTTTTATAATTGTGAGTTATGATCTATTTCTAATCTCACTTGAGATTTAGATTGCATGCTAATTACTTGTAGCACTTTACTCAAATAACTCAATTAAATAATTACATAATTAATTAATAAAAGCAATTTACTTTAATAATTCCTTTAATTAAAGTAAATTCAAGAGTAGGAGGTTTTGGACGACTTCCACACGTCTAGACATATAGACCTGTGCATAAATACATGTCCAATTCTACCACTAACATCAACACTCCCTCTTAGTGAGGAAGGTATTCTACACCACTCCAAGTCTGTCTCTGAAGAGCACAAACTTCCCTTTCTCCAAGGGCTTGGTCAGGATATATGCAACTTGCTCATCGATGGAAATATAATGAAGCTTCACTACTCCCTTATGGACCCTATACCAGATGAAGTGATATATGATATTAATATGCTTGGACCTATCATGGAATACTGGATTCTCAGAGAGTTTGATACAACTCTGATTATTGCAATATATCACCATAGGCTCCAACTCCTGATCAAATAAAATTGTAAGCAATTTGTGAATCCAAATGGCTTCGCAACTAGCCATAATCTCTGCCATATACTCTGTCTCTGATGAACTAAGTGCTACAGAAGTCTACTTCCTGTTGAACCAATTAATCATTGTTGATCCCAAGATGAAGCAGTACCTCGAGGTTCTCTTTTTTTCTACGGCACTGGCTGCCCAATCCGAATATGTATGTCCCTACAACTCCACTCCATCTCCTCCAATATGTCTCAATCCTTACTCCATTGTACCTCTCAAGTACTTGAGCACATGTTTCGATGCAATACAATGCACCTGCCTTGAATCCACCATGAACTGACTCAAGGTGTTCACAACAAAACAAATAAATGGCTCGGTGTTGATCAAATACACCAAGGACCCTATCAACTGCTTGTAAATCCTGGGATCCAACTCTAAATCTGAAGTGTCAATATTTTTCAGATTGGTAACCATAGGCATAGCGATAAGTTTACAATCCTTCATCTTGGATCTCCTCAAGATCTATACTACATACTTCCATTTTCCAATGAACATCTCCCCCGATACCTGTCATACCTCTAACCCCAAGAAATAATGCATCAATTCAATGTCCTTCATCTTGAACTCACTAGCTAATTCCGCTTTGCACCCTGCAATAAGCTTTTATGCACCTGTGAGAAATAAATCGTCAACGTACAAAACCAAGATGAGAGTATCCTCTCCAACAAGTATGAAATACAAGTTAGGATCTACCTCACTCTTGGTAAATCCCATACTCTGTAATTATCTTTTAATCATTGAATACCATTCCTTGGGTGCATGTTTGAATCTGTACAAGGATTTCTTAAGCCTACACATGAGACTCCCTCCCATGTTCCTCAAATCCATGAGGTTTCTCTATGTATACTTCCTCCTCAATGATCCCATTGAGCAACATTATTTTCACATCCATCTAATGTATCCTTCACCTCATAACTGAAGCAATAGAAATAACAGCTTGAATAGAAGCATACTTGGCAACTAGAGAAAATGTCTCTTTGTATTCCACTCCCTCTTTCTAGGAGAACCCTCTCACCACAAACCTCGCCTTGAACTTATCTATGCTACCATCTACAACATGCTTGATCTTGTAGATCCACCTGGAAATCGCAAACGACTTCCCCTCTAATCTCGGTACTATATCTTAAACATCCTTCCTAATAAAAAAGGTGTACTCCTCTATCATGACATCATGTCGTACCTATTGATATTTTTCTTCCTCAAAACTGGAAGGCTCAACATCAATGATGTTACTCATAAGCAACATATAGTTTAAAAACTTCTTCAGAGTCATGTGCTCTCTGATCGCACTCCTAGGAGCCTCACCAACATCCCTCAATGTCTGCAATTTAACCATATGGGTCTCCCAACATGACTAGAAGGGGTTAACTCCTCCTCTCCACCTGAAGTATGAATTGTTGATTGTTGCTCATCCTTCGGAGCCTGCTGCACCTCGTCCTTTGTCACTATCGATGACTCCTGAGTAATCCTAGATGTCAAGTTCTCCTCAAACTTAACATATCTGCTCACAATTGTCTTCCTTTGTGATGGAATGAAGATCATGTAAGCCTTTGAGGTCTCGTTGTACCCCACAAATATACCCTTTTGTCATGACGAATCCAACTTCATCCTCTTACCCACATGACATGGATGTAAACTGGACAACCAAATATCCTCAAATGAATAATCTCTAGCTTCACTCCTAAGAACACTTCCTATGAAGTCTTGTCCCCCAATATCCTGTGAGGACTTTTGTACATTATCGTGTTACATGCCTTTGCCTATAGAAACATAGGCAACTCTTGGTCATGTATCATAGCCCTGGAAGAATTGATAATGGACCAATTCTTTCTCTCTACAACCCCATTTTGTTGAGGGTCATATGAGACTGTCATCTCCCTCTTGATCCATGCATCCTTGTAGAAATCCTTGAAGTCATTGGATTTGTACTCTCCCCCATTATCCGACCTCAAGACCTTGATCTTATTACTTGTTTGGTTATCTACTTGAGCCCCGAACTCTATGAATCGACTAAAGACCTCATCCTTGGCCTTCAAAAAGAAGATCGAGGTTTTCCTAGAGAAATCATAAATACACGTCACATAGTATGATGATCTTTGTAACGATGCTACTGACATGACCCACTCACATCTGAATGAATAAGATCCAAAATCCCTTTGGACCTACTCTCACTGCTAGGAAAATAAACCTTGGAATTCTTGCCAAGTGCACACCCTTTGCACACTCCCTGCTTCTCAATCCTAAACTCTAGAAGACCTGTAACAATCCCCCTCATAATCGGCAATGCCATGTATTGTAGGTGTCCCAACCTCCTATGCCACAACTCACATAGGTTTTCACTATCATGTACCAAAGCCTAAATAGGCTTGCCCTGCAACATGTATAAAGTTCCTTCTCTAACCCCAATGACTACTACTCTACCCAGTCTAGCTTTCTCTAGACGTACAAGTACCTGCACTCTCTAAGAAGTAAGAAAAAATCCCTTGTCCTCGATAGCTAAGATAGAAAGAAAATTCTTCTTCAAACCTGGTATGTAAAGCATATCCTAGGATTCTAATAATCCTCCTGACTCAAGATGGAACATAAATTTTCCCTCTCCCTTCACTGCATACTTGGCATCATCACCAAGTTTCCCATGAAGATATACATCTCTCTCCATCGGACTACTAAATAGATCTCATGATTTTTTCATATGAGGAGATGCACCATTGTCCAAGAACCAAGCACTCCTCGTTGTTGTGTTGGTACAAAGGAAACAAACTAGTGAGTAATCCTTCTCAATATTCACTACAGATTCATCAAGCTATGTCTTTGTCAATGTTGTTGTTTGCATCTTTCCATTACCCTTCTTCTTCTTCTCCGGACACTGAGATGCATAATGTCCATTCTTATGACATGAGAAACACTTGATTTTACTCAAGTCCTTCTTCTTCCCTAGTTGTGATGATCCTCCATCATTGTTAACCTTTTTGCTACAACTATTTCATTTGCCATTCCTTGTCTTACTGACAAGAGCCAAGTTCTCTTCACTACCTCCCTACTTGCTACTCTTATACTCCTCCCAAGTCTCTTCTTAGATGCAATCATCTCAAATTCTTTGCCAATCTGGGATATTTTCCTGAGCGCAAACTCCCTTGAAAAATGGTTCCCAAGACTTGGGAATACCATTTTATGCCACATTCACGAGATCTATGTCCTCCATTTTCTCCCCTATGGTTGCAAGCTGATCACGCACCTATGTGATTCTCATGAGATATTTGGTAACATTATCAGATCTAGACATCTGCATCGATCTGATTTTATTCCTTAAGACCATCTTTCTATTCATGTTATTTCTCTAGAATAAAATTACCAAGGAATCAAACATATCTTTGGTTATCTTCTTCCCAATTAGGTGAGGGATTAGATAATCCTTCACAAAATTCAGGAGGACCCTCTCTGCTTTGATCTCCTTCTTGTTGTGAGCATCCAAAGCTGTTGGATCTGTCAGTGGAGTAATTTATTTATCCACTAACTCCCAAAGATCATACTCATTTAACACCAAAGTTACCCTTGCTTTCCAAGATAGGAATTTAGATGCTCCATCCAATCTATCTTCAACTCTCGACGGTATTGTTGCCAACCCTAAGACCTGATAAACCTCCCTGGAAATAACTTGTTGTTGAAAATTGTCCTTGTACAAGGTTGTATGGACTTGTGCATGGCTATCACCATTGTAACTCATGTATGTACATGATTATCACCACTACAACCCACGCATGTACATGATTGTCTCCTTTGATACCTGCGCATATGTGACTATGCTCAAGGACTCCCACATATGTACGCGACTCTGCTTTTTGTTACGCGTACACCCCTGTACCCATGAAAAAACAAGTTTTACCTCTGTACAGTTGTTTTCCATAAATATGTCCTTCAATTTATGTCTACTAGTTGTGTATCTCTTATGGATCTAAGATTGTGTAACTGGATTCCTCTCAGAGAACCTGCTCTGATACCATGTTGAAATTTCTCCTACTTGACACCCGACTATTAATTCCAAATAAATCACTTATTGAATTAAAGTAAAGTTGAGTAATCAACTAGACAAGCAATGAAAGAATAAACAAGGAAACCAAATCAAGCACACATGAACACCAATATTTTTGGGTATAAACCCTTGGAAAAACCCCGAAGGGAAAACCAGTGCTGAGAATGATTTTTATGCTAAAATCAGGGTTCCCATAATAGGGATAACATCCCACCGAGAGAAATACAACTACAGACAAACTTGGAAAAGTATAACATGTTGTGGGAACCATAATTGACATTTTTCGAGGTGTACATGACTTTTCTATAGAAAACATGTGTATCTACGCCACTGTCTCCACTGAAAATAGTGTACACGTACGGAAAAATTTGTAGTACATGACACTTTCTTGTGCCTTCCTCTGACTAAAACCCACCTACTCTGCCTCTGTTCTCTTTTCTCATTGACCTGATCTCTAGATGGAAGTCCTTCACCACTTATCCAAGATCTTGAATCACAGTCCTTCGTGACCCAATACTCCGTGTCGACTTCATCGACACGTGTCAAGTCCTAACTGTCATCTTCCTTTACCCTAGCCTTGCTTTTATAATCACGAGTTGCGATCTATTTCTAATGTAACTTGATATTTAGATTGCATGTTAAGTACTTTTAGCACTCTCCTCAAATAACTCAATTAACTAATTACATAATTAATTAATAAAATCAATTTGCTTTAATAATTCCTTTAATTAAAGTAAATTCAAGAGTAGTAGGTTTTGGACGATTTCCACACATCTAGACATATAGACATGTGTGGAAACACCTGCCTGATGATACCACTAACATCAACAGTTAAACCCCCCACTCATCATGAGTTTAACTTCTTAGGAGAGTTAAATAATGCATGTGTAAGAATCTAATTGTTTAAAGTGATCAAGGATGTTCCCATATCTACCAAATCTATTAAAGAATTGTGCTTAAGGAAACCAGAAAGTAAAAGAAAGGATCCGCAAATTGTTTAGGTGATAAGGAAAATGGTAGATTTGATGCTTGGGAAAATCCTTACTGCCAAGTATTCAAATCTTGGGAGTCCTATAGTAGATGTCCCAATTAATGATGTCCTTATCCCTAACACTCTTTTCGACTTGGAATCTAGCATTTTGAAGAACATTGATAATTAAGTAACACTACAAATGGCTATAGTATCATTGATTTACATCAACTAAGCAAATCCATAGTTTGAAAAACCTGATGTAAAGAATCATCAGATAACTGCCAAGGAAATGTTGATGGATCCTAATAAGTTATTGAATAACTCCACAAAAAGAAAAATAATTATATGGATATCATCCCATAGAAGAAGGATGGAGACAATTGATAGAATTTAAGATTATATACAAACTATCTGAACATAAGCTTCCATAATTGTCCCCAACATGATTTCTACCCTACAATATACCAACCTATGTGGACTTCGTCTTCCTCATGTCAAGGGAGTTGGTTATATATTGGTGCTATATAACATGGCCTTTTGGTCGGTCTATGTGTGTGAAAACAAGAGTATATGATATGTATTATGTATGAAAATATTTGGTTTCTTACACTATTATATATGATGACCTATGACCAGTTGTGCTTAAGTGATGTATCAATATTTTTAGACACCACCTCTCTCTTGGAATACTAGCTTTTTGATCTACCTAGTCCTTTGATTCTCCAACAACAAAAACTATATAACTATATAATTCATTCTAATCCTTACATTGGATCCATCCATTCATTAGCTATAATTACAATTATGAGCCATTATATCTCCACGGGAAGATTATGTAGCCTCCACTTGCATTTTCTTTTCCTTTGCTATTTTCATCCTTGTTTTCCCTTCTTATAATACTACATTATCCACCATTTTCTCTTCTTCTTCCTAGCTTTAAAACTCAAATACCTCCTCGACATTATCTGTAGATAAACTCAATATGCTTATTATGTATAACATAAATGTGTTTCTTTCAAGGTCCATGTTCATGTTATTACTTTGGTGCATTCCACAAGCAACAAAAATGGTTCCAACCACCACATTCAATAGCATGAATAGTACATTGGGAGTGAACCAACTGGGTATAGTATCCCACATCTAAGGAAAATCTTCCATAAATATCCCCAACATATATTTATCCTCTGCAATATACAAACTATAAGCAAAAAAAAACCTTTTCTTGGCTTGATTTTTAGATCCCACAGCTCCCCACTTGGTG
>ML798284.1:122846-142892 GCA_009831015.1 Picea engelmannii | reverse complement strand
TATATATATATATATATATATATATGTTTTTCTTAAAAAAAAAAAATTAATATAAATTTGCTTTTTAATTTTAATTTTTTTTTAATTTCAATTCTTTTATTTTTTCTTACCTTTTAATTTATCAAAAAAAAATTATATATTTTTGCTAAATATTCAAAAAGAGTGATGTTTTTCTACAATTATTTTCTATGTATTGAAATAAAGGTAAACAATGTGTTAAAAATGATATTTTCCATTATATTTTAAAATTTTAGAACCATAAATTAATTGAGACACAATTATATGAAAAATCTTAATTTCAAAAAAGTAAATGGTAAAAAAAAATTAAGATTGAAAAAAGCATGAAAAATTGACTAAAAACACTTTTGGTCAAAAAAAAAAAAAATTGTAAAATTTGAAAATAGATGCAGAAATAATCATTTAAAAAAATGTGGAAACATTATGGATCAAAAAAATTAAAATGTCCAAAAAACATCTAAAAAGGGAGGGGGGTGCTACCGGTAGCATCATTTTTAAAAACGGGGTAAAAAAATGGACCCCTAGAAAAATGAGAACTCTCTAGAGTTCTCATTAAGTTGGTAACTATGTTTTTATTGATAGAAAGTCAAGTTCACTTGCCTCTTCAAGGGGGAAACCTCGAGCAAAGCAAAGCTCTATTACAATAATTCTCAAGACAAGACTTTATCGTGCCTTCTACTCTTATTTATACTAATTCTATAGTCTAAAGAAAATTCTAGAGGAGGATCTTTCTAGAAGCAGAAGCTTCTATTAAGTCTTCTTACATTAGACAGCTCTGACGGCAACAAGCGCACCTTTCTCCAAGTGTTGGGAGGAGGTCTTGTGATCAAACCTTGCTGAGTCTCCGGGATGGATATTGTAATGCTACTATGTAAAAACATTGTATACTGTTGTATATAATCGAGAAAATTTCCCGTGGAAAAAAAAAAAGTCTTCTTACATTAGACATGTTCCCATTATTAAATAGGCCTTATTAACTAATGTCAACCTTTATTACATGGAAAATATATTATTCTACCTACGTGAGGGGTTAGGGAGGTTAGTGTTGGACAATGGGTTCAGTGTTTCCCGCAAGTTTCATGACATGGGTTAACCCCCTCTCGTGGATCCTAACTCCGACAATTGTGGCAGAGACTAATGCCTGCAGGTTTTGGTCTAACGAAAATCATAGTCCAAAAAATGGTCTTAGAGCGACAAGTCTCAAGTCTGAAACTGATTCGGCATGCGCTGGGGACGATTGTTGGACATTGGATTTAGCGCTTCCCGTGAGTTTTGTGACATTGGTTAGCCCCCCCTCATGGACCCTAACTCCAATGATTGTGGCAGAGACTAATGCCTGTGGGTTTTGTTCTAACAGAAATCGTAGTCCTATAGTTAGGTCCCTAACATGCCCTCCCCCTCGAAAAACAACCTTGTCCTCAAGGCTTGAGATGAGGAAATTGTTGCGGAATAGTAGTTGGTTCCCAAGTGGCATCTTCTCGAGGGGTATCCTTCCATTGAACGAACACTTCCTTGATGGTGGGTTGTCGGAGGCGAAACTCACGTTGGTCCAAGACTACTTGTGGATGCAACCAAAAGGAACCTTCTTCATCCAACTCAAGGAGACTAGTTTGAGTCTGGCACTTAGTTCCAATCACTTTATTTAAGCGTGAGACATGAAAAATTGGATGGAGCTTAGAGTGACTAGGAAGAGATAACTAGTAGGCCATAGGCCCCACTTTCTTGAGAATTGTATAAGGACCATAAAATTTGGGGGTAAGTTTTTTACAATGTTCCTCTTTGAATGAAGTCTTCTTATAAGTTTGTAGACGAAGAAACACCTGGTCCCCTTCAGTGAATTGACATTATGAATGAACCTCATTTGCTTGTTGCTTCATGTGAATCTAGGTCGAGACCAAATTTTCGTTGAGGGTACGGAGAGTGGTCACTCTGAATGTAAGATTCTTGTCAACCTATTGAACCTTGGAGACACCTGACATGTATAAGAGAACCAGTGGTGGATTTTTTCCCGTAGACTGCTTGAAATGGAGTCATGCGAGTGGCAGTATGGTAAGATGTGTTGTATCACCATTCAACTAGGCGTAAACACTAGGCCCATTTATTTTGTCTATCAGATGCAAAACGCCGCAAATGCATTTCCAAACACTACTTGATAGATTCAGTTTGTCCATCAATCTAGGGACGATAGGCGGTGTTGAGATGCAATTGGGTTCCCTGGAGCCTGAAAAAATCTTGCCACAAATTGTTGGTGAAAGTTGGATCACGATCAGAGACAATAGAATGAGGCATGCCATGGAGTTTCAATATATTATCCATAAAAATTTGATCCAATGTGGATGCGGTGAACGGGTGTTGAAGAGCATATTTGGAAAGATGATCTACTACCACTATGATGACTGAATTATTGTCTGATTTAGGTAGGCCAACAATGAAATACATAGAAATATCTCTCCAAATAGCAAGTGGAATCGAGAGCGGTTGGAGTGTACCTGGATCTTTGATTGTTTCTCCCTTATTGTGTTAACAAGTATCACATTGAGCTACAAAGGTGCAGATGTCCTATTTCATACCGTCCCAGAAAAAAGAACTTTGTCTCGTTCATAGACTTTGGTAAACCGTGAATGCCTAGCTGCAGGTGAAGCATGCAAATCTAAGAGCAATGTGGATTTAAAGTGCAAGTGTTTTCTTAAATACACGTGACCTTTATAGCAAATCTCTTCATTGTGCCAAGAGTACCTTAGAGAAGCTTGAGGATCTAGTTGCAATTTTTCAATTAGGATAGAAAGTTTGGGAGCTTGCAACCATTCCTGGCAAACAACTTGAAGCCAGTCTGCTACAATGAATGAAAGGGTAAACATGGACCTTTCTTCTTCATATTTCCTTGAAAGAGCATCAGTAATCATATTTTCTTTCCCCTTCTTATAGATGATCTCGTAATCATATCCAAAATGCTTGGTCACCCATTTTTGTTGCTTAGGAGAGGAAATTCTTTGCTCTAGAAAATACTTGAGGCTAGGATAATCAGTTTTGATTTGGAAAGATTGCCTCAATAGATAAGTACACCAGAGATATATTGCATGCAAAATAGCCAACATTTCCTTTTCATAGGTTGATTGGCCCAAATGTCGCTCTGATAGTTGTTTGCTAGTGAAATCCAAAGGGCGGCCATATTGCATGAGAACTGCCCCAATTCCTTTCTGTGACGCATCACATTCCAAGAAAAAAGTATTGGTGAAGCCTGGTAATGCAAAGAAAAGATTTGTGCATATATAATCTTTCAAGGCCTTGAAGGATTGATCAGCTACTAGAGTCCAACTGAAATCATTCTTTTTAAGGAGAGTAGTGAGAGGAGCTGCAATTTTTCCATAATTATGAACAAGCTTGCAGTAATATCCCATTAAATCAAAGAAACCATGCAATGTTTTAAGAGTTTTAAGGTGATGCCAATCTTTCATAGCTTCAATTTTCTTAATATCCACCCGTACACCATCCTTTCCTACAATATCACCCAGGTACTCAACTTCGGAGGTGCCAAAAGCACATTTATATTGCTTGAGAAAAAGTTTGTGCTTAAACAAAAGATGGAGAACTTGATCCACATGGGAGAGATGGGATTGCCAATTTTTACTATAGATGAGAATGTCATCAAAGAAAACTAAGACAAAATGACGGATGAAAGGATGGAAGACATGGTTCATGAAACTTTTAAAAGTGGAGGAGTAATTACATAGGCCAGAGAGCATGACCAAGAACTCATAGTGACCCTCAAGAGTTATAAAGGAAATCTTAGGGATGCCTTCCTTTTTCATAAGTATCTGGCGGTAGTCAGAACAAAGATCAAGTTTGGTAAAGTATTGAGCGCCACCCAATTCATCCAAAAGGTTATCAATGAAAGGAATGGGAAATTTTTCTTTGATTGTGAGTTTGTTGAGGGCATAAAAATCTGGACACATGTGCCAAGTGCCTTCTTTCTTGAGTACTATGACTACTAGAGTAGAATAGGGGTTGGTATTAGGACATATAACTCCTACCTCTAGCAATTATTAAACAATTTTATCAATTTCATTTTTTTGGGCAAAGGGATGACGATAAGGGCGAACATTAGAAGGAAGATTGCATGGTACTAGAGGAATGGAATGATCATGGACACCGCGGGAAGGGGTATGTCCATGGGGATGTTTATTTTTCATAATCTAGGTTAAGCATGAAGTTCATTTCATTTTATAATTTCACTTAACCATAAACAATAATGTTGCAGCAACAAAGATCACAAGAAGAAACACCATGCACAAGAACACAAGAAGTATCATGGGAAACCCTTCTCAACAAGGGAAGAAAACCCAGCCAAATCCTTTGCTATATTCTTCAATATAAATACCTTCACCACCAAGAAATACCTACCACACAAGAGGGTGCTCAAACCCTATAAGACTAGCACCCAAGAGAGGTGCGCACTTTTCCCAAGTAAATGTACTTGTTGAAATTTCCAGAACACATGAAAGATGTGTTTCCACAATTGGGATTTTACCTTTACTTATACTAACCTAAAACCTGTCAACAGAAGTGTCTATTGGCTCAACAGGGCCGACCTCTCTAAGTCATATTACTATTATTATTATTATTATTATTATTATTATTATTAATATTAATATTAACCAGATTAATTATCTTTTACATTTATTATTACTTACATTAAGGTGGGGCAAACCTGAACCCTTTACATAACAATTAGGGTTATATGCAGGTCTGACTCTTGAACAATATATAGCAAAGGATATGATACACCCACTAGTGCTCATCCACTAGAGGCACATCCATAGGGATGTCATATCTTTGGTTCACTGCATTACACAGAAGAATCGGATCTTCACACGTTCACCTATGCTCATCCACAGGCACGTCCACTCTATAGATCTTCATTCCCACTGCCTCACATAGAAGAATCATCTGGAGTCTTCTCGTCAACTCTACTGCTCAGAGGAGGCTAATTCATCATCTTCATGTCTGTTCACATGATGATGCACCCAACACTTTGGGATTTCACACGTTCATCTTGTGCTCAGCCACAGGCACGTCCAACTCAGCAGATTGCCTTTCCCACTGGATAATCATCTGGAGTTCTTCTCAACTCTCTGAAGGGAGGAGGTCATCTCTACGTTCCTAGCTCTGTCTCAGGCAAGAACCATGTACCCTTCTTAGGGGCTTTATCTTAGGTTTGTAAGCTGAGAGAAAGACTCACATAGCTACAATGATCCACACCTCACAGGTTTGTAAGCTGGAGAATGTCTCACATAGTTGCATTCATCAACACTCCCTCTCAGCTAGGGAGGCATTCTTTATTATGCCAAGACTCACATGGATGTATTTTGATTTTTGTCTTGGATGGAGTTATCTACACTCCCTCTTATCTAGGGAGCCATTCTTCATGAAGTTAATTTGGTGAAGATATCTGCAATCTTCTCATGTGTAGGAAGGTACCGCATGTGTACGATTTTTTGATATAAGGATATTTCATCTCATCGTATTTTGATCCATCAGGAAACACGGGGTTCTCAAGGAGCTTTACTCACGACTCTTGGTTATCATCATGGGATCCATCTCATGGTCAAGTAAATCTGTCATAATCTTTTGAAGCCACATTGCTTCGCACACTCGATGCAATATACTCTGCCTCTGTGGTACTCAAGGCTACAAAGTTTCGTTTCCTGATGCATTAGGAAACGATGGAAAACTTCACGATAGAACATCAACCATATGTTCTTTTCCGGTTTACTGTACTTTCTACTCAATCTGAATCGACATATCCTGCATACTCAAGTTCATACTGGAGGCATATCTCATGCCATATCCAACTGTGCCTCATATATATCTCAATACATGTTTTGTTGTTATCTAATGAGTCTGTCTCGGTTGACTCATGAAATGACTAGGCACATTTATTTCATGGCATGAATCAATTTTGGTGTTAACTAGATACATTAGTGATCCAATTAGTTGTGGATCAATCTCATCTGAATCATCATGAATCTTCTTCTTTAAATCCATCACAGTGGATTTTGCATTCTGTCATACTGAACTTCTTTAATATATTCACTGTATATTTTCCTCGACTTAGGAAAATCTTATCGGTCCTCTGTCATACTTCTTGTCCCAAGAAGTAGTGCGTCATACTCAGATTCTTCATCTCAAATTTACAAGTCAAGGATTACTTGTATCCAACAACAACGATTTCTGAATAATTCATCAGGATCAGGTTCTCGTCACCAACATTGTATAGTTTTGGATCAATAACACTCTCGTTGAAATCCAAACTCATCAAGAATCTATCTATCTGATATAGTTTCCAACTCATGGATGGTAGTGCATATGGAAGTGTATCGGGTTCATTGGGTCAAGTGTCTCATCATAGACAACTTCCTCTGTTTATGAGAAACCTCTGGCTATAGATCTTGTTTTGTATTTCTCGACACTTCGATCAGTTGGATGCTTGATCTTATAGATCCACTTGGAAGTTACCATAGACTTCCCTTTCTGGTCCCTGAATAATATCTTATGCATCATTCTTTAAGATATAGTGGTATTCTTATGTTATGGCATCTTTCCATATCGGTTCTCTTGTTGCTACTCTAAGACAAGGAGTCTCAACATCAATGAAGTGGCTCATGACGGAAGGATAGCTCGAAAATCTCTTTTGATTTCTCG
Source organism: Picea engelmannii (assembly GCA_009831015.1). Taxonomy (NCBI): domain Eukaryota; kingdom Viridiplantae; phylum Streptophyta; class Pinopsida; order Pinales; family Pinaceae; genus Picea; species Picea engelmannii. Next base: position 136,172 of record ML798284.1, on the reverse strand, counting down.
GAATGTGCCTTGAGAGACTTGTATGTTTCTCTGCCTCTTGCAAAGTGAGTCTAGGTAGGCATTTTATGCCCAACTGCAATATCTCTGAACATATCAACTGTATAACCTGGATAACCTGGAGTTGCTGAAGGGGGAGAAGGTATTGTCTCGCTGTCAATATCCATCTGAGATTCTCTGGGCCTTTGAAAAAATGTTTATTCTTAAAGGACAATGTCTCTGTTTGTCTCAATTTGTCTCTGGCTAGGGATGTCTTTGAAGATTCATTGTATCCTTTCTTCTAAAGGATCTAGCTTGGATTTCTTCTCTTTGGGTACATGAAAATACATTGGGCACCCAAATAACCTGAAGTGTTCAATCTCAGGCTTCATTTTGGTGAAGACTTCTTCGAGAGTTATGTTTTTCAAAGTTTGGTGAAGACTCTTGTTCTGCACATATGTTGTGTCATGCATGCTTCTTCCCATGGAATCCTAGAAATATTATGATCATGCTTTGTAGCATTGGTTGTCTCAATGATGGTTCTATTCTTCTTCTTTCTCAAATGTTTTTGTCTCCTTCTGAGTCAAGTGACTCCCTCTGAAGGATAAGCATGTTCTTTTCTTGTTAACCTATCTCGAACAAGAAAACAAAAAGAACCAACACAAGAATATCTCCTAAAGGAGAATTATGGGTACATCTATAGAATCAAAAAAAATTAAGGAATATTGTCACAGCTACAACACCTACTTGTAATGTAGCAAACTTTTAGAAATATAGGTTAGAGGAATGACAATTACAACAATCAAACCTGGAGTTTTTACTTTGAGGGTGTTGTTTCTTTGAATGCACTGAGATCCCTCTGGATCCATGACTTCAACAAAGGTTCCTTCCTCCTGCAATTTCACGCATGGCAATGATGCAAATAATATATAAAAGTGCATACCTGAGGATGTTGATATGATTTCTCCTATGGCTCTTGGTTGATCTCTATCCTCTGATATCTTTATGAAGAATATAGTCATGGTGTCACCTTTTGTCATCTTTTTTATTTTGAAGTTGGCCCTTCAATGTAAGGGCTTCAGTAGGTGATTGGCTTCCTTGTCCTGACGTCATCTTCCTTCCAATCATTGATAGGTGTCTCTAGTAAACCCTTTTGTATTACCCACAATAATTCTTCCTCTGAAGTCTTGTCTTTCAATAACTTTGAAGTTGCTTGATCCATCAAGCTTATCTTCCATCATAGTTTTTGTTCATCATAATTTTAGATTCTTCACAACCCTTTGTCAACTAGGCTTGAAAACCTAACACCTAGGATAGGCTAGCACTTTTAAGTTTTATTAGACTTATGACTGCCAATAGTAAGACTTTGAGAGATAGGAGAACATTGGCGAGTTGAAGATCTCCTTCAATGACTTTGTGAAAACCCTAATTCTGAAATTTATGCAGAAATTAGCGAAACCCTAGAAACCCTAGGGCCAAAATTTCAAAATGCTTGGAATGTCACTCTAAGAGTCTCTACATATGTGTTGGAGGAGGCCATACTCTCCTAGGCCAAAATTATCCCCAACTTTCAAGTGTTTAAGGGCTAAAGCACCTCATAAAGGAAGGTCGTACATATTTTTTGGAAACCCTAGGAGGGTCGTACGGTTCTGCAGAAGAGAGAGGAGACTGGTAGATGCTTGTGCAATGGGTTCTTCAAGACCTATGCTCTGATACCATGTTGATTTTTCATAATCTAGGTTAATCATGAAGTTCATTTCATTTTATCATTTCACTTAACCATAAACAATAATGTTGCAACAACCAAGATCACAAGAAGAAACACCATGCACAAGAACACAAGAAGTATCATGGGAAACCCTTCTCGACAAGGGAAGAAAACCCAGCCAAATCCTTTTCTATATTATTCAAGAGAAATAGCTTCACCATCAAGAAAGACCTAGAACACAATATGGTGCTCAAACCCTAGAAGACTAGCTCCCAAGAGAGGTGTGCACTTTTCCCAAGTAAATGTACTTGCTGAAATTTCCAAAATCACATGAAATATGTGTTTGCACAATGGGGATTTTACCTTTACTTATACTAACCTAAAACTTGTCAACATAAGTGTCTATTGGTTCAACAGGGCCGACCTCTCTAAGTCATATTATTATTATTATTATTGTTGTTGTTGTTGTTGTTGTTAATATTAACCATATTAATTATCTTTTACATTTATTATTACTTACATTAAGGTGGGGCCGACCTGTACCCTTTACATAACAATTAGGGTTGCAGATAGGTATGAATCTTGAACAATATATAGCAAAGGATATGATACACCCACTAGTTCTCATCCACTAGGGGCACATCCATAGGGATGTCATATCTCTGGTTCACTTCATTACACAGAAGAATCAAATCTTCACACGTTCACATGTGCTCATCCACAGGTACGTCCACTCTACAGATCTTCATTCCCACTGCCTCACACAGGAGAATCATCTAGAGTGTTATCTTCAACTCTGCTGCTAAGAGGAGGCTAATACATCATCTTCATTTATGTTCACATGATGATGCACCCAACACTTTGGGATTTCACACGTTCACCTTATGCTCAGCCACATGCACGTTCAACTCAACAGGTCGCCTTTCCCACTGGATAATCCTCTGGAGTTCTTCTCAACTCTCTAAAGGGAGGAGGTCATCTCTAGGTTCCTAGCTATGTCTTAGGAAAGAACCGCGTACCCTTCTTAGGGGCTTTCTCTCAGGTTTGTAAGCTGAGAGAAAGAATCACATAGCTGCAATGATCCACACCTCACAGGTTTGTAAGCTGGAGAATGTCTCACATAGCTACATTCATCAATAGGGGAGTGTTGAAAATAGATTGGTGTCGGGAGAGTATATATTGGAGGTCAAGTTGCACATAGGGTGTCTTAATGACGTGAATGGAATGGAGTTGGGAAATAATTCCAGAATGACCTTTCTGTAGTAGCTTTTCCATTCGATGGGAACATATGATCTCAGGTGAGCCTGTTCTGATGCCTTAGAACTTATACTATTGTCCCTCTTGGCTGAATTGCATGGTTAGTTCCTTAAAATCCATGAGGATAGGGTTGAGAGTGCATCACCATTCAACACCGAGCATGATGTCACAACTTCCCATGTCGATAACAAACATATGATATTTTAGGTGGTAATGACCAATTTGTAGGTGCACATTTTCACAACACCCGCCACATTTCATGGAACCGCCATTGGCAATCATGATTTGAAATTTTTTGACTACACGGATATAGAAATTGATTTCCTAGGCAATGTGACGATGAATAAAATTATGGGTGTTTCCATTGTCAATTATGATTATGACTTTCCTATGCTTAATGTAGCCAATTTGCTTGAGGGTTTGGGGAGCAAAGAAGTCGGTGAGGGCATGCAACGAAATTAGCGGTTCAACTTTTGGTGGATCAAAGGGAAGAGTAGGATCATTTGCTTGGGGTAGCTCTTATACAAGAGAAATTTTTGCCTCCTCGTCAACAACATCCTAAAAAAGGGCCATAAAAAAACTATTGTTCCTTACACTAGTGCCCTAGAAAATATTTTTCATCACAATTATAGCAAAGTCCCTTGAGTTGGAATTCATCCATTTTTTCCCAAGTTAATTTTTGGATATTGAGAAGAGTGGCATGAGGGGAAAGATTGGTAGGTCTAGAGCGAGGAATAAAAGAGGGTTTTGGGTTACGGGAAAAGACAACTTGTTTTGCTTCCTTGGCACGATTAGTATCTTCCATCCAAGTCTGGGGGTGAACCATTGGGACCTAAGCTCGGATTTCATCCTTTAGGCCATTGATAAAGCATCACCTAAAGAAGGCATCTGGCATTCCCTCCATTCTAAAATCCAAATGTTCAAAGGTGGCAATAAATTATTCCATTGTGCCCGACTATTTCAACTCAGTCAAACATCCCAAATGTTGTGTATCTATGTCAAGGTGTTCATAAAGTTCATCCACAAACTGTGTCCAAGAAACATACCCTTGGCATGAATTTTTACACCATTTCCAGCATTCAGGATCTAGATAGAGGACATCGTAACAAATTTTGTCCAATTCATTAGTGATGCCATGCAAGGAGAAATAATGTTACATTTGTGTGACCCATCCCGTGGTATCCAAGCCATCAAATTTGTTCACCTCGACTCTGGGAAGACACAGTTATCAATGAGGTTGATTGGATTGAAATGCTTGGTAATGGGAAGATTATGCATCTTCATGGTGATAAGGTTGTTTAGAGGAGGTAGGATCCAGGAATCAAATTATGGAGTTGTTCATCTTGGTCAAGAGGGATTCTATTCTATGGATTGTTGCACACCTCGCAAATCAGTTTTGATGGTAGCATTATCAGAGTTGAGGATAGAAATATTGGAAGTGAGTTCTTGGATCAACTTCTTGTTTTGTTCATTGTCGGTGAGAAAGTTGTTGATTTCTTGGTTGCAGGTGAGAGCCATTTGGGGAGAAGTAAAAAATGGGCAGGTGGGTCCACATAGAAAAAGGGTTACACATGAGGGGTATCACGATGAATGGGGTGAAGAGAGGAAGCCAATGGGATAGGGGGAAATAAGGGTGTCGAGAAGGGTGGTTGGGTCCATGGAAAAAAAGGCTTACAAGTGATAGGTACCATTGCGATTAGGGCGAAGAGAGGAATCCAATGGGATAGGTATTGAATAAGGGTGTTGGCGGGACCACTATACATTTTCTTTTACTCCTGCAAAGTTATACTCCGGCTTGAAGAATACCGCAGAGATAGAATTCCCAAATTCTTAATAGGGAAAATCATGTAGGAATTTTGCAACCAAGATGCAGGAGGTAGGATTGCACGACAAAATTTCCCTTATGTTTCTTTTCTTTTATGTTATGTTCCCAAGGGTTAGGTTTTTTAGGGTTCCTATAGAAGAGGGTTTTCCCTGTGCTATAGCTCTCTAATATACATGCAGGGTCGAATAGTAGTACTCAGACCAATATCTCAAGGCACCAACAAAGGAGGCTCAACTGTACTCTTAGTCATACTACCTGATTACCCAGGTACTAGAGAGTATCTTCCAGAGTGTTGTTCTTAGTGTCACAATAGCAATCAGACAATCGATTGGTTGATCTAAATTTTGTTTTAGGAGACCTAGGGTACTCCTGATATAGTTGGTGGTATGTGGGAGTGATGGTCGTGTAAATATTTAGTCCAATGTGATACTACTCGAAGGGGTACCAACTGGGGTTACATAGGTTTTCAATAAGGTGAAACATTTGTTTCGAGTAACCCATGAAACTATTTGTATTTCCTATGTGTAGTCTTCCCCAACTATAGTTTTATCCACTAAATGACATATCTTTATGCTTTAAAGACGTTGACAATACATGTCTCTACCCTAGAAAAAAAATTCCCACAATTTTTGTAGAGGAAAGAGCTCTGATACCACTTGTAAGGTACCAGATGTATTATAATAAGAAGAAACATAAATATTGCAACAAATACCAATGGAACAACAAAATATAGAGAATAACAACACCAACATTGATAACTTTATTTATAGAAATCAAAGTTCACCTGCCTCTTCGAGGGGGAAACCTCCAACATAGCAGAGCTCTATTATAATAATTCTCAAGAAAAGACTTTCTCATGCCTTCTACTCTTATTTATACTAATTATTTCTTTTAAAGAACATTCTAGAGGAAGATTTTTCTAGAAGCGGGAGCTTCTATTAAGTCTTATTACATTAGACTTGTTCACATTATTAAATAGGTCTTATTAACTAATGTCGGCTTTTAGTACATGGAAAATATATTATTCTACCTACATGAGGGGTTAGGGAGGTTAGGTCCCTAACATATTATCACTAGATAGTGAGCTCCTATCTAGATTTCAAGAAGCCTTGAGTTTATATATTCAATGATAACGCCAAACTTTTGATTTAAAATGTGTGTGTGTGTGTGTGTGTGTGTGTGTGTGTGTGTGTGTGTGTGTGTGTGTTATTGGGTCTAGCTTGGGTGGTTGTGAGAAGGAGTGTTATCCTCCCCACCCATATTCGATTACAATTTTATTTGGAATTGGAAATTTACCAATTAATTCCTTTTGTCTGGAATTTGGAATGGTCGTGTTGACAAGGTTATTTTCACCACATACCAACAATCCTATCAAACCATTGTAGTTATTTCTGGGAAGGGAAATACCCTCCCTTATTTTCGTAGGGGTGGTTCTCCCCTAAATATTCTTAAAGTGTAAAGAGAAAGAAAAGGACATTAATCCTCATTATAGAGAAATTTACAATTGCATGAACCAACTTTGCATAAAAAAATCCTTGATTATTTGAAAAATGCACTTAATAATTCCTAAATTTAGCAACAAGTGTTCATATTACTTGAGAATTGGATCAAATAGCATTCCTGTGAGAGAAAAATTATGAACAGACTATTTTTTAGGAAACCCATTTTATGTGCATAAATAAACTCATTGTATAAAAAATAAAAAATAAACATAGACAGGGAAGAATAGGTCCAATACAAAAAAGATATAGAAGGATCATGCCATTCATTTCAATAAATATGTAGAGATGACATATTCATGACTTGCATGTGAAATAGATTTTCATGTGCAATCATACAAATTATTCTTTCTCAAAGTATCTCTTATGGGAGAAAAACATAACACTCAAATATCCATGTATGTAGAGATCAAACAAAATCTTGGAATGTGATCCATTGTATATGGTATGAATCATTTCAATAAATAAATTCAAAATATTGAAAAGTAAAAGTGCTTTCCTTCAAAGGCTAGGATGGGGCTCCCACATATGACTAGAAATATAGAAAGACCTACAACCAAGAAGGAATGTGGGCTCAGAGTGGTGCACCAAGAGTCCTAACCATGATATCAAGGAAACAAGGTAATCGATTTGAGAAAGAAGCGGAATGATGGAAAGGAAAACAAGAGAAATATCACTCACAAATTTGTTTATAAATATTGATGCCTTTTTTTGTTTTCACTTGTTGATTAAATAATTCAAACCATGGTTGTTGTGGAAGTTTGAGAGGTTTCCAAAGAGACACTAATTGTTGATGTCAATGTCTCATTCTTGTTCCTACTGAGGTAGTGGTTGGACTAGCATGAGGGATCAATCCCCCATTTTTTTTATTGGCTTTCAACCCATGTTTTCTCACTCTTCACCCTAATATAAAATAACTCCTTGAATAGTTCAAAAATCACTATATATTCTTCTTTCAATACTGTATTAGAAGTTTTTACAATTTGGGTTAAGGTAAGGGAACATGTGGAGGGTATTCTCTCTTCATTGTAGGTAGGGTTTACCCTATCCAATGCCATTTGTTGTCAACCAGGAATCATTGAAGCAATTCCCTGGTTGTTGCCTCTAGATGAAGCCATTTTGTTCACTAGAGAAAACTTGATCATGAGCTTTTGTCATTGCATGTAGGGGTTTGTGGTCATAGAGGGAAGATTGTGAAGCTTTAGACTAAGGAAGAATGGGAGATTCCAACATCTCAAAGATGGAGGCATTTAACTCTTTGGTCAAGTCCCTAAACCCAAAAAAAGAAACAACCCCAACAAATAATATTTGTAAAATGTTTGGAAGCCATACCTCAGTTGGATCCCCCAACCTACAAAGCATAGATGGAAATCCCTCATTCTATTTGAGCATGCTCTGATTGGAAGGTTTATAGGCCTTTGGGCTAGTCGAAAAGTTATGGAAACTTGTGTAATATAACAATGGTCCTCCAAGATTAAAGGACAAGTAATATCATTTGCTTTTGGTCGTGGTTATTATGTTTTTCTCTTTCTCAATAAATAAGAGTAGGATTTGATCATTGCTTTAGTCCATATTTTATGGGATCCAAGGGAATGTATCTATCTCTGTGGTTCCTTAACTTCAATCAAGAAGAGGAAACTATAGTAGCCCTGGTGTGAGTTATATTGCCTCACCTCCCTCTAATTTTTTGGGACAATTTCTCTCTTATAGATATTGGAAACAAACTGGGTTGATCCATTGACCAAGTATAACCCAAAGGAAATTTATTTTCATTTGTTAGAATATGTGTGAAGGTGGATTTGGAGAAGGGAATCCCAGAGGCTTTGCAGATCAATCTAGATGTGGGGATCCATTATCAAACACTAAATTATGAGAATATTCCATTCAATTGAAATGCATGTCATATTTACGGACATTTTGCTGAAAGTTGTCTAAAAACCCAAGAGGAGCAACCTCCCTCAAAGAAATAGTCAAGAAAAGAACCCAAGTTCAATATGGTTCCAAGTAGGCACAAAAATCCTTATCATAAGGGGCCACTTCATTCAAAGCCACCTCAAGAGGGTCCACCCACTTTAAGCAATAATCAATTCAAATCTCTTGGAAATATAGATGGTTCAGTAAATCTAGAAGAGACGGAGAAGAGGGTTGATGAGGAAGTGGAACCGATAATAGACCCCAACTCTTAATCAAATCATCTTGATAATGATACAGATCCATCCCTTGAATATCCAGAGACTAATGCCCCAGTAGAAGAGAAGGAAGCAGAGGAAGGAGAGGAGGATGAATAGGAAGCAAAGGAGTTAGAGGAGTCAAAGGAGGAAGAAAAGGAAGTAGAGGAAATAGAGGAGAAAGAAGGGGAATTATTTTAGGAAGACAAAATAGAGGAGGAAGAAGGGAAATTATATCAGGAATGGGAAAAACAAGTGGATCCAAAAGCGCAAGTCCAGTCTTAGTCTTATAAATCTTTTTCTTTTGCCGAAATCCTAAAGAATTCTTCAAATCCCTCCCTTCCTCGCACAAGGGGAAGGAAACCTAATTAGAACCAGATAAATTATGAGGTAGCAACAAATATCCTCTTGGGATGTCAGTCAACTCTAAACTTTGCCACAATTAAGGGGGCGATTACAACTTAGAATCAATAACTATGCTTTGTTTTTATATTTTTCTCTATAATCAATTCATAATAATCTATCGTTGTACTAAAGAATTTGGCATGAAAAACCCCTACATGAGAGTTTGTCTTCTCTTCCCCTAGTTTTTTGAAAGGAGGAGGAAAGAACTACAAGATGTCCAATCAATACTATTTGTATGCTTGTTGTTAGCTACAATACAACTTTATTAATACAATTTTCCCCAGTTTTAGTTTAAATGTATTATAGTCAATGCTAACCATGACAAAAACAATTAACCAATATTGAACCTCCCTTTCAAAAAATTATCTGATTTTGTTACATTATCTTTCTAAATCATCCTTGATTCTAAAAGTGTGGCCCTCAAAGTCTTTATTTCCTTAAAATTCAGTATGATTTGATAACAATGGCCCACCAAAGGGACTTACACAATCACTTAGTTTAGCGAAAATAAACATTTTTTAAATCGAAGGTATCCAAATCTTCCATTAACTGTATTGGAACAGTCAAACTTATAAAATCCTTGTATTTCCTCTAGGCTTGTGTGACTGGGGAGATTTTGGCCTTTCTTTTCAACTACATCGATGAATCTCAGTTTGGAAATGAGGTATTGAATGAATTTTTAAGAAAAGGTATTTTCTCAAAACAATTTATCTTTTACGAAAAAATTTCAGAGACAATTTTTTATCAAACATATCCATAGACTTGTTGGTGGTGCCCTTATCTCTTTAAGCAACTTCATCCTATTCTCTAAGTTATTTTCCATGACTTTTCTAACACTTCTAATTAATGCTCTAGTAGTTTTGGCTCTTATCAAAATTTATGGTGACTATTCATGGCCTTCCTCGTGAGATCTTATAGAGATTAGCTACTTGTACAAGATAAAGGGTATAAGATACCTTCTAACTCGGGAACTTTGTTTTCAATTGCTTAATTTCTATGTCATGTTCTTCCACTTTTTGCTCTAATGAATTATCAATAACCCTATGACATTTTACTACTCCAACTTCCCTCACACCTTCAACATTGAAATTGACTTCCACCTCTTCTAACTTATTTCATTTCTTGGTTTTAACCCTCTACATTTCCAACACCTATTTTCCTTCAACAAAGGCAAATTTGTGAAGATTCAAGGAATTATCTCTGAAAATCGAAAGGCTACAAGTGCTAGCCTCAACAGATATTTCTTCTCTTCCCTAAATTCTTTGACAATCCATGAAGGCACCATATCAAGAGCTATTATATCTTGTTTGGCATTATTCAAAACCATGGCATATCATTTACAATAACACTATCTTCAATAGGATTTTCCTTTCCAAGTTTTTAAGACGTATTTCTCCTTCTAAGAATTGCACCATGATGCTCCTTCAATTTCTTGGGGTTCTTTATATCCTCACCAATCCCCTTATAACGTGCTTTGTTTCCATTCATCTTCTCTACACATATTAATGGATAAATTGCAAACCCTTCCATGGTAGAAGTATTTACATGACCATGATCAAGCTAGGTCTCTTTTGTAGTAGAAGTACACTTTGCATATCATTGAATTGCAAGTTTTGTTTGATTTACTCCTTCCTTTGTAATATTTATGCCAATATTTTTTTTAGTTCCTCAGGGAGATGAATTTCCTTCCATGTTTAAAATATTATGCCACTTGGAATTCTATCATGTATGCCATCTATATTTATACCACCAATAAGGAATTTATTGGCTTCATTTTTATAGTCTCTAGCCCCTTAAATATTATAACAAACCCCATCCTTATCAATATGATATGTGTCTCCCTATTCTTAATTTTCATTTATTTTTGTCAATCTATTAATCTTCGTTAAGGATTTGATGTGGGAATGCACTTCCATATCTAATAGTTATCATATATTTTTTAAATAATCCCTAGGATTACAACCCTTGATCGTAAGTATTTATTCTAAGTTAAATATATCCAACAAAATTGAAAGGAACCACAACAAAGAACGTATTTCGCCTAGTGCCACTAATGAATTCATACAATTTATAAAGCTTGTGGGAAATATTCAAGCAGAAAATACCTATCACAAATAAAATTTCAAAGATGCCTAGGGTTTCCCTTGGAACAGTACACCGTGATATAGGTACGGCTCACAAAATATTTCACTCTTATTTCCCAATTAATACTTTTACTTCTTCTATCAACCTTTCTAATTTGAACCAAGTGAACATTATATGATGCCAAATAAAAAGGAATCTTGAGTTTTGTAGAAATCGGGGACACTCTTCTATTTCCAAAGTACATGGCACCATAATTGTAAAAAATCCTCTCTTAGGTTTGTTTACTCGAAATCTCATCACCTATTACAAAAATGTTGCAAATGATTGCAAGGCATGTGTAAGTGGTGTAAGTGGTAAAAGCATATTATATAAACCATATATATATATGAAAAGTTTTCAGACATATGAACATGCCTTATTATAAAGTCTCTATATGCACAAGGGCTACGCCATACCAATGGATTTAATTTACAAATTCATATTGGTTCCTTATTGCAACAAAGGTGATGGATAAAAGGTTATGTTAAGTTGAAATGTCATAAACGTTAAACCAATGAACAAACGTTGGAAACATTTTGTTTGACACAAAATGTGGCACACATGTTCGGATGGTATGAGGCTTGGGTTTTTATAAAGATTACATTATATATATGAAATATGAAAACAAAATATATCATAGCCTATTTGCATGAGTATCGATTTAATTAGTTATCATTGTGAAGTGGCAAGTTTTTGATGGAAATGAGTTAAAGGTGTTTGAGCACATTATTTTGAGTTGACATGGCATATGGTATTGACCTATGATTGGTTTATATGACATAATATATAAGGTGTAGGATCATGTGAGTGGTTTGAAACGTTGAGTTGGCATGCACATATCAGTTATGGTTTGAAAGGCTGACATGATGGTGTTGGTTGTGGAGCCTGATTATTTTCCTGATTCAGAGGTCTTTGTTTTCAGTCGTGGTTATACCTCATGAAGACTTTACACCCCGGAATAATGTGGGTGGGGGGAGGGGTACCTCCCCTGTGGGGTCCGGCGGATCCATCCCCCCAGTTGGGGGATCTGGGGGAAAGTGATCCCCCGACGAGGGTTCGGGGGCGAAGCTCCCGAAGAAAAAATTGCCTTGAAAATGTATATTGTAATTTCATAGTAAATCTAGACCATTCATTATAAGGTCGCAGATCTGACAGTAGAAGTTATGTTAGGGTTTTTTCCCTAGAAGGAAACCCTCTTTTATGAGGGAAATGTATTGCGGCTATGTATCATTGTGAATATTGTATTCTGAGTGAGGAGACTATGAAAGAAGAAGAGGAAGTTACAACGGGTGTGATGTAGTTTGTATCCCTTCATTTGTTGTATAATAATAAAGGAAGGACCTGGCAATTTCTCTGGTGGACGTAGCTCACACTGGGTGAACCACGTATATATGTGTCTCTATTGTATTGTGTATCTTTTGTGTTTTATTTCCACATTTGTATTATTTTATTGCTCTGCGATCCTGTTTTCTAACAACTGGTATCAAAGTGAAAGGTAACTCGCGGGAAAAGAGAGTTCCTGGTTCTAGTGAGAGCAATGGCGGAAGATGAAAGTTTAGGGTCGAGAAATTTAACGGCTAAAACTACCAGTTATGGAAGATGCGGATGGAAGATTATTTATATCAAAAGGATCTATTCCTACCATTGGGTGGAATAACAAAGAAGTCGACGGCCATGAAGGACGAAGAATGGGAGGTTCTTGATAGAAAGGCACTAGGAACGATACGGCTAAACCTAGCAACGTCGATGGCTTTCAATATTTCAAAAGAAAAGGCAACGAAGGAGTTGATGGACGCATTGGCTAAACTACATGAAAAATCCTCGGCATCCAATAATGTATTTATAGTGAAGAGATTATTTAATATGAAGAGGTCAGAAGGTGGGTCTGTTGCAGATCATTTAAATGAATTTAATATGGTTACTAATCAACTAAGTTCTGTAAAAGTGGACTTTGATGATGAGGTCAGGGCTCTTCTAATCTTGTGCTCATTGCCAGAAAGTTGGAACGGCTTGGTCATGGTTGTAAGTAACTTTGTCTCTGGTTCAAACACTTTAAAATTTGGTGATGTTGTTGGTGTTATCCTTAGCGAAAAAATGCAATGGAAAAGCACAGGTGAGACAGCAGGTAATGCGTTGAACATGGAGAATAGGGGAAGACAAAAGGATAGAGGAAAGGGCTCAGGAAACAGTGGGAATTCTAGGAAGGGCAGATCCAAATCCAGACTTGGAAAGATAGAGTGCTAGGATTGTGGGAAGAAAGGACAATTGAACACAAACTGCAGAGATCCAAAGAAACAAAGAGATGAATAACAGGAGAAAAATCAGGAAGCAAATGTAGCAGGTGTTGTGCTACAAGATGCTTTG
>ML798284.1:96229-113487 GCA_009831015.1 Picea engelmannii | reverse complement strand
TGCCTCACATAAATGGGAGGTCCATCAGATGGATGTTAAATCCGCCTTCTTGCATGGAGATTTGCAAGAAGAAATATACATGGAACAACCTCCTGGCTATGTCCAGAATGACTCTAGCCTTGTTTGTCGCCTTAAGAAATCTCTTTATGGTGTCAAGCAAGCTCCCCAAGCTTGGTATGCCAAAATGGACACCTTTCTTATTGCCATTGGATTCTCTAGATGCCATTTTGATCATGTTATCGCATAGTTTGTAGCTAGGTCAAATGGCTAGAAGATAGAGGCCAAACTGGTGTAACAGGAACCTACCCCACCCAATTTCACCACAATGGGGAGGTTCTTTCTCTTTAGGGAGGTTAGGCCCAGGGGAGATGTCCCCGATAACCTAGGGTTTTGAAGAGGCTAAGGTATAAAGGTATAAGTAAAAGTCCCTCTTCACAGGTCACCACCAAGAGAAAATAGTCAGGCTAAACAGCCAATAATGAAGTGTGGGCCCAAATGAGAACACCTGCCCGGAACAAAGCAACAGCAAAACAATACATGCAGGCTATGATTCAATGGGTTAGTACTTCATACAACTATCTGATATCAATATATTAGCAATTATGACAATAGATATTGACGAGATCAATGTTTATTAATATAGTAATGGAACAAATGTCAATTCATCAATAAATATCGAGATGATATAGCAAACAGTATATCAAACTCTTACTCAATAAATGCTTCAAAACACCATCTAATTGCCTATAAAGAGAAAATGTTGCGTCAAGATGGAATAACCAAGGATGACGTCAGCCTTATTAGGGCTAGTAGTTGGTTAGGGTTTCAGTTTATAAGAGTTTGAAAGTTTGTTTGACCACTACCACTTCAACGTTGGAGACCTAAGATCAATGCCTAAGGGTAAATGGAGTCAAATTAAGAGAGGACACAAGGGTTGAAAGGAAAAGGCTAAGGACTAGAGGGAAAAGTTCTGAAGTGTTGCAATGGCAGGGCCCCAGAAACAAAACCCTAGGGGAAAAAAGATCACTCTGGTGTTTCTTAAGCAAGGCCTCGTGCTCTTTCCTCCTTCCTTAGGTTTACTTGGCAAAATAACTAGCATAAAAGATAAATCAAGACACGAGAGTGAGGTGAGGGAGAGTGTTGCAAAGGCAAGGCCCTATCACCAAACCCTAGAAGCAGGATGGCCCTAGGTGTAGATAACCTAGGTCTGGGACGTCTCCTCCTTCTTGACTTTTAAAAGGCACGGCTAGCACAGGGGAAGAAGTAACAAGAGTGTAGCAATGGCTGGGCTCTTCCTTCCTTCTTCAATGACAGAGAATTTCTCTTTTAGGGGACATGAGACAAAAAACTACTTGTGTGTTTGTCCCCTAGGGTTTTAAAATCAGCAAAATTTAAAATAAATGCAAGAATACAAGACTACAACCATTCAATTAAGAAGTTTTGCAGAAAAAACACTTGTATATCATGATGAAATAGCATTGCAAACCCTAGTTGTAAACCTTCCCTCAAGATAAATGCCAAGAAAAGCCCTCCTTCAACAAGTGTGCCTCACTCAAAAAGAAGAAATACCCAAGTAGGGCGCAAAAATCAGATCTCACTAGGAGAGTGAGTTGAGTGTTATGTCAAAATGAGGATAAAACTCCTCAATATATACTGTATCAATGACCTTTAATTAAATTTAGGTCATAAAAATTAGTCGACAAGGCTTTAAATCAAAATCATAATGTTTCTACATTAAATGTTCTTTTAAAACCCTAAATGAGCAAAAAGTGATACGTCAAGCCCTCCTGAGGGAGACATTAGGCCTTTTTGGGGCCAGTGCAGCATCCAAAAGCCAAATGTTAGCCCTCCTTGGACTCTTCCAAACTGCCACACATGCCAACAACCTTGTCCATCTGCCATATGCTCATGATGACATCACAATCCTCCTGGTGACGTCCTGGGTCATCTAGTGCCAACGTTCCACTGCAAGTGGGTCAATCCCCCTAGGCCTCACTCATCCAAAGTGTTACTGACAAGATGAATCTGACGAAAGAAGAAAAGGATGGGCCCTCCAGGGCCATGCTCAAGTCAATCCTTCTCTTGGTACTCCATGTCTAGGACTTGTGGGCCTCGAGATTTGATCTCCTAGTTATCCCTAGAAATCGAGGATAACAGATCCTGATGTCTATACCAAGAAAGTAGGAAGCCATCTCATAATCCTTGTCCTTTATGTTGATGACCTTATCCTTACTCGTAGTGACTCAAAACTTTTAAACCATGTGAAAACCAACCTTACGAAGAAATTTGAAATGACAGACTTAGGATTTTTACACTATTTCCTTGGCCTCCAAGTTTTGCAAACCAATGAAGGAATTTTTCTTTCCCAGTCTAAGTGACCTTCTTCGTCGCTTTCACATGGAAGATTGTAAACCAACCCCTTCTCCCTTCCAGTCTGGAGTCAATCTTACTGCCACTTGTACTTCTCCTGGAGTTGATGCCACCCTGTATCATCAGTTAGTTGGTAGCCTCTTATACTTGAATCATACCCATCCTAATCTTTCCTTTGTTGTTGGTCTTGTTACCCGGTATATGAAAACACCCCATGAAATCCATTGGAAAGAAACTAAAAGGATACTTCACTATGTTTGTGGTACAATTCAGTTCGGGATACATTACAGTTCAGGGGGGAATCCTTTATTGGTTGGTTTCACTGATTCAGATTGGGCCAGCGACCCTGATGATCGGAAGTGTACTGCAAGTTATGTTTTCAGCCTTGGTTTGGGACCTGTCACTTGGGCCTGTAAGAAACAATAGGCTATTGCACTTTCTTCAGCAGAAGAAGAGTACCAAGCAGCGGTAAATGCAAGTTTGGATTCCAGCACCAGCATCCGACCAGCCTTTGGTGTGACAATCAGAGTGCCATCAAGATCGCCAAAGACCCAGTTCAACATCAGCATAGAAAACACATCGAGCTACACATGCACTTCATCAGAAAGCTAATTCATGATCAATTTATTGAAGTTCTCTTTTGCCCTACAGAAGATCAAGTTGCAGACATTTTCACAAAGTCTCTTACAGAAGCGAAGTTTTCCAAACTTCGATCTATGTTAGGAGTTCAGAAAGTTGTCATTAAGGGGGGATAGGCTCTAATGCCTCCTTCCTTCTCCTATCGTGTCACTATTTTAAATCCTTCAATCCTATCCCAAGTTGTTCTTAAGGGGGGATGTTACGATATTTAGACACTTAGGAGTTATTTAAGATCTACTTGGTCTAATATGTCGTTAGGTAAAAGTGTGTTTCTTAGTGTGTTTCTTTAGTATGCATTAGTATGCATTTGTAGTTAGTAAATCCGACGGTCACGACATGTTCCCGACATAGAGTGATCTGACAGTTCATACTCTCCTCAATCTTAATGGTCATTAATCCATGGCTTAACACTTGATTGGTCCATGATATCTATTTAAAGATCATGGAGGATCATTTGTTGATGATCGATTGTGAGAAACTCTCTTGTAAAATCTCTCTGTAACCTTTTTCTTTGCATTAATAAACTGCTCCAAGTGGACGCGTTGGCTGGGGCCGCGGATGTTTCCCCTTAGGGGTTTTACCACATGAAAACATCAGTGTGTTGATCGTTGATCTGGTTATGTGAGTGGTTACTAAAGGTGTTCATCCTAAGTTGGAATACCTGTGTTGTCGAACAATATGACTATAACTTGACATGCTACAACATTATGATCATTTTGAATGCATTGTCTTCATCTGTTGGCCATGACATCCCTTTGAAATCATGTTTAGTGCAGATAATATGGTCTAAAAGTTGCAAGCTTATTTTAGGTTTATACTTTGGTCATTTGATTATTTTGGTTCATAATAAACCTAGGATATTCATAAGCTTTGGTAGCTGACAAAAATAATGACTAAATTTGTTAGGTTGGTGATACAAGTTCAGACTATTGAATAAAACTGTAATGAATGTTTGGAAAAGGGGTGGAAGTTTTGATATGCAATTTTAAAAGCTTATTTTTCTTTTATATAAACATGACCACATCTTCACATAATATATCATTTTTCATAAATTAATTCATAAAATTATTGAACCATATTTCATTTGATTCCATGCATTTTCTCCCCATATTTATGTAAATAAACAAACTTTCAAGGAAGAGATCTACTAGTTGAATGATTTATATATTCTTGATATATGAACAACTTGTTTTGATTTGAAGGAATCATGGGATATTTTTGGCATGCATAAAAGAAAGTGGAAAATAGTTTACAAAGCATGTCGATATGAACTTTATTCAAATAAAAGCATTTAAGAGATTAGAACGGATTCAAATGGATTATGAACATGTATATTATCATGCATTTTTGTCATCTATACATTTTTCATAAATTATAAATCCCTTTTCATTACTCTTTTATCATTTATAATTTCATTCCATTTCATTACCCATGTTCAAAAGAGATTAGTGGTTGATTATATTGAGGAATTTGATAAAGAATGCACAGTTTGAATGGTATAACAGCAAGTAGAGAAAGGGAAACTTATGCTTTCTTCCATGTTTTCCTTATTCTCTTCCATATTCCCTTGCCATGCTTGATTGCTTGGTCAGTTCAGAGCCATTGTTAAATTATTTTGAAAGAAAAATAGTATTTGATGATTAACATAATACAACTTGTATATATATACTAATCGGGCCATTGATGAATATAGATGAGATTCTTCAGTCGTGGAAACAATCATTCTGGTAACAAGGGTAACAGAGGAAACAATGGTAGAATGCCTAATGCATTTGGGAAAAGAGGCATAAACAAAAGTATGAGGTTCTCTATCGATTTCGATGCAAATTATGAGGAATTCAATCAGCTAGTCCAAACTAGCTATTTGAACCATGCTTTCCACCCTGCTTTCCAGGCACCTCAAGCATATTTCGTTCCTCCTCTTCAGCCACATCCAAGCATATCCAAGTTTCAAGAACCACCTCGCATGCCACCAACTAATGATGGCTGGAAAAATGTTCATGTTGATCCTCCCTCTAGTGTAGTCCATTGGCCCACTATGTCATTGCCACTTCATCCTCCTCCTCCTTTACAACCTGCTCAACCTATTGCTTATGCACCATCACATGCATACTCTGTCCAACTTCCAAAAAATTACAAAGCATTAGCTATTGAACCTCAACCAAGTAAGGGAAAGTGGCCTGCCTTTTCTGTTAGTTCAGATTTCATCTGAGACTTCTTTTTATGCAACCAAGACCCTCCCTGTTGTTGGACAATTGGTTGTCATTGATGTCAACCCTCAAAGAGTGATCTCAAAGATTGATTTCAACCCTTGGAGAAGTCTGGAATCCCTAGATATGTGGACGAGATCATTGGACAATTGGTTGTCGTGTTAGAGGTCTACCATTGATATTGACACATTTTTAAGGTATGCACTTGTTATGGTACAGATCGTGGTATAATTTTATGTACATGGTTTATGTACATGGTTGATGTGCATGGTTTGGCACATGGTATGGTATAAGTGTCGATGTGCATGGTTGATGTACATGGTTAATGTGCATGGTTTCACACATGGCATGGTACAAGTGTTGATGTGCATGGTTGATGCATGGTACAAGTTGGTACATGGTATGGTATAGGCACATATCTTGTGATGGTATGTTGGTGACTTTGGTACACTCTTGGTAGAGGCATGTGTTGGTGATGGTGGACATATGGTTAAGAGATGCCCATGGTATATGATCCATGTGAGAGGATCCAATGACATGTTGGTCATGGAACCCACAATTGATCGAGGAATAAATACATGAAGATCAATATACTTGCAGGTAATACTATCATAGATGGATAGTGCGTGCCATCCCATTTTCGGTGATATATTGTATGCCACGTAGTTCCTCACGATTGAGGGGATATGGCTCTGTGAAGTTGGAGGACCCTCAAGAATATTCTATAAGCCTCTAGAAGGTCATCAAGAAGCTTGACCAATCAAAGTGGTTGAAACGAGGAATCAATTATTGAAATATTAATTGTTGAGAATAATTGTGTAAGGATTAATTAATTATTGCATGGATAATTAATTATTCCAGGAATAATTAATTATTCCATGTCATTAATTAATTATTGCATGTCATTAATTACTTAATTATCGAAAAAGATTGTTGAAAGTTTAGTTGTTGGAAGATTGGTTGTCATTGATGAAAAAAGTTTCATGTCGAAGTAAAGTGGCAGTAAATAGAAGCTAATTAATTATTGCATGGATAATTAATTATTGCATGAATAATTAATTATTGGAGAGATTTTGGGATAATTAAGTTGCATGAATAGTTTAGTTATTGGAGCGATTTTAGTATGAGGTATGTGTGGTTGCAGTCTTGATGAGGTATTGATTTCAGTAGCAACAACAGAGGTATTAGAAGCAGCAACAACAACAAATTATTAGTTACAGTAGTAGAGGTAGTGAGAGGGTTGTCTACAATTATATTTAAGGGAAGTTAGATGGGGCAAGGAGAGGGGGTTGTAGCCTCCTTCTGGTCGGAGCGATAAAATTAGGGAGTTGGAGCTTCCTTCAGGTTGCAGCATGTAAATAGGGGGTTGGAGCCTCCTTCCAGTTGTAGCTGGAGAAATAGGAAGTTGGTGCTTCCAATGAATGTACTCTTTGACAAATAAGAAAAGCATTATGTGGTTTTTTCCTGCATTGGGTTTCCACTTAAAACATTGGTGCACTGTGTTTATGTGATGTTTATGGTGTTGGTGCTATATTGAATGTTGATTGAATATCATTGAATATTTATATTGTGGTTAAAGAAAGAAAAGTACTAATATTGATTCACCCCCCCTCTCAGTATTCCAACACTCTCCAAGCTTGAGGATGATGTAAGAAAATTTACATTTGATGACATGCATCCCGAGGTGTCAAAAGTTGAGGAAAATAAATTTGTTGATGCAGATTTACTCAAACACGGGGTAACATTGTCAGAAGGAAGTAGATAGAGAGAGTCTACTTCAAACAGAATATATAGTTTCTGATTTAATTTTTATGATGTGATGACATTCCCACTTTGACTTTCGAGACATATTTTTTGGTCATAAGACATGATATTATTTTTTGAAAAACTCGTAGATCATGCCTTTATTATGATTTGGGGAGATACAAGTGTCTTTGGTGATATGACATGATTACAATGGTTGTTTTTTATATTTCTTTCGATGTTGATATGTGCATAATGTATGAGTAAAATATGGATAAACAAGAGGAATGTTGAAAATAAAACAAACAAAGACATAGAGTGGCCCCACCTATTAATTATTACCTATTGTTATTTACCCTTGGTATCAATAAGTAGTCATATATTAATTAAAGTTATTTAACTTTAGTAACAAAAGGTAGTGTTGACGCAAGCAAAATTCCCTTTGTCAACAACATGGGTTACCCCCGATAAGAAGTTCCAATTATACCTCTCATCGTTTGGAATAGGGAACCCATCTGGATTCTGTCCCAACAACCATTTTAGGTTTGAGGTATACCGGTTGCAGCTTGGTCCACCGATGATGATTTCTAAGCTAAGGAATGAAATGCATCTAATCCAATATGCATGCGTCCACATGAAACTAAGGTAACTAGAAAGAAAACATAGAACCAACCATGCTCTTGTCAATGGAATGAGAAATAGTTCACATCGAACAGAAACGAGAATATGAATAAATAACAACAAACATAAGATAATCTAGCATTTAAACAATTATTTACAGTCATATGCCCACGAATTCAGACAAATATCCCCTGAAGAACCAAAATAAGAATGTTGTAAACATACATGAGAATAGTCTAATATACAAAGTACATTCTTACACAACCCTTGTGCTGAGAAAAATGCAAAGGAGTAGTCCACAATACATCCAACACGAGAATAAAAATTCTCTAGAAAATAGCTTGGCCAAACAGGTTTTTCCTCATTAACAGTTTCAATAATAATACATGAAAGCTCCAAGATCCAAAATCCCTTTACCCAGATACAATACCTGTATTTATTGATATTCAACTTGACTCTTGAACTTATGCCTCCCCCATGACCTTTCATTTATAAAATGTTGTCCTTATCCTTTTTGTAATGATGAGAGAACAAGGACACCATAAATGTTTATAATTTGATGTATAATATGTCATTACATCTTGAATTTTCCTTTTAGTGCTAGTGGGCCATCATAGATACAGGCCATAGTGCACCTCACTGACCATAAATACTGGTCTAGGTATTAGAAAAATCTTCTCCCTCCAAGTTTGATATTCAACCATCATGGGATTCAAAATTCTTCTTTGGGCATTTGAGTTTGATTCCATTTCGTCGCTCCTCCATTCTTGCGACAACAATTGTTGTTGTTGTTTCTCTATCATCCTTGCCTATATATCACATATGCAAGAGTATTGATACATACTAGTAGTTCTCTTTGATGTGTGGCAGTTATGCCTTCGAGGTTTTCTTCCCTCACACGATGCTTATCCGGGTTGCTGAGTATGACCATCCTTTAGCATGGTACCTGGCACCATTCAACATGCAATAGATGAGTGACCATAGAATAACCTCAAAATAAACTATCGGAACCATGCATTTGAATATATAGGACTGGAACATTAATTAAGTGAGAATTTGTATATGCTTCCCTGAGTTTCATTCTTAGCTCCTCTACTGTTGGTTGAAATACTATGTCTTTCGGGGATGTTTATAGTGTACCATATATTAATACTGAAAATGTGAACCATTGGTGAGGAATCTCCCAAATTATATAGTTGTGAAGTTTTATATCTTGTAAATACCTTTCCAACAGTATAAGGAATGCATGAAACAGGTATCGGAGTCAAAATTTATGGCCAAAATACGAAAGGCAGTTTTGTAGGGTCTTATCCCTATATCAGGAAGAAAAGCATGAACTCCTATATCGGCAACGAAAGCAAGAACTCCTATATTGGAAAGGAAAGCACGAATTTCTCCAGTATGTATTGGTGAATATCAAGTGATTAGCTTTGGGACAACGACGTAGATGAAGTGATTAGCTCTTGTACTAGGTGTATCGACGATGAATGGGTGATCTCCTTTGTTGGTGAGTCGATGGTTGAGGCAATCCTTATAGCATTGGAGAAGTTCTAGTCACTTTATATTGTTTTCATTCTCAATGAGGGTCATTGTGGTATATGAGCTTAGGACATGTTTCCATCTTATCGATGTGTTGTGTGAGGACTCAGATCAAATCTTTGTGCGTTGGTTTGGTTTCTAGTGATGGCACCTGATCCGCTTTTGGTTTTTTGGTTTTTGTTGAGGGTGAAAATTTTAATGTTAATTAAAAGTTTTAAAAAATATATTTTACAAAAGGGGGGTGATCCCCACCCTTTCACTCCAACTCACAAATTTTGTGTTTAATGTATGCATGGTTTTTTTGAAAAGGTTTTAAAAATATGTATAAGCTCCCATACATTAAAAGTGTGGTTTACAAGGTTTAAAGTATGTGTAAGGAGTAAGGGGGTGGCATGTCACACCCCCTCCCCACCACACTTCCACGTTAATCATGATGAGGGGGGAGTCATGGGATATTCCTACTCCCCTCTTGTACCTTACCAATCAACACGTGCATGAACCTTGAATTCACATACCTCACCATCGTATACAATCAAAACCTTTCAACTCACGTACCAACCAAGTTCACGTGCAGCATGGTGACGTACCGTCTTTCATCATTTCATTGTTGTCAGGGGTATCAACCAAGTTCCTCTCTCCACTCCTGGTTGTATTGGTCGGGTTCCTCTCTCCACTCCCAAGTGTATCGATCTGGGTATGCTCAAGATCTTCGATATATATCAGGTTGGTTGCAATCAAGGTCTCCGGGACGTATTGCTTGTTTAAATTAAAATAAGGGGGGGCACTCTCCTTAAGAGTAGGGGTGACGTGGAGGGGGGTGCATGGGCCATGGGCCCTTCCCTTCACATAACACTCCATGAATTATTTAAAACCCTCCCCTCCAACATTCCATGACTTATTTAAAATTCACTCCCCCACATAACAGAAGAAGAAGAGTTTTAACGTCCACGAGGCTAACAATAGCCTATGGGACAGACCGCCTCATACACTGATTTTTGCATTTCATTCCTTTTCCTATTCATCTTGATTATGAGCTCTCCCACTTTCTCCATAGTCTCCTCACTGAATAAATTATTCCAAGAGTTAGTTGTTAAAATACTCACATAACTGTCCATGTTGTCTTTGAAAGCTTCACACTCTAAAATGAAATGTTTTTATGTTTCCACTTTTTTGGAGTTGCAAAACATGCACACCCTTTCTTCCCAAGCTTCATTTGGTCTTTTCCAATGCCCGGTTTCACAACGGAGTTGATGGGAATTAGTTCTTAATTGGGAAATAAGCATTTTGTCTCTCCAAGATATATTGGCCCCTATGTACGCTTTTTTATGGTGGTTGTAAGTGGGGTTAAACTCTTCAATGTAATATTTTTTCTTTCTCCTTAGCCCTTTATCCCAAGATTGCTTGTGGAACTTATCAATAACAAAATCCTTTATCTATTTATTGTTTCTAGGGCACCTATTCAAGTGAATATCCCATTTACTAAGCCATTTAATATTTTTCTGCATCCACGTCTTCTTTCTTTTGCACAATATGTCATTGAAGACGACCTTAGGCCACTTGGTTTGGCTTATTTAAAACACTCTTTTTTTATTATTATTTCATGTTTAAATAAAGTTTAGACTTAAATAATTTAAATTTAAATTATTTAAATTTAAAATAATAATTTGTATAACACAAACATTTTACCTAAAGTAGTTTTGCGTCTGTGGCGTAAACCGAATAATGCTAACCTATGTTAACGTCATTGGAGAGGATTTCAAAGGCTCATAACTTGCTTAGATGACATCCAATTGGAGTATCATTTTTTGTGACGTGGAGGGCACAGGGAGACGTTTCAGTGAGATGACTTATTGTGCCATTCAAACATTCCAGTGGTGTTATGGATAACGAGGCTAACTTGGGCTAGAAATCCCTAGCAATCATTTTGGCACTTACAAGACTTGGATTTTGATTTCATCAGTTATGTTGGAATCGTGATCGCATAAATCATACAATTGGCATATTTCGGGGATGAAAAATACAAGTTGACAAACGCCCAAAAATTGTGAGCAAAGGCATTTTTAAATGAAATTTCGGGTCTTGTTCTTGTTGTTTCTTTGCCCGAATTCAATTATGTGATTTCATGTGTTCTCTATGTTATATAGGCTCTTGATTTATCCATTGGAGTTGAGATCATCTATCAATGGCTCAAAATTATAATCATGTGAAAACAATCAACTGACATTTGGATCCCTTTACATTGTTTAGGAGCTAGGAAGACCAACTCTCTTCTGAGATGTAATTCAGAGTAAGCGTAAGTCATGTAGATGTTGTAATTAACCCACCTAAAAATAAACAACACCTTCATGATCAAGGTTAGTTATAAAATCAGGAACTGCAAAGTATACAAGTTGGTATGGTATGCAAAATGAAAGTTGTTGACGACACAAACAGACCTAATCATGACTGCAACATGAAGTAGATAGGGAACGGTAAGTAATCAGCTATAAGTTATACATTTAGGCATGTAAATCTCAATCATTGGAAATGATAGGAACCTGATTGATGGGCGTAGCGAGAAGGATCTGAGCTAGAGGAGAATAGGAGATGCCTCAAGATGAAAGTGTGTCTTGCTCACATGGTCTGTGTCCACGAGAGAAAGAACATCATTACCAATAAGCTCAGTGTCAATGAGGAATCGATATATTTATGTTGGCAAATTGACAACAGAAAAGGGAAACTCATCGACAAGCAATGTATCAGAGAGCGAGAGAGAGACGAACCTTACCGATACACTGTGTATCAATGAGAAAGGAAGGAACTTTGTCGGTACGTGATGTATCGAATAATATGATATGAACCTTGTCAATATATCATGTATCAACAAAGATGAGGGGAATTATGTTGATGTAAGGTTGTGTGTCTCAGGGACAATTGTGTGAACATCTTTGGTGTATCGATGTTGGTCACACGAATTTCAACGGTGATAAATCTTTGTGTGTCGGTGAATTTTAGCAGAATTTTGTCGGTGTATCATCCAAGTTCATGGGAAGGTGGTTGGTGTATCGGTGAATTTTAATGCAACTCCACTGATACATTTAACTCAAGCTTGAAAACATTAAGTATGTTGTCTTTTCAGTGTATCGACGAGTTGGTAACAAACTCGTCGATATTTCTTGTATCGGTGAGTTCATCACCAACTCGTCGGTATTACTAGAATCCAAAGAAAATGCAAGTAAAGAAACCTGCCAAGTGAAATTTATGGAGGCCCCGATGAAGATAAAAAAGATGAACAGTCTTCTCAATAAGTTGAGATATTCTTAACACAAAAAGGAGGGTCCCTATTTCTTGGTAGGAATTGACTCTTCTAGCAATGAGACAAGAAAAAGGGAAGGTGTTGGTGCATGGAACAACAATTGCTACACACTGGGCAAAGCCAAAATCTCTACTAGTCTTCCCTAACTTATGAGCAAAATGTAGAGAGTCATATAGTTACTTTTAAGATCAGAAATTCCAAAATAAAAGTGTAACAATTAATTGAAAGATTCCATCGCGGTGGGATCATTGGTGATGCTTGCATGTCGGTTAATAGAGCTTGTCTGTTGTAAATAGAAGATGAATTATGCTGAGATTTATTTCCTTAAATTGCATCGACGATTCAAGTTGGTATCTACGTCATGGGGTTGATATAGGTTTGGGATATAAAATATTTTCACCATGTGCATATATATATCTCTCAGGTGTTGCTCCACTACCCACGAGCATCCATAGCCATGATGGCATCACCATGGCATCACATACCTTGCTCCACTGCCAACGAGCATCCATAGCCCTGGTGGAGATATCTACATGTTCCCTGGTCTAGTCAAGCTTTCTTTCCCATTCCTTCCCAGTTTATTTAGTGTATGCTTAGCATCCAGATGATGGGGAAAGCGGTGGCCTTCTTTAGCTTGATATGGATGACTGTCGGATATTGAGATTTCTTTTTTATATTTGTTGTACCTAGCTAAATAAGGTTATCCCTTTTTATTTTCATCTTTTAGACTTTGACACTTCACCTTTCACACGAGCAGCTACTTAGTGTGTGGATGGTTCCCCCATTACATGGGATCTACTCACCAGCCAATATGAAAGAATAATTTTTGGTTAACCACTATGATAAGTCATGGTCTAATTGTTGTCACAAGATTCCAAGATAGATCTGATTGATTCTCAACGACCACCCCCTAGTTCAGCTCGTGAGCTAGGAAAGAGATGCAAGTTGATTCAGGCCTATTTCCAATGAAAATATGTTGCTTGTATGAGACAAACGGATGTGAGATGTATGTATGTCATCAAATAATATCAAGATCATGTCAGATTTTCTGAATCCATTTGTCTTCCTCGAGTCATGTCCTTCACTTGGGAGAGAACAAACTTCCACGATTGAGATCTGCATACAGTTGAAAAATAAATAACATCAATAAAACTAGCAACCACTGATGTAGATTGTTTCATTAGCCAATTTCATGTAGAAATGTTTAACAAGCTAGAAAATATGACCAAAAGCAATGTTGAATAAGATAATTCCCTCTTGGAAAAACATGTTCGCAGGGATGTCACAACATAAACCAAAACTAATTTATGCATCCAAGTTAGTATGGGACACTAAATCAAAAAGATAATGCTTTGAAAAACAAGGAACCATACATGTTCGGATGCATGAAATCAAATCCTGAATCTTACCAGTTTTCTATTGTCGTGATCCCAAAAGAGAGGTGGAGTCCACAACCTTGAGCATTCATCCATTAACGAGAAGTTTCCTTTTTTGGGCTACAAATGAGCCTCGTTTTGATAACCACCGGTTTTTCCCTAGAGTGATGCATTTTGAGACCCATTTTATTGATCAGTATCCCAAAGGTTAGAGATCATTGTTCCTAAGTCATAATGCTCTTTCTCGGATTAAAATGTTCATTAAATAGTTTTCATCAACACTCCTTCAATTTTCATCTCCTTGAACTAGGTTGTAGATCATGTATGGTGGGATTCAAACAGGTTCAATATCTGAAATTGAGGTAAGTGTCCACATCATACATGAAACGAAAGAGTAAGGTTGCATGTAGCACTTTTCCTCTCGGAACTTCCTTGAGCATGGATTTATAGATCAACCAGTGATACTTATGCAAGTGACTATGCAACCTATTGTATGGTTCATGTTTTGTGTACTTGGTTGAGTTTTCGAAAGATCATTCTTGATGAGCCTTCTCAACATAACTCCCAAAAATTTGTAGACTAGTGCCTTGAAGAGATTCATTGAGAGTTTCATGGCTGGATCGGATGTACCTGCCATTCAACAGTTGGAAATTCCAAAAGTAACAAAAACATCATGATGTAAAACCCTCAGTGAAATCAAGATGAAGGAAACCAGAATAGTGAACTTCGTGAGAAAATCAAAATAAGACCATATCAAGAGAGAACAAATGAAAATCAATCAATAAATCCAAGTCAATATATTGCATCTGATTATTCAAAGAGTATAACAATAGAGTGGGAAGATTAAGAATATTAAATCTGGGTCAAAGAGCTTCAATGGACACACCTTCAAACTTCAGTAGGCATTAAACATTGTAAATCAACATACCCAAGTCATCAAAGGAAGCCATATGATCTGAAAAAATACTATGTTTCATCCTCTTTATGGACAATGCATTATGATAAAAATATGGATTTTGTCAATTCGAGATCACGGGACCAGGGGAAAGATATATATCTTGTCACCGAAGCTAATTAGGCAAAGTATTTGACGTCAAACATCAGTCTTAGGAGCTTGTGGGGACAAAAGATAACATCAAAATGTTTGTGTGCATGTACTCTG
This sequence comes from Picea engelmannii, assembly GCA_009831015.1. NCBI lineage: Eukaryota > Viridiplantae > Streptophyta > Pinopsida > Pinales > Pinaceae > Picea > Picea engelmannii. The sequence continues at coordinate 98,532 of ML798284.1, read as the reverse complement.
TAGCCCTCAATATTTCCAAGATACTCAAAATAGTCAAAGGGAAATTGAAACTTGATGTTTTGTTACCAAAGGTACATGCTAGAGGTGAAGTACACTATTTATTTTCCGAATAAATGAAAACAACTTTTAAGATTAGGAAAAGAATATATATACTGAAAGTCTCAAACATATCTTGTTCATAAGGCAACAAACACTTTGATGATTCTACTCAATGTTTAGATACCATTACGAAATAGTTAAGCTACAGAGAGCACAATCTGTTATAAGATTTTGAATTTTTTCCAAACAAATCAATTATCTTCCTTTTACATTCTTGAAACCATCTCCATCATGATGGGTTTAATTCTATAGAAATACATACCTATTGAGAAGGTTTGTAACCAAACTTTAGCTCACATATCTTTGTTCCGAGAACCAAAAGAATGGACCCAATATACCATCACGTCGATCCATTGGTCTAGGAGATTCTGTCGCAACATAGACATCGAAAGATGGGTCGATAGGGATTGCACAACCATTGTGTATTATGAACAGTAAGGCCATGAACAGACGATATGATTCCTTCCCAAGGCCTTAGCAACATTTCTCCAATGCAATCATCGAAATAACTCGAGCCCATTCAATGGAAATATTTCAGCAAGGATTCTTCTAACCAGGTTTTTGCCTTCCTAAAACTACAAAGTATTTTGCAGTAGATGCTTTTTCAGCAGATCACGATTGTAATTTGTATAGTTGTGAATGTCGTTGAAGCAAAAAAATCTTCCAATTGAACTTTTCAAAGAATTTTGCACATGGTTTCCTCATGAAGATGAATTAAAACCAACGTTAACCCAAGCTTAGTTAAACAACAAAATGAAAGGCATCAAGTGAAATATTAAAGCTTTCATGAAAAAATAAATTAATACTAAAGCAAGCCATCTTACGCTGCAAACTAAACTAATAATAGTTGGTGGCTTTATTGAAGAAACCAAGACAAGCCAAGATCTATGTTATATAAACATAAATGAAAGAAAACATCTAAATTATGCAAGCAAAAGGTAAATAAAATAACTATGCTACTCTTATTCCTAATCTATCCTACACTAGATGGAAAAGGGTTAAGTGAAAGCATAGTGCCAATGTATACATTCAAGCAACTCCAAAACTGCAACCACATGTTCAATGAAAGTCAATAGCAGAAATTGTTGTGGCGAGAGATCAAACATAGGAAAAATTAAATCAAGTAAATCTCTACCCAACATGTGAAATTTGACAACGTTACTACTCATGGGAAATGTACACACGTAGGATTCCTCCAGCCAAGCTCCAATTACATCATAAAATTTACACTAATCACCATAGGACTCCTGGAAGGAATTTGAAAATGAGTGGCATACCCGATGAGACCCATAAATACAATTTGCATGCAACGTACCTTGTGGGAGAGTCTCGTATGGGTGGTATCATTCATTCCAGACGTTGAAGCAAGATAATGAGAACCTGACATAACCATCGGCAAAAAAAGAAGTGACTCGTTATCCAATAAAGTATCCCTGGGCATAACCCACATGCTAAGAGGAGAGATGGTATCCGCTAGTTTGAGGGAAACGTTGAAAGAAAAATGACTCCATGACTTCTCCTATAACATCATCAAAATCATGTGAGGACTGCTAGAGTATTGAGATAGAATCCAAGGATGAGTGATGCATCTTCCCATGAAGATTGGCATGTGATTCTGGAGCATATTTAGGTGGCAATGTTTCTTGGATCAACTCAATGTTTCTTATGCCTTGTATTGTGATGGGCTATACATTTGATTTGATTTCTTCACGTGGATCAAAAAACTTGTTATGCTCTACATACCTTGATTTTTTTGTGATTAACATATGTCCATCAAGGTCCAAAATTTCATATCTTACAGGATCATCGGATAATACATTGATGCTCATATTCAATTCTGGAACAACAAAATAGTCATCAAAAACAAGGTTATCATGATCAAATTGTGATTCAACATGTTCCAGAAATTCAAATTGCAAAGGAATTTCAACATTGTGCATCTTGGATGGAATGTCATTAAGAATTAGTCTTTGATCGATAAAAGATGGGAAATCTTGTTGTTCTAGTTTATCATTGATTGTTCCATTGTAAGAAAAGTGTACATACTACTCTGCATGATAAATGTTAAGGTTTAAGCTATTATTAGAGTTCTTTGCATTTCACTAGATAACAATAGCATAAGATAGGATCACTTAGAAATACACAATCACAAGAGACACATCATTTATCCTGGGAAACCCTCATGGGGGAGAAAACCCAGCAAA
>ML798284.1:76232-96179 GCA_009831015.1 Picea engelmannii | reverse complement strand
CTCTCTCTCTCTCTCTCTTCTCCAACTGTAGCTTCAAAACTTGTCTCTTAATGAACAAGTGAGTGTGAGTCTAAGTGAGGCGCTAGCCTCCTTATTTATACAATTCTAGCACATGTGGAAGTGTCTCTACACTGGCAGGGCCGACTTCTTCTTCTAGTTGGTTATAACCACCTTTAATATATTCTGGGGCCTATTTAATATATTATGGGGCCGACTTCTTATTCTGCCTATTATAATTATACTTTAACAAATCCGCAAAAGGGGATTTGGTCTTTTACAATAGCCGACATGATCAATCCACAATAGTGGATTCATCTAATGAATAATACCACAATAATAATTAGAATACACTTTGTAGTTACATTATTTCAACACTCCCCCTTAACAAGAAGGGTATTCTACAATAGCATCAAGAGAGAGAGAGGATAGCATCATCAACAACATCAGGTGGGTGAGAGGACAACATCATCAATATCATCTTGGAACATTGACTGGCATATCTATAAATCATCGGAATTTTTTCTCATCGACAACATCGTCATTCTTAGTGGAATGAAATTATCATCTGCATCTATATGGATTAGTATAAAACTAATACATCATCATCACAGCACGAGGTTGGTCACATCATCACAGCACGAGGCTGGCTCATCATCACAGCACAAGGCTGACACACTACACAGCAATTAAGCTGGAATCACAAGACTAGACTGGATTTACGTCACAACCATTAAGCTAGAAGCACAGTACTAGGTTGGCTTTACGTCACAACAATTAAGCTAGAAGCACAATACTCGGCTTGCTTTTAGTCACAGCAATTACGCTGGAAGCACAATACTCGGCTTGCTTTTCGTCAAAGAAACTAAGCTGGAAGCACAATACTCCAATTGATTTTTGTCCCAATAACTAAGCTAGAATCACAATACTCAGCTTGCTTTTCGTCACAACAACTAAGCTCGAAGCAAAATACTCGGCTTGATTTTCATCATAGCAACTAAGCTGGAAGCACAATACTCGGCTTGCTTTTAGTCACATCAATTAAGATAGAAGCACGGTACTAGACTGGTTTTACGTCACAACAATTAATATGGAAGCACAGTGCTAGGCATATCTCAATGCAACAACTAGACTAGCTTTACGTCACAACGATTAAGCTGGAAGCACAATACTAGGCATATCTCAACACAACAACTAGACTGGCTTTACGTCACAGTGATTAAGCTAGAAGCACAGTGCTAGATATATCACAACATAACACTACTCCCCCTTTTAGGGAGGTCCCTTCGGACTATACCAAGCTTATCTCGAAAGTGCTCAAACTTTACACGAGATAGAGGCTTGGTCAACACATCGGAAACCTGTTCATCCGTGCTAATATATTGGAGCTTTATGGCTCCTCTCTGCACCATGTCATGGATGTAATGATATCGGATCTCTATGTGCTTCGACTTGTCATGAAATACATGATTCTCTGTCATCTTTATGCAGCTTTGGTTGTCACATAGGATCGTGGTTGCTTCCATCTCTAGGTCAAATAGACCTGTCAACAACTTTCGAAGCCATATAGCTTCGCAGCTGGTAGAACATGCAACAATGTATTATGCTTCCGTTGTACTGAGAGATTTTCTGGATTGCTTCCTACTCTGCCATGAGATCATGGTTGATCCCAAACTGAAATAGCATCCTGAAGTGCTCTTCCTTTCAGAGACACTTCCAGCCCAATCTTAATCAGTGTACTCACTCAGTGTGAAATCGTGATCTCCATCATAGCTGAGACCATAATCTAATGTACCCTTAAGGTACCTCATCACATGTTTTGCAACAACTAGGTGAACATGTCTGGGTTCTACCAGAAACTGACTCAACATGTTCACGACAAAACAAATGTTTGGTCTGGTGTTCGTCAGGTACATCAGTGATCCAATGATCTGTCTATATAGCGTGGCATCAATCAATTCTGACGAAGTGTTGACCAGTAGCTTCAGCTTCGCTTCCATGGGTGTATTTGTGGACTTGCACTCCAACATGTCGAAGCTCTTCAGGATTTCGACTGCATACATCCCTTGGTTAAGGAAGATTCTCTCTAGGCTCTTCCATACATCAAGACCTAAGAAATAATGCATTAAGCCAAGGTATTTCATCTCAAATTCTGAAGCGAGCTTCTTCTTACATTCGGTGATGAGATTTTCTTCTTCAGTTAAGAATAAGTCATCCACATAGAGAAAAAATATCACCAGCTCATCGTTCATAACCTTGAAGTAGAGGTTAGAATCTGCTTTACTCTTGGTAAAGCTCAAGCTTGTTAGAAAGTTGTCTATCCTACCATACCAAGCTCTAGGAGCTTGCTTCAATCCGTACAGAGCCTTCTTCAACTTGCAGACATGAGACTTCCTTTCTTCAACTTCAAATCCTTGAGGTTGCTCTACATACACTTCTTCTTCGATGACACCATTTAGGAAATTTGTCTTTACATCCATCTGGTGTAATTTCCACTTCATCTTAGCTGCAAGGGCTATGATGGTTCTAATCGAAGTGTATCTAGCTACTGGAGCGAATGTCTCTTCATAGTAAATGCCTTCCTTTTGAGAAAAGCCATGAGCGACAAATCTTGCTTTATACTTCTCAATACTTCCATCAGCAACATGTTTTATTTTGAAGAGCCATTTGGAAGATACCACATCCTTACTCTTTGGTCTGGGAACTATTTCCCATACACCATTCTTCATTATGGATTGGTATTCCTCTGTCATGGCATTTTCCCATTCTTTCTTCTAAATCACTTCTTCAAAGAAGTTAGGCTCCTTCTCTAGGAGATCACACATCAAAGCCATATAACTAGAGAATGGCTTAGGTCTCTTTACTTGTCTCCTGGTTCCTTCAGGAACACCATACTTCTCTCCATCTTGAATAAGCTCTCTAGCCATAGTTGGCTTTCTCTTGTGGGAGATCGTCATATGAGGAGGTTCTTGAAATTCTACTATGTCATGATCTTCTAGAATTTCCTCATTAGGGGAAGTTACGACTTCTCTCACTGGTTCTGCAGCTCTGGGAACCTCCCTCACTGATTCTGCAACTCTTGGAGCTACAGGTTCCTCTTCATATACTTATTCAAGCTGGCATCTTCTCGATTTATTGAGCATTGCATCTTCATCAAAGGTCACATCCCTGTTGATCTCAATGTGATGGTGACCTAGTATATAAATCCTGAAGGCCTTGGAGACCTAACAGCATCCCACAAATATTCCCTTCTTTCCTAAGGGTTCCATCTTGTTTCTCTTCTCTTTCGGAATATGTATAAATATTGGGCAACCAAATATTTTGAGATGGATTACCTCTGGCTTATTTTCGGTGAACATCTCTTTCGGGGTCTTGAACCCAAGTGCACTATGGTACAATAGGTTTTCCACATATACGGTTGTCATTGATTCTTTTGCCCATAACCACATAGGAAGATCTTGATCATGGATCATGGTCTTCACTGCTTCCATTATTGTTTTGTTCTTTCTTTCTGCTACACCGTTTTGTTGAGGATTGTATGGAGTGGTGAGCTCCCTCTTGATCCCAACATTTTCTGCAGAAGTTCACAAACTCTTTTGAGGTGTATTCTCCTCCATTATCTGACCTGAGTATCTTGATATTTCTTTCGGAAAGATTCTCTATCAAGGCTTTGAATTCCTTGAATTTACTAAACACTTCATCTTTTGATTTCAAAAAGTACACCCAGGTCTTACGAGAATAATCATCAATAAAAGATACATAGTATACATACCCAATGATGGAGGATGATGGCATTGGGCGACACACATCTGAATGAATGAGTTCTAGGACTCCTTCTGCTTTGTTGTCTCTCTTCGAAAAAGGGTTCTTGATGTTCTTCCCTTGTGCACATCCATTGCACATGCCTTCATGGTCAACTTTGACTTCTGGTAGACATGTGATTGCTTTGCTTACGTATGGTAGTGCCTTATAGTTGATGTGGGCTAATCTTCTATGCCAAATTTCACATGGATTCTCAATGGCGTGTGTCATGGCAGCTTCTGAGTGACCCTTTAGCTTATACAAGCCACCTTCTTCTTTTCCAATGAAGATTGCTTCTTTTATGGTTTCCCCTTTAGCCCACATAAGAACTTATCCATCTATAAAGGCAACTTTGAAGCCTTTATTTTCTAAATTTGATATGGAGAGTAGGTTCTTTGTCAAACCTGGTACATAGAGTACATCCTTCATCATCATTGAATTCCCTGAATTAAGTTTTGTAGTTTGATTCTCCCACTCCCTTGATGGGATATTGATAATCATCTCCAAGTGTCACTTTCTGAGAAAAATTATTTTCTGAAATGTAAGAGAGAATATCTCTTTGTCCTGTCATGTGCTTGGAAGCACCACTATCAATCAGCCAAGTGTCCTCTCTAGGTGTTATCGATCCTGAGAGGGCCGAGATTAAGACATAGTCTTTAATTTGTTCTCTTAACATCTTTGCTGGTGGCTCTTCATCTTCAACTACATGGGCATGGTGCCTCTTATTTTTCCTCTTGTATTGTTCTCATCTTGTTGGACAATATCTCATGATATGTCCCATCTTGTCACAATGATAGCATTGGACAGATGAGTAATCTCTTTCCTCTTGTTGTCCTTTCTTCTGGAATCTCTTTGGATGAGATTATTTATGACTGAATTTGTTTTGGGGGTGAGACTCTTTATGAGTTTCTTTCTGGAAGTAAGATTTATTTCTTCCTCCTTTGGTGTGAGTATCTAGGGCTTGATCTTCATCTCTTGCTAGTAAATCCTCTCGGTTAGCTACTCTTGTTTCTTCTTGAATGCATTCTTCCCATAGACCGTCAAACTTTAGTTTCTCCGTTCTGGCACAAATCGTTTGGATGAATGCATCCCCAGGTCTTGTGAGACCATTTAGGGCCGTCATTATAAGTTCATCTTCATCTATAGCATCTTTGATTGCTTCTAGTTGTTCTTTGAATTGGGATATTCTGGAGAAATATTCTTGGATTGATTCTCCTCTCTACATCCTTGTATTCTTGAGTTGAGTTCTTAGATTCCTCTTCTGGTTTATGTTCTTTCCTTCATACACTCTGCTTAGGCCATCAAACATTTCTTTCAGAGTCTTATTTGACGACACATAAGGGATCAAGTGATCTTTGATTGAATCTGCAATGATTTTTTTGGTTATGATCGTGTCCTTTTGATGCTTTTGCTTTTTTTGCAGCATCGTCGGGTTCCGGCACTTCTTCTTTGACGAATCTTGTGAGGTCATTCTCTTCAAGAATGAGACCAATCCTATACTTCCAGGCACAAAATTTTTCCACACCTTCCAGCTTGTCAACAAGCTTAGTGCTTGCAGACATCTTTTACCTGGAGCTAGGAAAATGTCCAAAAATGAAAATGCTCAAAATCAAATTCTGAACTTACCAGGAGGTGTGCTTGGCTGAGTCGAGTATCCTGGTGTGTTTGGATTTGAGAAAATCCAACTTTTACCCCTCCAAACTTGATCTACGGATTTCTGGACCGGTGCTTCTTGTTTTTTGGTACCTCTGGTACTGTGGTTTTCTAGTACTTCTGGTACTTTGTGAAACTAGGGTTTCACTTTCCGGGATATCTAGCCACTGAAAAGTTGCGCTGAGGATTCCAGAGTGATCCTTGAGGAAGGGCGCACATTTCTAGATGGTTTTAGGGTTGAAATACTTCATCAGCAAAAAGCCCTAATTTGCATGTACGACAACAATGACGCTTTTCACTTTCTCTTGTGAAAGATGCTCTCTTCAGCTTAGCTCTGATACCATGTTAAGGTTTAAGCTATTATTAGTTCTTTTCATTTCACTAGATAACAATCGCATAAGATAGGATCACTTAGAAATACACAATCACAAGAGACACATCATTTATCATGGGAAACCCTCATGGGGGAGAAAACCCAGCAAAACTTCCTTATTATAGATATCCAATACAATGCCAAGATATAACTCAAACAAATACAGAAAGTCCTCTCCCAAGAATGTGCCTCTCTCTCTCTCTCTCTCTTCTCCAACTGCAGCTTTGAAACCTGTCTCTCAATGAACAAGTGAGTGTGTTTCTAAGTGAGGAGTTAGCCTCCTTATTTATACAATTCTGGCACGTGTGGAAGTATCTCTTCACTGGCAGGGTCGACTTCTTCTTCTGGGTGGTTATAACCACCTTTAATATATTCTGGGGCTGACTTCTTATTCTGCCTATTACAATTATACTTTAACCAATCCGCAAAAGGGCATTTGGTCTTTCACAATATCCGACATGATCAATCTGCAATAGGGTATTGATCTAATGAATAATACCACAATAATAATTAGAATACACTTTGCAGTTACATTATTTCAACAATAAACATGTGGGTGCTCATAAGGGTGATTATCATCAAACAAATTTGTTTAAAGAGAATAAATATCTTCGTATTTTTAAAATGACGGGATTTCTTTAATGAGAGATTTGTTATAAACCAAAATATAATCATGATTCTCTAAAGGGGAGACGATATATGGTTCACATTCCAAGTCTAAGGGGTTTAACATTTATAGTGAGGATTCCCCCATAGTCATGATAAGGTTTTGATTAGAGATCGTGTATTCCCTATCCTTCATTATAAGATCTGACTCTTGTGAATGAGAGATGATTTGATTATCCATATCGTACCCTTCAATAATAGAGATGATATATAAGAACCAATCAAATATTTATTGGTTTGAGGACTTGTCGCATTCAATAAATCTACATGACTTTTTGAAAGAAATCATCCACAAAATCATTTTCCATCCTACGAACTTCTACAAGTTCATTAAAGAGTTCATCATAAACATAATATACATGGGAAACGATAAATACTTCCATGAATTCTTTCTAGCTATGACTCGATTTCACTGGAAATGTCCTAAACCAGACTTTAATATGTCCTTCAAATGTGAGGATAAACAATCAACAAATTTCATTGTCTCGAACAATCTTAATATTTTGTCGTGTGATGCTAAACTAATTGAGATGCGTGAATGCAAAGACATGCCCTTCACCATCAAATTTTGAGTTTGACAAGAGATTAACTTTCTTGAATGAGATGCCCCCAATGGGTCTTGAAAGACTCAAACGATTATGCCATACATAGATATGGGGAGGAGCCATAGGTTAGTTAAAAATATTTAATAAAATGACTCCACATGGGATGGCTTGTCATCTTCCCTCCTTCTAGCGCCAAATTTCATTGATGTGGGCCCTTTTTCGATAGAAGAGGTTACCCTGATAAGAAGTCCCAATTAGACCTCTCACCATTTGGAATAGATGACCCATACGGATTTTGGACTGACTACCATTTCTGGTTTGGTGTTTACCGATTGCAGCCCGATACACCATTGACAATTTCTAAGATAATGAATGAAATGCAACTAATCTAAGATGCATGCATCCAAATGAACTAAGGTAAGTAGAAAGAAAACATAGAACCAACCATGCTCTTGTCAATGGCCCAGGAAATAGCTCGCTTGGAACGGAAACAAGAATATGAATAAATAACTACAAACATGGAATAATCTAGCATTTAAACAATTATTTACAATCCTATGTCCATGAATTCAGACAAATATCCCTTGAAGAACCGAAATAAGAATGCAAAAACATACATGAGAATAGTCTAAAATATGAAGTATGTTCTTACATAATCCAAGTTTTGAGAAAAATGCAAAGGAATAGTCCACAATACGCCCAACACGAGAACCAAAGTTCTACAAAAAATAGCTTGGCCAAACAAGCTTCTCCTCGTTAACAATTTTAGTAATAATACATGAAATATCCAAGAGATAAATGCCCTTTACCTGGATACAATCCAGGTATTTATTGATATTCAACTTGACTCTTGGCCTTCCGCCTCCCCCCACGACCTTTCATTTTAAAAAAATTGTCCTTATCCTCTTTGTAATGATGAGAGAACAAGGACATCATAAATGTTTATAATTTGATGTAAAATATGTAGCTACATTTCGAATTTGTCTTTTAGTGCTAGTGGGCCATCATAGATTCAATCCATAGTGCACCTCACCCACCGTGAAGACCCATCTAGACATTGGAACAATCTTCTCCCTCCAAGTTTGATATTCAACCATCATGGGATTTAGAATTCTTCCTCAGCCATTCGAGTTTGATTCCATTTCCTCACTCCTCCATTGTTGAGAAAACTATTATTTTTGTTGTTTCTCTATCATCCTTGAATGTAGAATGCATTTGCAAGCATACTGATACATACTGGTATTTTGCCTTGATGTGTGGCAGTTTTGCCTTCATGGTTTGCTTCCTTCACACGCTGGCTATCTGGGTTGTTGAGTATTACCTTCCTTTAGAATTGGTACCTGGCACTATTCAACATATAATAGATGAGTGACCACACAATAACCTCGAAATAAACTATCAGAACCATGCATTTGAACATATAGGACTAAAAAATTGATTAAGTGAGAGTTCATATATTCTTCCCTGAGTTTGGTTTATGGCTCCTCTACTCTTGGTTGAAGTACTTGCTAGAATTTCATTTATTCTAAAGCAGCATGGAAGGTTATCTTTGGGATTTTTCATCTAAATAATGTGTACCTCCGACGTGTGGGTGGCGGGGGTAGTCGTACTAGAGGTTTGGTTGGCCACAATCTATTATAGCGACAATTGTTGCATTTGGTTGGACAACTGATCTATGGGATTGTTTTGTGCTAACCCCACAATACCATTGACATGAGGCCCAGACTTTGGTTTGGTCAAGTCAAAGGTTGACCACGGTGCATTAGGAAGAATCTCATAAAGCATGTCAGATTGCGAATTATTCAATTCCAACTATTGAGCCCTCATTATAGCCTCTTCCTTGGAAAACACTCTGGAAGTTGTGATGTCTTTAGAAACACAAGGCACCAAAATATTCAGGAACCACTTGAGAAAAAATTTCAGAGGGACCTTTACTTTAATCAAGCTCTTACGTCGATTCCATTCTCAGATATGATCTGAGATATCGACGGCCTTAGTTTGTTCAAAATTTCCCAGCAACTCGGTATCAACATCGTATCTCACAGGTAGCTGGAAATGGTTCCAGAAAACCATCGCCAGATTGCTAAAGTAAGAATACTTACAGCAATCAAGCTCAATATACCACTTCATGCCACCCCCTATCAGAGTGCGTTGAAACAATCACATCTTAATAGAGTCATCGTTCAATGAATTGGAGGAGCACCATAGGTGAAAATTTGTAACATGATCGCCTTGATCTTCGTCATGCTTGCATTCAAATTTTGGAATATCAGAGAGCAATTTAGTCGGCATAGGAGACCAACGTCGATCATGAGAAATAGGTCGTTCAAAAACCTTGACAAGTCTGGAAAATGAGGAGTTGTCAAAAATGGTAACCTGGGTTGTGGCGAAGTCAAACGAAAAGAGGAACCTAGATATTGGTTGGCACCAGGTTGCCAGGAAAAGTTTTCCTAGTGACCAGGGTTTCCTTGGCCAGTGTAAGGGACATGCACACTAGTCTGCATTGTAGAAAGATTTAGATAGTTTGATGACAGACCTTGAGTGTGAATTTCCCCCTGCATGGTATTCCAAAATCCTTGGTTGAGGCTGCCCCCAGCCAATCCCCCTGGTATAGGAACTGAACCTTGCTTGGGGTTCCACTGGACATGGGGGGGGGGGCAATTTGCCCCCGATTGACATCCCTTGCAGAGGTATAGAACCCTACCCCGGATTTCAAATACCTTAAAAGGAAGGGGTTCTTGTCATCAATCCTTGTGAAGGTATAAATCCTTACATAGTGTTGGATTGATTGAGAAAGGGGTTGCCGCCTAAGGAAAACGCATACGAAGAGAAGGCATTATTCCCAAAAGCGCCAAATAAATAAAACGGTATGGACCCAACTGGGGTTGTATAGGACTGAGTTCTTTGACTCCCTCCACTAAACAAGATAGAACTGCCATTGAGCCCGAATGGTTGCTAAAAAACACCTCCAAGCGAGGGGGATGGAGGGGGAATATGACCCCCACCGTAAGGGACAACATTGTATGGAGTAGAGGTGACCCTGAGAGATCCTTTCAAGGGAGTAGTAGAACTCCCTGCCCCATACCATTAGTATGCAAACTGGTTAAAGTTGAACTTATGTCGAAACATGGCATCCCATATGAGAAAGGAGTGGCAGACGTGTTTTGTACAGTCGTAGTATGAATAGTGGTTGAAGTCGTAGAAGAGACTGTGCCACTGCCAGAAGTGGTAGGTGTGTCACTAGAGGTACTCCTCGTAGAGGAAGGCGAGGGAGGGGGCCTAACACCCCCTCCACCTACGGATAGGATGGGAGTATGAGGACTCCTAGTAAAGGCAACATTATTTGCTTCCATAGCTAGTCACCTGACAAAACGAAGATCAGGAGTAGTCACCTCAGTAGGGACTATTTGATCGAGAACTAGCGCTGAGAAGTCAATTAACGGAGGGTTTGTAGGCCTAACGAAACCTTCGGCCTCAAGGTTTGAAATGATAGTTACCTCTGGTGTGAGAGTGTCTCCTCTAGGAACATGATCGGGCACAATTTCTTGTGTCCTAGTAGCTTCGAAATAACCTTCTTGATCTAATATTCGCCTCAGCGGTGGCGGGGGTGGCTCCAAAGTTATCGGCGGGAGGCCCTGGAGCCTACGTAAACGACGGAGCTATTGATATTCCACTATGTTAAATGATCAACCTACACTCTAAGGTAAATATAGGGAGAATCACAGAGCACACACTACAAAGTCCCCAAAGATAAATCAATCAATCAATAGAATGGCAGGAAGACTAGTTACGCCAACCAACACTAGAGAAAATTACCAGTGCAAGTGAAACTTGAACACGGAAACACCCTCCGGGTATACTCTACAAAGCGTGGTCTGACGTCTGTCCTAGGTATCATGGTATTCCCCCCGCAGTCACCTATGCAAGTACCTATAAAAGGAAACAAGGTTTCCATCTCGCATTCAGTCACCAGGCAGGTACAATCGACAGTCGGGTTGATCATATGAGCAGGATAGTTATGTCTGAAGCCTTTCAAAGGTACCAAAAGAAAATGGTCTGGAAGACAACTAAGGATCCTCAATGGATTCTAGGTCCACGAAGCTTCGTATTCAAATGCAGTCAACAAAATCCCAATAATGACCCTCAAATACGATCCCCACTACGCTCGGTCCGGTTTTGGAGGCGTTTTCTCCTCTACCTTTCCTCACGCGACCTCGTGCTTAGCCCTTGTGTTAGAGGGGGTCCTGGCTAACTTCTATGAGAACTGGAATTCAACACTCCTTAACTCAGCCTCTTAAGTTTGTTTAGTGTCCTTGGAGAGTTTTCTCTCCATGCCTAATCCAAGGCCCTAAATCCTAGTCTGTTTGGTGTACCCTATAAACGAAAAAGTCTAATTGATTTTAACATTACGCGTTAATTTTAGTGGCTTGATTACTCAGGGGTGTGGTAGTGAAACTCATGGTGTTCTTTAAGAGACGAAAAAAAGAGGAGAACTATAGAGCCTTTAGAACATTATGCTTTAAATGCAAATGAAAGAAAGTTATGTCCTACAAATGAAGATTTGACTCTTTTTCTCTTAAAATGCAAACTTTTCAAAAAGCAAACCAAGATCCTATGCACAACCTATCTTGATATGTTTTTTCATTTCAAATGAAATGCAACTACTTAAGCCTTTTTGAAAAGAAAGTATCAAGAAACTTTGGGTCAGAATTCTTTTCTTTCATAAACACAACCTAAGTTATTACAGGCAAACAAACATGCAAATGCAGTTAAGAATATATATATATATGCTTGTGAAATGAAAATAACAAAACAACTGTACTTTTTTTCTTTTCAAAGCTTAACAAGAGAGAAGGAGAACAAACCAGAGATTGACTCAGGTCTTAAACCACTGCCAGGAAACAGGGATTCACCTGAATCCAAAGGAGAACCTAAAGCTTAAAAGTACACCTTCAACCTTGATAAAAGATAGAAAGAGACAAAGAAAACTAAACAAAAGGATTTATTTACAATTTCATAAGCAATCTGAGACTTAAAAACTTGTCCAACAAGATTTAACAGATGTTTTTGGGATTCAGGAGTTCCTAAGGAACCAAAATTTTCCTGGGAAAAAGAAAAGTTTTTGAAAAAACTCCTCAGAATAACAGAGACACGTGTTGTGCACAGGGCAACATGTGTATGTCTGCATGTTGTATAGAATTCAAAGCGCGGGTGTACGCGTGCTAGGTATAGACCAGGGCACGTATGTGACTGAACAATCTCAAAAAGAGAAAAGATTCAAGATGACCACCCAGATCAAGGAAACTGGTAAAGACCTGGAAGATGTCCATAAACTCTTACAGACTCAGAAAGAATAGAAAACAACATGAATTAAAACCACAAATAATCTCTTAACAAGACCCTAGAGAGCTTCCCCAGTGGAATCACCAATTTTTCTATGGGGAAAAATCCCCCTAATCCAGGTCTAGCGACTAGGCAGAATCATGACACCTTAAAAGACATAAATGCTTATATTCTACCCAAATCCAACAAGACCTAACGATAATTAAGGGAAAGGAGAGAGGATCAAAGTATGTACCTTAAGTCCTTTTGTCTACAATAGATCCCTTCTTGTCATAGCTCCTTCCTAAATTGCAGTCCTCCTCCCAATGCTGACCTAAAACAAATGTAAATAACACAATATAACAACATATGCATAACTACCAAGATCATCTAAAGGTCTAGATATTCATGTAAACCATTTGTAAACATAAACATAAAGACATAAAGATCTGTAACTAGAAGTTTCTCTTTTATTGATAACAAGATTGAAAGTTACAACTTGAATATTGGTGATGTCACTCCACGAACCTCACCTCGGTTCCTCTCTTTTGACTCCAAGTGCACCATTCCCAATGTGCTATGCTCACAACCAACATGCCAATATTGGGAAAAGGGATGGATTGTATAAGGAGGATGGATGGTAGGGAATGTTGAGGATGAAAACTCGGAACGGGATGCAAAAGGATTGGAATGCAAGGGAGAAATTTTGGCAGAGTTCACTTGCCTCTTCTTTCATATATCCAAATGACCCCCCTAGAGCCTTTTTATATGGATAAAATGATGGTTATTTGGTTGTTAGAAGGGCTACAAGAGGTAATATGGTTGTGCAACCTAACATAGCTCGTAAACTTTTCCCGAAAGCGCGAAATTTTTATTTTTTGCAAATTTTTAGAGTATACGCGGGTTTTCAAGCATGCAACTAGCGTATGTATGTGCGTTGCATATGTAGCAGGACGCGTACACTGTACAAAAAGGTGTTTTTTAAGAGGAACCTCAGCAAAAGTGGTTGGTGGATGTGTAAATGAGTAGGCCAATGTAAAAAATGCATAGTTTTTCATTTTGAGCTATAACAATACTATATCTTTCAGGGATGTTGACAGTGCACCAAATCTTATACTGGAAAATGTGAACCATTTGTGAGAAATATCCTAAATTATATAACTATGAAATTGTTGATCTCAGAAAGACCTTTCCAACGGTATAAAGAACATGTGAAACAAGTATCGGAGTCAAACATTGTGGCCAAAATACGAAAGGTAGTTTGGTAGGGTCCTATCCCTGTATCGGGAAGAAATGCACGAACTCATGTATCAGAAAGGAAAGCACAAACTCTTGTATCCACAAGGAAAGCATGAATTGCTTTGGTATGTATCAGTGAATATCAATTGATTAGATCTGGGACATCATTGTAGATGAAGTGATTATCTCTGGTATTGGGTGTATCAACGAGGAATGGGTGATCTCCTTTATTGGTGAGTTGATAGTTGACGCAAGTCTTACCGTGTTGGAGAAGCTCCAATTGTGTTAGATATTTTGGATTCGCAAGTGGTCATTGGAGAATCTCAGCTTAGGACATGTTTCCATCTTATCGGTGTGTTGTGTGCAGACTAGGATCAAATCGTTGTATGTTAGTTTGATTTCGAGTGAAGGCATCTGGTTCGATTTTGGTTTTGGTTGAGGGTGAATATTTTGATGTTAATTAAAAGTTTAAAAATACATATATTTTAAAAAGGAGGGTGGTCCCCACCCTTTCACTCCACCTCACAAAGTTTTTGTTTAATGTATGCATGTTTTTTTTTTTAAAGGTTTTAAAAATATGTATAAGCTCTCATAGGTTTTAAAAATATGTATAAGCTCTCATACATTATAAGTGTGATTTAAAAGGTTTAAACTATGTATAAGGGGGGAGGGGATGGCATGTCACACCCCCTCCCCACCACACTTCCACGTTCATCGTGATGAGGGGGGAGTCATGTGCCATGCCCCACTCTGCCCCTCTACCTTACTAAACAACACACGTGTGAACCTTGAACTCACATACCTCACCAACATATACAATCAAAACCTGTCAACTCACATACTGACCAAGTTCACGCGCAACATGACAACATATCGGCCTCCACCATGTCATTGCTACCAGGTGTACTGAATGGGTTCCTGTCTCCACTCCTAGGTGTGTCGGTCAGGTTCCTCTCTCCACTCTCGGGTGTGCCAGTCTAGTTGCGCTCAAGATCTCTAGTCTATACTGACCTAGTTGCACTCAAGGTATCTCAGACATATTACTTCTTTGAATTAAAATAGGAAGGGGCATTCTCCTTTAAAATAGGGGTAACATGAAGGGGGGTGCATCGGCCATGGGCCCTCCCCTTCATGCAACACTCCATGACTTATTTAAAACCCTCCCCTTCACGTAACATTCCATGACTTATTTAAAACCCACCCCCCACGTAACATATGCTTTGGCTTATTTAAAAACCTCCTTTTTAATTCTTATTTTTCGTTTAAATAAAGTTTAAACTTAAATCATTTAGATTCAAATTCAATCAAGATTATCTAAATTTAAAATAATAATTTGCATAACACAAGGATTTTACCCAAAGCAGTTTTGCATGGTGGCATGAACCGAAGAAAGCTAACCTCTGTAAAAGTCGTTGGAGGGGATTTCAAAGTCTCATAACTTACTCAGACGACGTCCAATTGGAGTACCATTTTTTGTGACGTGAAGGGAACGGGGAGACGTTTTCAGTGAAATTACTAAATGTGCCATTCAAATATTCTAGTGGCGTTATGGATAATTAGGCTTACTTGGGATAGAAATCCTTGACGAATGTTTTGGTACTTTCGGGCCTCGAATTTTGATTATGTCAGTTATGTTGGAATTGTAACGTGTAAATCATACAGTTGGCATGTTTCGGGGATGAAAAATATGCTTTGAAAAAGGCCAAAAAATTGCAAGCAAAGACATTTTTAAATGAAATTTCAAGTCTCGTTCTTGTTGTTGCTTTTCCCAAATTAAATTATGTGAGTTCTTGTGTTCAATGTGTTATACAGGCTCTTGATTCATACATTGGAGTTGAGGTCATCTATCAATGGCTTAGAATTATAATCTCACGAAAACAACCCACTGATGCTTGGAGTGATTTACACTATTTAGTAGATGGGAGGACCAACTCTCTTCTAAGATCCAATTCAAAGCTAGTGTAAGTCATGTAGATGTTGTAATTAACCCACCTAACGATAAAATCCACTTCCATGATCAAGCTTACTCATGAAATCAGGAAGCACAAAGTATACAGGTTGGTATGGTATGTGTAATGAAAGTTGTTGGTCACAGAAACAAACTTAATCATGACTGCAACATGAAGTAGATCAAGCGCAGTAAGTAATCAATCATTAGTTATCCAGTCGAGCAAGGAAATCTCAATCATTGGAAATGATGAACCTGGTTGATGGGTGTAGCGAGAAGAATCTGAGCTGGAGGAGAATAGGAGAGGCCTTAAGATGAAAGTGTGTCTTGCTGACAAGGTCTATGTCGATGAGAGAAATAAGACCACTATCAATATGCTTAGTGTCGATGAGGAGTCAACATCTTTATGCTGGCACATTGGTTACAGAAGAGGGAAAATCGTTGACAAGCAATGTATCAGTTAGAGAGAGAGAGACAAACATTGTCGATACATTGTGTATGGGAGAGAAAGGAAGGAAATTTTTTGGTATGTGATGCATTGGCAAATAGGACATGAACCTCGTCGATACATGATGTACCGGTGTTTCTCACGTGAACTTCGTCAGTGATGAAGCTTTGTGTGTCGGGGAAGTTTAGTGGAAGTTTGTCAGTGTATCATCCAAGTTCATGGGAAGGTGGTTGATGTATTGACAAAGTTTAACACAACTCTGTCGGTACACTCAACTCGAGGTTGAAAATGTTAAGTATGGTGTCTTTTCAATGTACTGGTGAGTTGGTCAGGAACTCGTCAGTATTTCTTATATCTGCAAGTTCATCACCAACTCGCTGGTATTACCAGAATCCAACAAAAATGGAAGTAAAGAAACCAACCAAGTGAAAAATCACGAAGGCTTCGATGAAGATAAAAAAGATGAGAAGTCTTCTAAACAAGTTGAGATAGTCTTAAGACGAAAAGGAGGGTCCCTATTTCTTGGTAGGAATTGACTCTTTGAGCAATGAGACAAGAAAAATGAAAGGTGTTGGTGCCTAGTACAACATGTAGTTGAACCACTTGGACTACTTTTGAAGAATAAAATGAAGAGAGCAAGAACAAATAAGGACACGAGAAAATAGAGAGAGATACTTCTGATAAGGTTAGCTCTTTCCTCAAGTGAGAACATGTATTCCTTCATTCATTTCTAAGTTTTCATTAGAGCAAAGTTATATTTTGGATAGCAGGGTAACTCTAAATGTGGCAAAAGAAAGGACTGGGAAAAATAGACTTTTGACATGCTTCAAAAGGGCATTCAATCATATTGATAGTTTGTTTAGACTTAATTAGAATTTATGAATTCAGTTTCAGTGTCGATTAATGTTATTTTGTAGAGTCAAGACTATGATGTGCTTGTAGCTTGCATTGATCTAGTTTATTTTCAGTCTTGGTATTTTTCTTTCAAGCACCAATTCTATTTGTATGATTCAAAATTACATCTTAGACTTCTTAGTATAATTCTGGTCCAAGCCCTCACAAGGGTTTGTAAAGAAAAACTTGGCTATAACTCACAAAAGATATCAATAAAATCATTTTTTGGTTTCTTCTCAATTCGAGACTTGTCATTTACCGATTTTCAGATGTATGCTATCTTGTATTTATTTATTAAATTGTTATAAACTTCATTTCCAAGCACTTTTTCTATTTTTTAATTTTATTTTACAACAAACTATACAAATTTTAAAATAGCATCAGGTCCAATAACTTATTTCTTGAGGGTTGATTGATATTTTTGTATAGGCTATAAGCCCAAGACGATAATCCTGCCTATCTCACCTAGCCTAGTGATATTCTAAAATGCTTGAGTGAGGATATAACCATTCCTCGCCTCAACAAGGTTTACATCACTTCTTATGGAAAGAGACTTAGAATAATTACAATGAACAAGAGCATGGATCAACTATGTAGACATGCAAAGCTTTTGGGTTTTTTGGAAAATTTGTTATTTGGTGTGAAATCTCATTTAGAATTATCGCAAACAATTAAAATATCATTATTTTTATCTAAGCGTGATAGATGACATGGGTTACATACCTTGGATGATCAAGAGTATCTTCCTAACCTATAAGTTGAGAAAAAAAACAAGCAATTTATCTATATGGTTTCACAACTTGGCAACTTCATAATTGGTACCTTTCAGGAGATCTTGTCATGGCTCTTTTCTCCACTTATTAATCATGTCACTTGTTCTTGCATTAGTGTTAAAGAATGCATTGACTTAAAATATCTTTGCAACCTTGGGTAGCCTCAACATTTTCATAAACATCTCAAGTTGAGGGAAATATGCATTTTACCCTTTTACTTCAATAAGATAATTTTTTAGCTAGGACCAAAATTCTTGGCACACCAAGACACCACATCTTTGAAACTGAAAATGTTTGCCACACAAGTTACTTGGAGAATGGCTTGGAAACTCAAGTTTGCATCAATGTGAAGATTTAGGGTTTTCTTAGTATGGAGGACTAAGTTATAGGGTCAAAAGTCCCAATGGAATATTTTAATACAATATGGATATGGATGAAGATGTGGATTTGATTGAGTGCAGGGATGATGATATCGTTAGTCCCATGTCCATATTTATATCTCACCACAAGGTAGTTGAGACATGGAGGAAAAAAAATTAAGTCCCGATCTAAGTCCAGGTGCATTACACCTAAATTTGGATAGAAATTTGTTAGGTGTAAGTCAAGCAATAAAATAAATAGTTGGGGGTAGGATTGACTCTATCAAGAGCTCAAGTAGAGGTTTTATTAAGGATGGAGAAATTCATTCCCTATATTATCCTATGAATCATTTCAACTTGTGGACAAAAGAATCTAAGGATCAATGTAGTGTTGGACACACCTACCACACTTAGAGGGGGGAGTGAATGACTGTGGGGATCTTTTTTCCAAAACTTCCCTCTTACACAAAACTCATTAGTTAGCATTCAACATTTACTCATTAATCATTGTTGTCATTAATAATCAGTTAGATGTGAATACATATCAGCAATATATCATCAACAAATCATCTCCACAAGGAGCACAAGATGTATGTACAATTTTTCTTTTTATTATGGACTTCAATCCAGAGGTTTTTCAGCAACAACTGAATAGAGTACAACTCTGCAAGAGAACCAGCTCTATATGCAATACTTAGCTTACATTCTCAGCACCAACTGAGATGAGGCAACCATCCTCAACAGATATCAATTTGTACCATAAACAAAAGCATCAACCATGCACCAACCTGTGCCAAACAACCTGTAATCAACCTATACCATAGACAAGTGCATCCAACCATGTACCAAGTATATACCAATCATGTGTCAACTACTCATCAACAATGACTCATCAATATGTACCAACATAATCAACTATACACCTCATGTATGTGCCAACTCATCAACTGCTTGTCTCAACCATGACTAGTTTTGGATTAGTCAACAACCCTAACTTGAAATAATCATAACTTTGTACATGTACCGAATAAAGATCTGAAACTGATACACAATGTTCTTCAGTGTGTTTTATGCAATTCCTCCAAGTCAAACTACTTTTAACCTCTCAAAAAAGGAGGTATAGCAAAAATAACATACCTTGCTAAATTCTGGATTATTCTAGAGAGAGACCTTGTAGAGTGTGCCCCGCACAGAATATTTGTTGAATCGATCTGAACCTATTACATAGCATACTACAGACTATAATATAACCAACACAATTTGTCTCACTGAATTTTGATCCATTATGAAGACGTTATGACTTTTTTACCCGAAACACTTGATTTTGACTAGTTTCAGGACTAGCCACAAACCCTATTTTCCACGGAGTGTAACTCCAAAAATACAACGACCCACAAACTAAATTTTTAACCATGGATGCTTGGATATGTTTTCTCACTTGCATAGCAATTTCAATATCTGAATCATTATAGAAAAAAAAGTTATAGCGAAAATGGTGAGATGACCTATAAATAACATACCTTAGAAAGCACCATCAAAATAATTTATCCTTCCTTGCATTTTGGCCTTATTTTCTTCACTTTCCTCAGAATTTTGGCTTAAATATCCTTGGTTACCTCAGTCACCTATATATCTTCAATATTCTCAAGTGTTCCACACGAAAAATGCTCAAGAAGCTCTCCATCAATACTCCAAAATATATTCCCACAAGAAGCTCTCCATTGATCCACAAAAAAGATGATCTACAAGAGACCATTGCCATCTTATTTATACTTTCATCCTCTAAGTCACTTAACCCATTTTTAGGTCACTTAACCCATTTCTAGGTCACTTAACCTTTTTTTTCTTATTTTAGGGTTAACCACTTTCCATAAATAGAAAGTTCTCCAATACTTTATCATTTAAATATTCCTTCTTGATTTTGTCACC